>MPNW01000057.1:72520-94233 GCA_011800805.1 Hirudo medicinalis
ACTCACTCACTCACTCACTCACTCACTCACTCACTCACTCACTCACTCACTCACTCACTCACTCACTCACTCACTCACTCACTCACTCACTCACGCACTCACTAACTCACTCACTCACTCACAATTTCAACTTCAACGTAGTCATTGGAAGTAGCACTGGACATCGTGAGGAGGATGGCATCAGTTTGGTTGGTTTTGAATCCAAAAGAAATTTCATCTCTTCTCGTGTCCAGCCACTCAGTCTCAGGCAGTTTGAAGGTGATCAGAGATCTGCCTTTGAAGTGATAGGCCACGCTGTCTGAAGTTAATGTTTTATATCTAATTATGTAAATCGCCTTTTCTATTTATTCAATGTGATTCTTGTCATTTGGGTGGCTATTACAGCGGGATGTGAATCCTTTGGGTTCGCCTCGATCAGCCTCTTTTCTTATTTGTTCCTATTGCATTCGACTATTTTATTTACTGCTGTTCAGAATCGGGAATAAAAAGTGAATGGAATTGAATGTGATGATTTGTTGGGGATGTAAGTTGATTTTTAAAACTCTGCGAATAAGCAGGACGAATTTTGAGGGATTGTAGAATATTACCGACGTTACAAGTGGGTCCAGTGAAGGATGTTGCATCACAATTGCACGTGTGACCATCGAGTTGCTCCTGACATGTTCCACCGTTGTTACACGTCTCCTCCGTGCACCCTTTCATTCCTGGATGACAAAGAAGCCCCTAATTATCGACTCGAGAAGGAGATAATCGTGACAGATTTGACGTTCAAGAATTTATTTGACGTGAAACGACGTGTTGTCAGATTTAAAATGGACACGATTTGGGTTCGTTGCTTCCGAAGAGATCCTTCATGATTTGTTTTACAACGAAAAATTAGCAGTAACATGAATTGAATATAATTTAAGGAAGATGATTTTGCAATGAGGAACAACCCTGTTTTTGTGGACAACCAGGAACTACGAAGTTCCTGTGTTGAGATGGAATGTTGAAAGGATTTTCCAACAAATTGACTCGATGTTCGTTGAGGAAGGCCGAGGCCATGCACCCGATGAAACCCTGCCCTGAGACGATATCCCGTGACAGGACGTTGAATGCGTATCCGGGAATCCCTCCTGAGTTTAATTGGATTGATTGCGATTACACCTTTGGAACTCATTACAATGTGATTTTATTAATGGATTCAAAGTAAAAGATTGAAATAATGAAATTGTTACAATTAATAACATCGGAATGTTTCATGTGCAGTCCTACGGAGGACCATTTATATTGCGCGAGGTAATTTCAGGGTAGCAAGTTATGTTACGAACACTTAAAATAATTTGATGATGAATAATTAATGATTAAATACAAGCGTGAAAGTGACACCGATGAACAACTCATCCCCCGTGTCGAGTTGTGTGTTGGGCGTGTTTGAGGGTAGCAGGTCAAGGAAATGTTCCCCATCCACCAGCAAGTTGTACCTGTCCTGAGACGACCTTGACATTAGAACGAGGTGCCAAGCACCGTCATTCAATCTCTTGACGGTATTCGCGCTTACGATTCTGACCCCGTTTCCGAGATCAAAGGAGAACCTCAAACGTCCTTCAACCATCTCCAGAGCCATGAAATCTCTGCTCGATGCAACTCCTCTGTGCACGTTGCCGCTGTACAAGATGAGGCTGCTACTCTGCCGAGTTTTTAACTACAAAATGTAAAAAAAAACTTGAGAGAAAAAGTAAAAATCAATTTGCACGGATAAAATTTTCATCACTGCTCCACCACTACTGGCATCTGCCTACTTTAAAATAAAAAATATTTTTATAAAATCGATTAAAGAAAGGAGAAAAAATAATTTCTCCGAAAAAGTTTGAAAAGATGAGTAACGAGCGGTTGGATGATGAGCATTACAAGGACTCGATTTAAAAGCCATGGAGGAGTCGTTTGCCTCCGTGGAAACGCGAGGATTGCGAATCTGCAAGGCTCATGGCGAGGACTTAATGAAGCGCAGCCTGGCGGATTATTTTGCCGGCATTTCCTCCTCCCCGAGGCATTGGAAGGCTGTTGTTTGATGTTTCGGGATCATCTCCGACCGAACGCAAGAATGCCAACCATGAACTTGAAGCTGAAGAGGACGCTCAGCTGGAAGGACAGAACCATGTGAGAGGCCGAGGTTTGGAAGTTCAAAACATCCTTTGGCTCCTCGTAATCCTTCTCTGACGTCGAAGGAATTTGATTTCCGTCTGTGAAAAATGAGAACAATTGTTGATTGAAGAGAATCGTCAGTGTTTAATGTGCCGCGGATGTTGTAACTTAATAAGCAGAGCCTTGTTTCAGCGGATTTGCATGCGAGGAGCGGACGTGATGGGCCGAGTGAGTGCGTTGTGATCTTCATACTTCACCGCCCCCGGAGTGATGCCGGACGGGCGCTTGTTAGGTTCCGTATTACTGGCTCATAATATTTCATCCTTCCAACAGGAACCTCCTCCGTGTTGTGCTTCTATCCTGTCCATTACGGAGGATCCATGTTGATGAGACACAAGCAGGTCGACGTGTTCGTGTTCCAAAATTAATTAGAGGCGACAAATGCTTGCACGTCAAAAATGGAGGAAATTAAATTGAAGCGTCGACAGAATTTTACAATTTCTCGTCCGAATTATTTTCAGCCTAATTTTTATTTTATTTATGACAAAGTAATTTCATTTGTTTGAAGCGAGATATATTTCTAAAATGTACCTGTATGTATTTCAAATCGCTGATACAGAAGTAAACAAATGCACTCGGATTTAACTGCTTAATCTTGATGTTTGCAGGTTGATCCTAATTAAGTAAAAAGCAGGAATTTACAAATAAACGATCAATTTATTCATCAACGACGTATTTCTTATGTTTAAACTTGCATCCATTTTTCAGACAACTTTCCGAAGAAATGTCAACAAGTGGAAGTGGAATAATGTCGAATAATGTCAAAAAAGGCGAAAAAACGCGAAAAAACGCGAAATTAGGAGGCAGAACTTCCTCAAATTATTGACAGCTTCGTGCGTTCTTAATGATCGAAGGAATTTTATCCTCCTGGAAAAATTGGCGCCACGCTATCATTACTATCATGACCGACCGTAATTGTTGTTGTAATCATAATTATTTTACAATTATAATATTTTTAATAACAATATTTTGTAATTAATTCTTATAATTATTATAAGAACAAATACTATTATCACCACCATGTTGTTGATAACATCTTCACAAATAAATTAATTAAAAGCACAAACAAATAAGAGAATCATTCAAGGAATACAAAATTATTACAAATAATTGCTTTTCATTAAAAACTTCTGACGCCAAATTTAATGGAACTTCATCATCGAGTAACAAGTCATTCAGGTAAATAAATTCCTAAATTGTTCGTTAACAAATAATATTAATAATAATAATAATAATAATAATAATAGTAGAATATTAATAACGACTAATTATAACAATCATTCGTTTAATGTTTGTCATTCCCAATGCTATGCTCATTCGCAACGTTGCATCAGTGAATGAGAGCAGGCCCAGATTTAAGCCTGGTCGAGGTGTTCCACTGTTCAGGGGCCTCCACCAACCAAAGAAAATAGTTTCGACTTGCATTTCAGAGTGATTGATGTAAATTTATTGCAGTCTCTGGTGTTTGACCCGGCCTACAACTAAGTAAAGTCTTCTCCTGCATTGGACATGCAGTGTTAAAGCAGTAAACCATTCCGTGCTTCTGCAAATGTAAATGTACTTCATTTATATAGCGCAACACGCATAGCGTCAGAGGTTTTTGTCTCCATAACCATCGGCACTGGAGCCTCCACCTGGTAAATCCGGCGCCGAATGAGAGATTCAAATGCATGCAAACATCATTTCAACAACGTGGAGGAAGAAACTTCATTGGAACGACCAATCCCCTCAGAAATTTATTACTTTTTTAAAATCTGTTGGCTGCGATTATTGTACTGTCCATAATAGATTATTGTACTGTCCATAATAGATTATTGTACTGTCCATAATAGATTATTGTAGTGTCCATAATATATTATTGTACTGTCCATAATATATTATTGTACTGTCCATAATATATTATTGTACTGTCCATTATAGATTATTGTACTGTCCATAATAGATTATTGTACTGTCCATAATAGATTATTGTACTGTCCATAATAGATTATTGTACTGTCCATAATAGATTATTGTACTGTCCATAATATATTATTGTACTGTCCATTATAGATTATTGTACTGTCCATAATAGGTTATTGTACTGTCCATAATAGATTATTGTACTGTCCATAATAGATTATTGTACTGTCCATAATATATTATTGTACAGTCCATAATAGATTATTGTACTGTCCATAATAGATTATTGTACTGTCCATTATAGATTATTGTACTGTCCATAATAGATTATTGTACTGTCCATAATAGATTATTGTGCTGTACACAATAAATTATTTAACACAATGTCCACAATAACCCAATTTACAAATAACCCAATTATCCGCATTCATTTCAGGAGATGGAGCCATTTAACAAAGTGACTAAGTTTAATAATCTGAACATCGACAGTCATTAATTAATTATTTTATATTAATATATATAATCATATTAATAAATATATATTCATATTAATATGCATAATATCAGGACACAAGGTTCTCACCTGAGCTTCCGACAAAGACATCCATGGACTCCCCTTGAAAAGCATCGAACATGAGAAGCACGAAGAAGTGGACGAACCTGTGGAACATCTCCGACGAATTCATTCCTCTTTAGGAGTGCTTTTCATTTCCAGGTGTTCCGATGACTTTTATTGGCGCGCAACGATACATCGCCATCATACATTCCACAAGCCCTATCACGTCCTTCAACAACGCATATCTATGGAATTACGTTTTCTTTTTTGATATTATTAAAATGGATTACGTAATTATAATTCATTTGTGAATATTTAAGTTTATATTTCATTGTAGTATTTTGTTTGTAAAATGTTCTGCTCAATAATTTCTGTTTGCTGATGAAAATGAAAAGTCATCATCACCATTAAGTATCATCATCACATATTGAAGGCTTTCATGGAAGTTCGTGACTGGATACATTTCCTGCTTAAACGCCATGTTGGATAATGGTGATGATGACGATTATGACGATAACGATGACTATTGTTGTTGTTGTTGTTGTTGTTGTTGTTGTTGTTGTTATCATTGTTATCATTATCATTATTATGACGATGAATTTGTTGAAGAGATCACGATGCTAAAGAGATGGTGATGTGTTGTGAGAGATGAGATGATTTCGTTTTTCTGCTTCTTACGTAACATTCGGGGAATTGGTTGAGTTAGTGGCACATCAGTGGCACGTCAGCAAATAATTTGATTATGCGGATCACCGTGGTAACTCATTAGTTTTGTTGCTCAATTTCACTAATCACATAAAATCACTCTCATAAACAATTTTCTTGTTTGTTTGTTTGTTTGTGAGCAGGTGAGAGGCACTCGTCCTCTGCTCACTTTTGAATGAAATAAATAAAATTATATCAATATAAATTAATAGTTTCCATTTCCACGATTATTGTTATTTTTAAAGAAACATTAAATATTTAACTCTTCGTAGAATTTCCCATTTTAACTTCCACGGAAAAATTGTAGGCGTCGGTTGAATAAGTTATTATAATTTGGAAACAATAATTACAATAGCTATAATATATATTTATATTATGTTTTATATCACTATAAATGGGACATTTTGACGTTGACCAAAGTTCAAAACGATAATTAGATGCAAATCATTACAAATACGAAATAATTTGTTTGCGATGCATTACATAATCACTTCTTTCTCAGGAGGTCTTGTGCGTAATGATTACAGTAACCAGTAACTTGTGATTACAGTAACCAGTAACTTGTGGTGCAAATATTTCTGGTGTTGCAGGAATCCTTTGTTAAGCAAACAAAAACAATGGATAATTGTGTTGCATCTTTCATCGATCCATCAACACGAGAACAGGGCCGAAGACAACTTTATCGTTTGATAATTAACCAATTTATCATTAATTTTGGATTCATTATTAACAAGTTATTATTTTGACTCTTTTCAGGTTTAAATTCATGACAAAATCATCGCCGAACAAGTTGTTTACGATTTTATCAGCAGTAACTTTCCTAAGACTTCAGAAGTAAATCAATCCAAACATGGAACTCTTAACATCTAACTTAGCGTGCTATCAACAACAAACTATCAACAACAAGCTGTCAACAACAAGCTATCAACAACAAACGACAATAAATTAAAATATTCTTAAAAAATAACATATTCTTTAAACTTTGAATTTCTTTAAACTTATACAAAATGTTTCTTTAAACGTTCAATCATAATTTCATAATTTCCGATTTTTTGCACTCTTTTAAAAGAATTCTTCTTTCGAAAGTAGAATAATGAGTTGGACTTAATCGACATGCAGAAGATATCTGCTTGGTTCATGTGCGCATTAAGACAGAAAAACTGCTTGTTTTGTTCCTTGGTAACAATTTTCAAAAATTCCTCGCTCAGAATTCTTTGCCAACTCGGGCTTCTAACTGTTGTTTCTCAGGGTTTCGAGGCAGAATCCAACATCGTATCAAGTTTTGAGGGCACCAAGAAATCACGAAATCGTTTGTAATTGTGAAATAAACAATAATAATTAATGGCAAAATGACGTATTCATATATTAATTATAACAATAAATATTATTAACCTGGCAATAATAATAATATTACCAATAATAATAATAATAATAATAATAATAATAACAACAATAATAATAATATTGAGGATAACAAAATGTTTATAAAGGCTGTTAAAAGTAGAAAATGTTAGCAAGTTGATATGAACTTTTTGCTTCCAATGGCGCCTGTGTTTTTAGGATCGTCTGAGGTGAGCACCGAAAGCATGCAACTTCAAACATTCCCTGAAAAATAAGTCACAGAGCTTTTTATAGCAAGCCTTCGATTCAGGCCGTAAATTATTCAAACACAAACTTCGAAAATAAAACTTGGATTCTTTGGTAAAGTTTCAAGTTTTAAATATAAAAAGTTTTACAATTAGTTTCGAAACTTGTGGTAACGCGAATGAAAGAAATTCAATACGACAAAACTGCAGAATCCACGCACTTAACAAAGAGCCTCCGCTCCTTTATAAGAGCGCCCGACTAATTCGTTACCAAAAAATCTTTGCGGTTGTTTTGATCGTTGTGCAGTTATATTTTACGAACATGGTGTAGCTGCTTCTTCCGTCAATGAAGCTTCAACACAATGTCCTCTGAAACAAAAAAACAGGGATTCTTTTCGCGGGTTTTCGGTTCTTCGAAGGATACGAAGAAGACCCCATCGAAGACAGGTCCGCCATTAACTCCGGAGTCGACATCTGCCCCTGTCTACCCCAACGAACCCCACTCTCATCAGAGGAAATCGAGTGCCGAAGTCAGAGCACCGAGGAGGACCAAGCAGAGACGAAATGTCAGTCGCAAGAAAGGACGAACTGCCAGTCGAAACATAAGCATCCAACTGGAGAAGATCGACGTCTCCAAACCGATCGACTTTCCTGCCACTCCTGAAATCATCCTCGCTTACCACAAGAAGAAACCCTTTCTGTCCAAGAACGAAGAGTGGCTGGTGGTCGAATTGAATGAATACGAGTGCCTTGTGGAAAGTTTGGAGATCATAAAAGTGATTGCAAACCACTCCAAGTTTTTCGAGGTCGAACCAGACGAATTGTGGCAGGAATTTTTCGAGTTCGTCGAGGAAATCCCTTCCTACGACGAAATTATCAACTACGACGTTTGGCAGGAATTCAGGGACGAAAAGTATCCTTGTTGAGTTCTTCTTTCAACTGTGAATACTTTTCATTTACCTATTCACCTTCATTTAGTACTTTTTACTCGTTACTTTAGTTGTTCAGCCGTACGTTTTGTTTGCTTACTAATTTTTTACTTAATTCTTTTTGACTTTGTTGCAACCTTGTATTTTGCTTACGACTTCTGTAATCTGCTGAATTTCAACATCAGACATTTTAGTATTGAAATAATTTTTCAACAACTTAAAAAGCTCTAAAACTACTGACGTCATAATGTTTAGACAGCAACAATAACAGTAAACATCGTATTTACATAAGTTATTTGAATAAACAAATTTTGTTTTCAAACATCGATAAAATGGATTGCACGGATAGTTCGATAACGCCATCGGGAACTCATCCCAACCACTGAACTGATTCGAGCACGAAGTTGCTCATTTGGAATCTAGTAATCCTTCTCGAACGAATTCATATTATGAGGTGTCTTAGAGGTCATTTACCTCGGTCGAGGTGATAACAATATTTAATATTGCTTGATAATCGTAATTCTTAAATTTAACGCTTAATTTTTTGTCAGAATTTAATCATATCTTTGTCTCAAAACAGCGGTAAGTTAAAGAGACTCATACATTCCAAACAATAGCCACTCCGTTTTGCTTAGAACTCATTCGCAAGTTTGACGAGAGCTCAGCATGGGATCAGTCATTGGCCACAAGAGGAAACGGAGGAGGGGTAACAAAAGAAGGAAAAAGAAGAAAAGAAGGGAACTCATGGATCCTTTAGCACCTGTATTTATTTATACCTGCTGCGTGAATAAAGCTTGTCAAGCTCCAAGTCAGCCTATCGGTGGTAAGGGAGGAGGAAAGAAGAAGAAGAAAAAGAAGAAGAAAGGGTCATTTATTTCATTTATTCAATAATTTATAAATTCCAATTTTAATTCATAAACCAGAATAAGTTGATGTTTAGCACTCCGTACACAGATCGGGTGTGTGGCATTTATAATCCTTTAAATCGGTTACATTCGTAGAGTAATATCAAAAACTAAATGCAAATGATCAGTTAGTAGTTCTGAGGAATACCCGCTAATAAAACTAAAAATAAAGTGGAACTTCTAAACGTAGTTTTAACAATTGTTCGCTAGGAAAACCACAAAGCATGAATATGTAAGAGGCTGCACATGGGTGGTATTGAAATTGTTGAAATTATAGTGCAATTACATAATTTTATTTAAATCTCTATTAATTATTTCGATGGCCGCCCTACTATTCTACTTCGCCACTACACCAGGCTAAAACAAAATAATTTTAAGGCTTTGAATTTTAAAATTAACTAATTTGAGAATTAAACTGAAAGGTTTATTAACAGTTAATATATTAACAGTTGATGCAATAATAGTTGAATTAGAAAGCTTCAATCGATATCATCAAAAAGATCATTGAAGCTAATTAATTAAGTTAACCAATTGTTATTGTGACCGTTTCACATGTTTTAATACATTTTTAAATTGTTCCACGCAGGAGGAAGAAGAAAATGAAAGGATTCCTGTAAGCGTTTTATTCATGATTTAGTAACTTTTTAGTAATTTTTTATTTTAAACACAGGAAAGGAAAAAAGAAGAAGTTGAAATTTTGGTAAAAAAGGTTGAACATTTAATTGTAAACTGAAGTACTTGTAAAAATAAAGTAACTGTTGAGAAATTGTAGAACTCCTTAGCACATCGAGTTCTGCAGGCAAAACAATGCAAGTCTTAAATGTGTGATTTAAACTTTCGAAATATAAAAAAAATTATTTATTTTAACACTAAAATCGTCTCGTTTTCAAAAGAAGCAATGTTCAATAATTAATAGCAATTTTCTCTCATAGAGGAAGTTAATTTTAATTAATGATTGAAACAGTAACCCAATTATCAACGGAAATTAATGATAAAAAGATTCTTAAATGTTTAAAAGTGAGTGGGAGAAATGTCGATGACGCAAGTGAATTTAATAAATATTCTTCATAAACAATAAATAACATGGGAGGAAAGTCGTCGAAGAAGAAAAAGAAGAAGAAAAAGAAACCCAAAAAGATCGGTTATATTACGGGGATCCCGATTGCAGCCACCATTCCTGATGTTATAAGTGACCTTGAGGAAATCAAACCGGAAGATATCGTTTATTTGGACGACTTGTACAATCCGAGGAAGAAGAAGAAGAAGAAAAAGAAGAAGAAGAAGGGCAGGAAAAAAAGATGAGACTACGACGACGATGGTGACGATGATGACCTTTAAGATGATGTCTGTTGTTTAGTTGTGTTTTCTTGACCTATCGTGGGTTGAAAATGCTTAACCATTAAATTAGTCCTGTGATTATCATTGTAATTAGATTCCGTTCAATAACTGAGTAGTTAGGTTACGTCGTTCGTTCTGCGAAAAAAATGCGCGAACCAAAGGAAGCATCGGATGTCACTTCAGACTGCAAATTAATGTCCTCAAACAGGGCTATGAAGACTCCTTCAGTAATAAGGACTGCTCTGAAACACGTCTTTCCACTAATTACGTGATTGATTTCAAAACTCCACTGTTAAAAATAACATTTAAAATAAGCTTATTTTCAATAACGAGTGTTAACACCAATGATGTCATGTCAAATATGTTTAAATACTTTTAAGGGAATATTTCATCATTTCGTTGACATGTCGATGCAGAAGCCAAAACATGTAATTGTTGGATCTTCGATTTACTGCGTGTAAGATCGCATTCGCGCTCTTGTTTTACTTAAATTCTTGTTAATTTACGTATTGTTTGTTTCTTTGTTTTGTTATTTGTAAAGAATTTAACTTTTCACGTCTACGGTGATTTTCAACGTCGGTGCTACGTCATCGTTATAAATTTTAAACAACACTCCTGCTTTGAAAAAAAAATTCCGAAAAATCTTGATAAGACAAAATATTATTTCAATGAACAGGCGACAACAAAATTAGGAATTCTATTTCTGAAAAGTGATTTAAATTCTCATGTTGAGCGAATGATTTCAAATTAGTCTGGCAAACCTTTTGAAATTTTTTGTTATGGTGTATTAATATTTAAAATATTGCATCGACACATTAAGTACTTCATGATGTCACATTTACTCATGTCTCTGCGATAACATAATTCGTTGAAAATTATTGTGCAGTTTTAAGAAGCAAGGAAATTTAATGCTTCACTGATGCTTCAGACTCATCCAGTGATGACAAATTAGCATGGGCAAAGGCAAAAAGGGCAAAGGAAAAAAAGGAAAAAAGAAGAAAAAAGATAAAAAGAAAAAAAGCGGTGAACAAGAAAAAACCGGAGGCGGAAACGGAGGTGGCGGCGGAGGTGGTGGTTGTGGTTGTGGCTGTGGAAATTGCTGCAACTGTTGCTGCTGTTGCAACTGCTGCTGTTGTTGTTGTTGCAACTGTTGCTGCTGCAACAACAAGGGAGGAGACTCCAAGAAGGGTTGCGGTGGAGGATGCTGTGGCAAACAAAGCTGCAAGAGTTGTTGCTGCAAAAAGTCCTGTTGTTGTCAGAGTTGTGCCAGTTGTAGCAGTTGTAGCTGTGGAAGTTGCGAAAGGATGGTGCTTTGTTACGTACCAAGGACACCTTCCATGTGTTCTATGTGCCACTGATCTTTATTCTTAAAAATGCAATTTTCACGATTTCCTCCCAACCATTTGATTGTTCATTTAAAACATCTCCATGTTGGCAATTTATTAATAAAAAATGAAAAACAAATGATCTTGCATTCGAAATTGAATCTGAACTGAAATCACAAATTGAAATCTCCTCCAACAAATCGTCCTTGAGGCGGGCATAGGATGTCTTCGTTGCATTTCATGTGAAGGGCTTTGTGGGGGCAGTTAATGACGAATTTTGGATGCTTGTTGTCTTTGACCCTTTTACACATGAGATCTTTGGTTGAGGGGCGGACACTGTTTTTGGTGACTTCAGTCAAAACCCCCGTCACAAATCTGTTGAATGAGAATCTCAGTTCGACTTCGAGTTCGTAAAAGTTCGTGCTGCAGCAGCAAAGATCTGTTTATTCAAAGAAATTTTAACTTAATTCCAAAACATGTTCATCTTATAAAATGAACGCTACAGATAGAAAGGATCTTTGAGACGCATGCATGTGATATTGCAATTTCTAATCAGAAGGTAATCAAACAAAAGAATTAAGCAAACATCCAAACAAAATAGTAAACAAACAAATTGTGTTGTACAATTGCAAAATCAAATAACACGGACTCTAACTCGAATAAATATAAATAATATTTGAAAGCTAAACAGAAGTTTTCAGACTAAGAAGTTAGCATTCGGTCAATTTCTTATTTATACAATCAAAAAGCAAGAACAAATAAGCAGTAAAAATATTAAGTTTGCACACAGTGGGGGATTTGTGCATGGTCAAAAAGTGCCACTACACAGGGGCCTCCATCAGAGAAACCTTTTTTGCTTGTCAAAGGGACAACACCACCACACTGCACCGGGGCCTCCATCTGGGTCAATCCGGCGCTGTTTGCACAACAAGTATTCACTCGATTATGGGTAAGTCTGCTAAGAGCTTCAGATGAAGCGTGATTGTGACAGGATGAAGTACTGCGATCAATATTGCCCCATAATAATTCTCTTTGATGTTTTTGGTTAAAGAACTGACGATTTTGATTTTACTTCAATCATTTGAAGAGATGGACTTTTGATACGAAACATTTCCCTTGGCGCAATTGTAATTTAGCTAAGATTAGTTTGTAGTAAGAGCAATGCAATTTACGACAGTAAAAATAATAATGTCATGTCAAGAAAATAGTTCCATGGTTTGTCATTCCTATTACAAACTCCATTAATAATAACACTGTAATATCTATTCATCTTATTTATTTAATCCTAATAATCAAACGAATATTCAAGAACACTTTAGAGTCCCTTGTGAGATGCTGGTTTGGGTAAAACATTGCGTGTGTTCATAACGCAAATGACATTGGCGTGGAAATATTAATTGTAATGAATGTTGTTGTTATTAACGTCCATAACCAGATGATTAAGATGGTGCTCCCACTACAGGAATCGAATCCGTGCTGCCACCGTGAGAGACAAAGTCTTGACCATTAGACCAAGCGGGAGCGCAAGGCACTTTTTAATCGATCTACCATCTATAAAGAGCCCCCATCCCAGGGCGCTCCATGGCGGTGCAGGCTGGGTTGCGAACACGACACATTACGGCTGCTACCATTACCGCCGGTAATGCAGGAACGCAACACATTAGGCCAACCTGCGTTACCAGCATTGCCTTTCTCCGCATTTTCTCCTTTGGATTTTTTGCTTTTCTTCTTCTTTCTGTCCATTGATGATCCCTTGCCTCCCATTGTTAGATTGCTTTTCTTTTCCGAAAGAATGTAACATTTATGTTAAGTTTGTTTATTGGTGACGTCGAAAAGCGGATGAAAAGTGGGTTCTGGGCAAATGTCGATTCATTTAAATGTGATTAAATTCAGCTCTTAAAGTCATTTATAAGTTTAAAAAAAAAATCTTGTCCTAAGAAATATTGCCAACAGAAGTGGCAAAAGTCGTATCATCTCAAAAATTAAATTACAAAGAACAACATGGAACGTGATGTCATAATTGGAAGAAACAAGCTTATTTATCAAAACCTTCGAGTAATCAAAACTATTATTTAATCAAAAGCACCTAGTTATTCATAGCAAGTGGCTCAAACTAAACACAATCATTACATGGAAACTTATTAAAAGTTAAGAATGCCTAAGGGATCTAAAGGCAAAGCAAAAGACAAAGGTAAAGCAGGTGCTAAGCCGAAGAAGAAATCTCCAAAGGCCGCCGATACAGATCAACCAGCTCCTAAAGCTTCAGTCAAAGGTGATTCCAAGGGCGTCGAAAGCGCCCGACAAGTCTGCCATTTTAGAGAGTGCAGCAAATACCATCAAATGAAAGTCAGTCTGCTCTTTACCTTCGATGAGGATATGAAGTGCGCCTTGGCCGAAATAATTCAAGTACAAGTTGCCGAAACGACAGGTTCTGAAATCAATTACCGGCTTTGTCACGGCTGCCATCCGAAGTACACGGCAGCCTGCTAAACTTGAACATGTTCTTTAATATTCGTTTCATCCTTGCACTGCAATGTTTCATTGAAATCCGAACGTTGTCCACAACTTGAAACCGAAACTTAAAACTTCCATCCATGCAATTTTCCATCCAAAACATGACAAATTTTTAATAGAAAATAAGCATTAAAATCTTTAAACAAAAAACAAACTTATATCATCGTTAATAGTTGAAATATGGTAATGAATACCTTCTTCAAATGAAGTGAATTTTGGAGTCAGTACTTAGAATGCAATAAATCCTATCTTTCAAAATTCTCCACAAAAGATTTGTAAACTTAGAACAAATAATTGGCACATTAGTACAACTTGGTTGGGAGTGTAAATAAAACTAGACAAAGTAAATGAAGATGACGGAAATGGACGAATGGATGCCTAGCAAACATTTCCATGCAATGCAGGATAACATGAGATATATCATAATCATTACATTATTTATGTGCTGTTGTTAGGTTAATATTAGAATGTATCATTGTAATGCAATTATAACAAATGCAAAGCTGTCCAAAAATCATTTAAACCAACAATAAGCATAGAATGTTAGGAAAGGAAATTCTAAACTAGCAGCCACACTTGCCGCATTTTAAGTAATTTAAATTAAGATGTTAATAATAAAAAATGTAAAAGACTTATCGAATAATCTGCTAAAACATATTTACAAAGACAATAAATCACATTGAAAGTTCCATGTGCTTTAGGAGTATTTGAAGCGTGGTTACGTCATTTGTTTTTTAGAATTACATGCTTCGATGCCCAGCAAAACAACTTTACTGGGCGATAACTGAACATCAGAAACATCATGGGCTCATCAAAATCCAAGAACAAAAAGAAAAAAAGTGAGTCTAAGAAGGGTGCGGGGAAATCAGATTCTCAGAAATCAGACCCAAGCGAAGCCAAAGTCAAGGAAGCCAAAGTCAAGGAAGCCAAACCTGTGGCGGAACCTCCGAAGCCCTCGAAACAACCAGAAGGAGAAGGACCATGTAATAAAGGTAAGCCAAGTCATTGCCTTCATTTTGAATTTCTAATTTCTAAGAAGCAAATATTTGTTCTTCAGAAGTACCGTGTGACCCCAGCAAGTATTACACCCTCCAACTGGAACTACTGGTCTCTTTCAACAAATGCTTCACCGGATTTTTAGCGGAAATTCCTTCCACGTCTCTCGGTCCTTCGTCACATGACGAACTTTGCTCAAGAATTAAAAATGGAGACAACTACAAGTACTTAATGTCTTGTCCTTTCAGAGACAACCAAATGAATACGTGCATGCAGGACTTCTGCTGTAGAAAAACACCCATTACGGTCACTCAACAGTGTCCACTAGATTGTTGAAAGCAACAATATTGAAATTTATCCTAAGTTATAATAATATCTTCCATTCGTTTAATATAAATTAGAAGTTATCGGTTACTAAAGACATTATGCGGATCAATTATTCTTGAAATTGAAATGATTAATAATGTGATATGTTAATAATGCATGGACTCACATTTTGAGTAAGAACCCTTCAAATGAAATGAACATTTTAGCTGAGACATCTGAGTTGAACTCCAAAATAACAGAACTCCATCTTTGAAATACATTATATTTAGTTTCCAAATTCGTTTCAGGAGCAAAAAAACATTATTCAATGGGAATTATTTTCCGACAATATTTTTAGTTCAACATCCTTAAAAATAAACAATTAGCGAAATAAAACTTTTGATGAACAAGTTCAAGGAGTACTTGGAATGCAATAATCGCTTTCTTTCCTTTCAAAATTCTTCACAAAAAATTTGTAAACTTAGAATAAATAATAGAAAATTATCCTGCTTTTAAAATCTATTTATTACTAAAAGAAACTATGCTGATTTACTGGTCCACAAGCAAATTCAGATAAACTGCATGTGCAGGATATCGGTTTGATCCGGCAGTCCATTACCCGGCATAAATAGCTTTTTAATTCATCTTACTTGTTATATAAATTTAGGCAAATTTCTGTTTCTTTTTAACGCTTTGTTTTATTATCCACATAAACGTTAGGCACGCATCACGACATCTCTGTGCGTTTACATTTAAATTAACTTATCATGGCTGCTTCTCGCATTATTTTTATTTGGAAGTGTTTTTAATGAGGTAGCAGTAACATGTAGTACTAGTATTCATAGTCAAAAGTGGATATCGAAATGGAAATTTTCTTTGGTGCACCAATCATAAAACATGAAGATAATCCATTGACATGGTGGTGGCAAAATTCATGTCGCTTTCTACAACTGAGTGAGTGGGCTAAGCATTACTTGGCATCAAGCAGTGTTGCAAGTGAGCGACTTTTCAGTACTACTGGAGATGTACTCTCAGATGACAGAAGTCGATTGCTGCTGAGAGCCGAGCAACTCATATTTCAGTAAATAAACATGCATTTAGTTAATTTTAACTATGTATGACTTATTACTTAAAGTGTAACATCTTCTTCTATATATATGACTTGATATTTATTTCTTAAAATCAACAGGATTCACACTAAATGTATAGTAGTTGTTTTAATTCAGTTTTTGTTAATAAAATAAAAATATTTCTAACCACATGGACCGTTAAATCCGGATCCGGTTGGTGAACTATCCTGAATTACCTGTATCCGATATCTGGTACAATTTGCTATCCGGTACATGCTTAGTATAAACGTATTTCTAAAATATAAAAGTTCTAGACAAATTTTAAGAAATTAAATTGATCTCCATTTGAACATTTTAAGAAATTCGCTTCTAAATCTGAAAGATAATTTCAAGTCTCCAATATATTTACCCAAAAATATAGATTCACCAGATTTTAAAAAAATTAATTACAATTGCCAATATAAATTTTAAAAAAATTCAAGTGAAACAAAAATAAAATAATTCAGCACAACAACTCATGACGTGAGTTGGAAACCAGGACAACGGGCTGCGGATGTGACAGTCCAGGTGGAAATTCAGGTGAAAATGCAAACTGATAGCAGCCTGAAACCAGGCAAAGATGGCAGAGATCGTCACCAAGGCTCGAGACACAATGGCGAGGCTGAAGAACCCTCGGACAAAGTTTCAAGTCGTCAACAAATTGGACACTGAGGAAATCAACAGATTGAAGGCACGCTACGCATACATCAAGAGGAAAGAATACCTTTTCGAGCTGCTCACTAACTGTGACAATCACGTGAGATTCCATCTTCATTATCCATTGTCTAGTAACCGTTTTAAAATGTATGATTAACTACTTATTTATTTACTTGTTCCAGTCACAAAATGATAACGATGAACACAGGAGTGATTGGAGTTCTAGTCCTTGTTCTGAGTTGAACTTTTCTGGACAAAACGATGTCAGACCTTCACTCCGGGTTCACAAGGTTTTTTGTGATTTATTCAATAATTTGTTTTTAATATGTTCACATTTTATAACATAAGGACATTGAATAAAAGTTTACGAATAAATAAAAGTATGCTACAAAAAGTAATTTGACGATTCTTGTAGAATTCACATTCATCGTTGTCATGTTCGTTATCAGACATTTAATTATCGGTCAAAAGCTAACATAAAAAATAATTTATACTTTTAAATCATCATTTTTGTTAAGTTATTTTAAATAAATTTCTTCATTTATTATTTTACTTAACGAATGAGAAGACCAAGTTAAACTTAGTTTCACTGTTTGTTGATGCATTCAGTTAAAGTATTAGAGGTCTTTGCTGCTTACAGTCCTTGTGCTGTATCTTTTGATGCTCATAAACAAATTGACTTCAAATAAACTTCTAAGACTTCAAAGAAGTTATAAAATCAATGCATAACACAATTCCTAAATTTTCCAGGGGAAGAAACGAGTTCCTTATCAGAGCCCGTTAATATGGGAGATTATGAGAACCGAATCAGGCCCTCATCCAACTATTGGTACACGATCGACGGAAGGAATTTGGCTGAAAAGATTATTTATTACAGAACTTACAGGTTACAAGTGAGTGTAAAATGGAGGTTTAAATTTAGGAGAATTTTGAAAACATTTTATGGTGATTTCAGAGCACTTCAGAACTCGAATCAACGCTTAGAGAATTTCACCGCCCGCTTATGGACCCCAACACCGACCAAGTTTTGCAAAAGTTAGATCCGTCTCAACACAAGGAGCTACCAAAGGCAACAAAAATTGTTTCTGGAAGCAAATCCGCTCGACCCAAAAAAAGCCTTCCTCCCCCTGAAACTCCCACGAGGCCAATTAGTGTTCCCCCTGACTTCGGTAAAACGAATATGTTCGCAGTAACACATAAATATGTAACAATAAACTTCTCTTTCACAAAGACTAATAAATACTTGTTCTTTCAAATAAAGCTAAAAACAGCCATCAATTGCATGTCACCCATCAACGTTCCTCCAGAGTGCAAAAAAGCAGTGGTCCGCGGAAGCAATCCAGCTCGACTTTTCAAAACAAAGCATTCGACGAAACCAGGCTGTCCGAAGAAAATCTTGCTTCTGTAGAAGATGTCCATCTGACAGAAGAACGTGAGAACTCCCACAGAACATTTAAAAATAGTAATGCATCGAATAAAGAAGAGATTAAAGTCGAAAGTCAGACACGTGACTCTCAAAACCATGAAGAAATTCAATCACCGATTAAACCTAAATCTTCGTCTCAAAGGAAAGTCGAATCCATTGTTAGAATAAAGACTTGCGCCCGAAATTACAGCCTATCGAAGAAAACAAATTAATTTCGAAATTGGATAAAAGAATTGAGAGAGATTTGAAAGCTTTGCAAGGAATAAAAGATGATAACGACGACGACGATGATGATCTCGATGACAGAGCTTTTGACGAAATTTTGCATGGACAGATGAACGCTGACATAGATGAATTCCTCAAAATTCGTTGATATCATTTAAATTAGAATAGTTCTGAGTATCACAAAATTTTTTTTTATAAATGGTAAACATTCTTTTTTAGGGAAGTATGTATGTACGATGGACGATCACTAAGCACTGCTTAGTGACTCATAAGAACGATCGATATTCTGTTCACAGACGCCAAACATGGATGTTGTTCATGCTACGGGTTTTTGCGTAATCCGTTCAAAAGCTACTTGTTTTGTTTTGTTTGTTTCTTAAAATTTCAAGTTAAAGTCTGATAGATGTGACGCTCGCAACAATACAGTCAGCTGCTCTGGAAAAGTCCGAGAAGCTAAATATTTGGCAGAATTCAGATTTCGCGCAGAAGCAAATTCTTACGTTGTTAATCGCACTAAGGGAGCATACGTGGCTGTATTTCCAATTAGAATGCAACATTTCGGAGCAAGTTTACAACAGCACAACGATGAATCAACTTCTTCCATGCGTGTATTCAAGATGCTACCAGCATAAAGCAGCGCTAACATTGTGCTATTGCTTTCACAGCATCAAGTCGCTCATTGCTAGCTCCAGTGTTATCGGATTCACTTAGAAAGGTTGTTCATCCGCTATGGTAAGAATAAAGTTTTCTTTATCAGAAGTTATTATTATAAAGTTTAATGTTTAATGGTTTTATTCTTATTGGTAATTAATTACTTTTGCATGAAACTGAATAATTGGATCTTGTGAGATTAGAACGCGTCCTTTGTAGTAATCGGGTAGCGATATTTCTGCGTGTCTGCTTCACAAGTTGTAATTAGTAGCTACTAAAAAATGGTAATTTATTTGGTGTTGTGAATTTTTGTTAAGGTGATTTGTCTCCTTGACACCATTTTAAATTGAGAAATAGTTGAAGTCGCCAACTAAATAAATGAAATCATTTGCTCAGGCTTCAGGAGTGTCTGTACATCAGGACTGTGTGACTGCTTTTAATGAAGTTAAACTTGGGCACAAATTTCGCTATGTTATTTATTCTTTGACTGATGATTTGAAGCAGGTTCATGTATTAAAGAAGGCTCCTCCAGGTGAGAAATTTATTTTATGAGAATTTCAGTATAATTTGCTGCAAATTGGCTGAAATTGTTTCTTGCTCAGAAATATTTCATGTACTAGGTGACAATTGTTTTCTTATTCTCACATTTTAGAGGCAACCTATGATGACTTTGTGGAAGAATTGAGAGAAGCTGAGTCAGCACGTCAGTGTAGATATGGTGTTTTTGATGCTCAATACCAACTTAATGATGGTCAGCATAGAAACAAGCTTGTCTTCTTTTTATGGTGAGGCATCAATGTATGTAGAGGTATTTTAAGAATTCATAGTTAACTAATAATTTGGTCTTTTAGGAGTCCAGAACAAGCCACTGTAAAACAGAAAATGGTTTATACGAGCAGTAAAATTGCATTGAGAAAAAGTTTGGTTGGTGTTGGAAAAGAAATTCAAGCCTGTGATTATGGTGATCTCTCCTGGAGTAACGTTATGGAAACCTTACTGAGGACTGAAGTGGCTCAGTGACATATCATAGGATCAGTATTTGCTTAAATAATCCATTTGAGATTTGCTTAGTGAAACTTTCAAGATTACATCTATGCTGTAGAATAATTGTAATTTCTTGAATCATTTGACTACATTTTATTCAATAAATTATTGGTTAATCACCAGGTTCGTGTCGATTATTTTAAAATTGTAAGTATTGGATAAAAATCAGGGATTGTTTTTAAAAAGGGCTGCAGCAAACAAAAGTTGTGGGAACGATTAACCGATGCCCCATTCATTGTTTGTAGTAGGCGCTGTAGGTTTTAGATTAGCTTATGTTTCATAATAAGAATATTAGGACGGTGTATTAGGACAAGGTATTAGAATCCGTGCCACCACCTTGATGCGCAGGACCAGAGCATTAAGTATAATATACCATAGCACTAAGTATAATATATATCTAGGGAATTTCTAGATAGATTTCTTATTGTTCTGTTCATGGATCCGTTTTGGGAGTGGTAACTGGATAAAGTCCTGAGGTTTATCGGATAATGCATAGATTTTGGACGTCTAATTATAATATTTACAGTTATAGATTGTAATATAAAATTAATGTTTGGGCATCCAGGGTCATCTTGAGAATTCCCGATGAGGCATGGAAGTACGGAATGATTTCTTCAATACAGTTTGTCATTTAAACTGCAACTATCTCGATAATGTTAGGAACAATTAAAATCCATATCATGATTAAGGAAGAAAATGCATATTATCGTTTGGCAACGACTTACGAATTTTGACAAAAGTTACGGGTCAAGCAGCCAAATTTATTACTTTGGATCTGTTCATAAAGGACGTAAAGGAAGGAGAGAGTACACGGAATGTGACACCAAATTGGTACATTTGTTGATGTGAAACTATTTTAACTGACAAAAACAAAAGCGAGAACGTCTTTCAAAAATCTTTCAAATCTTACATAAATGATCCATGGCGAATGACTTCTCGAGCGAGAGTTCAAGTGCACGTCGACCTGAGGAGCACCACATCACCTCAGTTTTGCTGGGGTTCAATTGGAGACGACTGCTGAACATCAAGTCACTGATGGCGTCCATACAGTTCACAATCCTGACAGAAAGGCATTCAGTCTGGCTGGCAGTGACCGTAGACATGCATATCATCAGCATACATATTGCATTGGAGTCCATGTGCTCGAATGACAATCTCAAGTTCAGCCATGTACATCATGAAAAGGAGTGGGCCCAGAAGGGAATCTTGGGGCACTCCGCATGTTATAGAGGTGTTGTGGGTGCACTGAACTATCTATGCTAATGTAGGAGCTAGGAGCGGCAACTTCCCTTTTGTTCGTTCTAGTCCTAGTTGTGTGTTAGGTAGTGTGAATTCGTTGGCGAATAAAGTAGTTG
>MPNW01000057.1:97810-118547 GCA_011800805.1 Hirudo medicinalis
AAGCTGCAGGGGGAGGGAGTAATGGCAGATGCGCTTCAAACGTTCCTACTGACTTACAGGACCACACCGTGTGCATCTTTATCAGGATTGAAGACGCCCGCAGAGAAATTCATGGGAAGAATATTGACAACTCCGCTGAGTAACCTCCAACTCAAGAGAACAGTGACTCATCTCCCTAGGAATGACCAGGAGATGAAAGAAGTGAAGTCTGGACGAAAGCGAAGGGAATTTGCTGAAGAAGATGCAGTGTTTGCCAGATAATACAGTTATCCTAATCATCCAAGGTGGGTGCCTGGTAGGATCAAACGGAGACTGGGAAGACACGTCTACGAAATAGAAGTCAGAAGCCTTGATGCAACATCGACATGCGAATCAGCTGAGGAAGCGAGAGACAGATGATGCACTGAAGATAATGTGTGACACATTTGACCTTCCATTTCTTCCACCAAGTGAGACACCACAGGCAGCATCTGAGAAAGCAAATAGCCCAGAGCCACCTGACATGCCGGAGACCGAAGAAGTACATGTCAGTCCAGAACCACAAGAGCCAAGACCTGCAANTAGGAGCGGCAACTTCCCTTTTGTTCGTTCTAGTCCTAGTTGTGTGTTAGGTAGTGTGAATTCGTTGGCGAATAAAGTAGTTGTATGTAGTGTCTTGGTTTAATCGACTAACTGCGAGTTACAACAAGAGGTAGAGGACGATGCCTTCACCATAACCGACCGAGAAGGCTCGACTGGCTAGGTACGACCGAAACCATGCTATGTTTCAGATAAAGCAATCGTTATATTATAAAACGATCGGCAGAGGTATTTAGTATATACTGTTGAGCTAAAAATTCCTACAATTCTAGTTATACAATTTATGTTTATAATTGTTATAAAAAAAATACAATTTCTTAAACTGAATGAAAATTGTATAAATAAACATCAACTTTTGCGATAATGGGGGAGGAAGAAATCAAAAGGTCACGGTTTATCCAATTTTCTTGCGCCGAATATATTTACCTATTATTCTATCATTGCTTTAAGCGTTTTGACTTATGGTAAAAACAGCTGAATAAATTCATTCCCCCAACGAAGTAGGAATTCATTAAGTAATGTAATTATGATTTTGGTTTGTTATTATACCAGTTTATTCTGCTTGTACAATTAATTACTCTGAAGCTTAGCAATTTTGCCAGTTGAGGCTAAGGAAAACGATTTATGCTTAAAATAGGAAAGTACAAAACTGTTTGCAGTTGTTTCATTCCAGTAAATAAACTTAATTTTTTCAGTTATTACACATGACCCGCCACAACAAACTTCAACTGCAGATTCTGTCGCTGTACCGACAATTTCTAAGAGTGGTAAAAACAAAACCCGGCACCGAAGAATACGTAAAGTCAGAGTTCAGAAAGAATGCTTCTATACCAAGAAAAAACATTCTTCAAATTGAACAGATAGTTCGCAGGGCTGAAAGGCAACTGGAGTCACTGAAGAAACCCACCACGCTCGGCATCGGGGTGTTTCAACAAGATGATAGAAACTCGTAGCGACGACAACACAACCAGCTGAATGAAAGTTGCTTTCCTGCAGGGAAATACTTCAGTCTTTGCTCTTGCCACCAATATGTCATAATCAAGCAGGAAACAATTACAATAAAACTGGAAATAGCTACTAATGAAAACACAATCACCAAGAATCACATCAGATGTTTTGGTTGTATGTTTGATAATTTGCTTCCTATTTTTATTTGAATAAGTTTAGTTTTCTTACAAGACTTGCTCGCCCCCACCCAATTTGCCAATTTGACTCAAACAAGGTTTAAACATCTGAAAACCATATACTTTTATAACTTTTCAATACTTCTCATAACAAAAGCACTACAAGTTCTAAGACATGATTAATAAGGAAGACGTCATTCAATAATTGTTACTCAAAGTCTTAAGCATAATTCTCAATGGCTCCATTGACAGGAACTTGTGCTGTTGGGTCATCTACAAAGACACTCAAATAAACATAAAAACCAGAAATCAAAGCTAAGATTGTCATTGTCATTACCTTTATCAATGCTTTCCAACCCATCCAAGCAGATGGCAAGCCCAGGAAACAGTAGATCCAAGCAAAACTATTTCTGAAAGGTGGCCAAAGCCTCCCCAACGTCTGTTCTTTGGATCTAAAATGATTTGTAAATGCATTTGATGACATTCGCATGCAATATCATAGGTGTCAAGATAGTCTACCTCCAGTGTAATAACCCTTAGCATAGGCAACTCTTGACACAAGATAAACTGCTCCAGCACCAGCAGCTATCCTCTGAGAACACATTAATTGTAAACAAAAACAGCAGTGATAGTGAAATTGAGGATTTTGGACTAACTGGATATTGAAGTCCTCCAATCAAGAGCAAGCACAAAAAGGTTGGGTAATTCTCCAGCCTTAATTTATGGATCATAAAATATATAATTATTAAATATATACAATTAAAACTTGGTGCGGACCAATGAGTAACTTACGTATTTTGGTGGGCTCTTTGGACACAATTGAACTCATTATTTTCAGGGCTGTACATGGTTGGATACTGTGAAAGTTACAAGCATTGTCATCATAAATTTGAACTACTTCTCCCAAATAATCTAAAACATACTTCAATTTTGTGTTCCTTTCTGGCTTTGCCCACGTTCAAGGCCAGCCAGACATTGAGAAGAGTGTGTCCCACGGCTGCAAAGACAACGTATCCGTAGTCTTCGGGAAGAGCCACACATTTCGAAAATACAGCCATTTTATGCTGAAATAGATTATTTATGATTTAGGACTTGAGGGTACTACGCATTTAATATCCGAAAGACGACTTAGCATCTGTTAGAAGATGCCCATATATATAAAATCCTTGGTTTTTACCTTTTGGCACTTGATGTGGAAAAGCGATACAAATTAGAGAAACGATGCAAAAACTGATTATGCAGAAATAATGACCTCGAATCACCAAAGAATCGCGAATATAATCTCTCAAGGTGTTTGACATTTATTATGTTCATAATTTTATTTCGTTGTTAGCGTAGTGATTTATTTTTTTATTATATGTGCAATTTTTCATTACTTTGATTAAAAGAGTACTTAGTAAAGTTAAATCACGTAGGGCAGCGCCTGGTCAATAGGGAAAGGAATGTTTCGATATTGCCATAGTGATGACATAAACATGTGACAATTCAAGGCTGGAACAATTTGGTATATATAACGTCTATATAAATCTGTATAACGTCTTTCTAGGCGTGAACACGCCAAATGGAAATATGCAATTCACCGAGAAATTTGCGCATTTCTAATATAACAAAATATGTGGTTCAAATATTTTATATATATTGTTGCTTTGATGACCAGCTGGTTGGCCTTATCAAAAGGTGTTTTGGTTTTTAAATTATTTACTTTTTCGTTCAACGCCCATACATTTGTTGTCTATTTTAGGTGTTACTTTGGCCACGAATATGCCAGGGAGTATGTAATTTGATTATAATATTTGAAATCAAACAATTGTATTAATCTCGAGAATATTAATTCAGACGTCACTACGGAGACTGCCGCATCCGCTACCGAAACAAGTTAAATTACTTTTTAATTGATGCTTAAATTTCAGTAAGTATTAATTTCATCAATTGATGTCTAAAATTATTTAAGCAGGGACGTCATTTCACCTTTTCCC
Source organism: Hirudo medicinalis (assembly GCA_011800805.1). NCBI lineage: Eukaryota > Metazoa > Annelida > Clitellata > Hirudinida > Hirudinidae > Hirudo > Hirudo medicinalis. Next base: position 101,490 of record MPNW01000057.1, read on the forward strand.
AGGGGGCAAACCCTCGCACAATTAGAAGGGATGACCTTTTTTGCTTCTAGCCATAAGTCGGAGGGGGGGTTAACAGCCAATCAGGGGCAAACCCCCAAATGACGTCCATGGATTTAAGTATTAAGAACTAAGAAGACTTAAACAGTCCAAAATCTTATTATAAACTGTCAGATAATGCATTTTTGATCAAGTTAAAGGTTTTAGAGAACAAGCGAGATGTGATTGTCTAACAGTGCCAGGATGGGCAATTGCCCTGTTGGTCATCATAAGTTTGTTGATTATTCTCGCCCTTGTTATCATTGCTATGCTCGTCATCACGTGGTCGAAACTTCAACGCAAGGCGCTCGTCAGCTCAGGTTACTAAGTTTGTTTTATCAATTTTAATGTCATTAATCACGTTTTTAACTCTTTGGAAAATGAAAATGATTTTTAAAGGAAACGCTGTGGGACAAGGCAGCAATAATTTAGGGTAAGACAGTTTAAAATTATTTTATTTTATGAGATAAAAGTTTATAATGCATCCTTTGAAAGTAGAATTGTTATTCTAATTTGAAATTCAAATAAAATACTAAAAAAAACCTTAAAGTTTCAGATCCAGTCTGAAACCAACTGAAATTCATCGCAATAAAAACACTTTACCACCTTTAAATTATGGCGAGGAACGCATGTCGGCTGTGAAAAATTCTAAAAAAATCGAAGAAGAACTTCGCAATTACTGAATATTTCAGTTCTTTGATTTTAGTTTTCAGTATTGTCTGATTTGATTTTTTTCTTTCCATTTCACGTCAATTCAAACATTTTATTTAAATCACCAATTTCTAACACATTTCATTTTCAACATGCGCTTGCTTCCATTATTATTCATTGAACATTAAGTTGAATTATAAGAAGAAAGCGCTAAATTCGATGAATTAATAAAGCAATGAACCCAAAGCGCCATTATCTCCTATCTTTAATGTTAAAACATATTAATCACGAACTGAGTTTGATAGACAATGTTAAAATTGTAGCCCTTATCATTTTAATAAACCAAAATTTAAACAGCCAGCCAACTAAATGACACCCTTGTTAACCAACGGCACAACACTGTGACGAAGAATTGACGAATATAAAATAAAAACAAACATTTCGGTTAAGACGATAAAAAACAATTTGTTTCTTCGATCAAGCGAAGTAAAGTGAAGAATCTTCATTCATAGGTGACATAAACTAAACTAAGACAAGTTATTGTTCGTAGCTCGTTCATATTTTTCTTCAAGAGGATAATTTTGCGAAGGATAAAAATTTTATATTCGAACTTAGTATTGTTAGATTAAATGCAAAATCTAAAAGATATCGAATTATTATGTTGTCACATATATCAACACGTTTTCTCGCCATTTCTCCACTCTTAAAATAATCATTTTAATGTAACGAACTTAGGATTTGATATTAGATGGTTTTTAAGGCTTAAATATGTTGCCTTCAAAGATACGACGTGAGGGAAAGTTTAATTATTTAGTCTCTCAGATATATAAAATTTAGAAATAAAAAAAAAATTAATAAAAAAAAAAGAAAACAGGAAAAAAACTTAGAACCAGAAGTAATGATAGCAACAGATGAGTGGAAGGAAGGGAAGAAGGGAAGAATGCCCTGACGTAGCTTCTTAAATAGCCAGTCAGGACAAAGGAGGATGTCCACAAACAAAGAATGCGCGCCTGGTAATCGCTGATAGGGCTAGGATCAGCACGTGATTATGATGGATATGCGATCCTACAAACTCTAAAACAAAAGTTGATGGTGACAGATTGAAATCCGCAGAAAATATTTAAAAAATGGAAAAGATTTTCATGAAGTAGCAAGAGTATTTCGAGAACTGCCAGATTTAAATTGACTGATGGATTTAGAACTTCAGGTCGTTACTGTAACAATCAAAAGGTTAAGACAAAAAATTTATTTCAGGAGCGAATTCTTCTGCATGGCAGTTATACACTTTACATTTTATCGTAATAAATGTCATACATTATCTTTAAATTGTAAGCTATCTTAAACTATCATTGACTATTAGGATTCAAATAATATTATAGCAAATTATTACAGGAATGTCTTTACGTAATATATCAGAGCAATTAACTGGGGCCATATTCTTAGAATTACCAGAAAGTGAAAAGAGGCAAACTTTGTTTCGTTCTCCATTTAAGGTCTTGTGAGCAATTGTGACAATACATTGCTTTCGGTTATATAAAAAAGCTTCTATGATCTTTGAAGGTTCTTCCTGATATAAGAGAATCCTGCAGTGAAACGTTGGATTCTCAGGATGAGATTGACAAAATCCTGCTGATGACCTGCGATGGAAATGTCGATTATGCGCTAAAGGTGGAACGACTCCAAAAGACATTTAATTTCCTTCAAGAAAGATACAAAACTCTGCTCCGTTCTCTCCACGAAGAGGTTGAAGAACTGAGAAAAAAGAATAAAGGTAACATTGATTGTGACGGCCCAAATATCGAATACAACATCATCTTTTTATCTATAGAATTGAGTTTTAAATTGGCAATGTTGGTGGGACAAAAACAAAACTCAATGAATCTCAAAAGCGAAAGGAAATTATGTGAGCACTCAAATTTAATGCCATTATTTTCTCACAGTCAACATACATTTATACCCATCTACTCAGCATCTATGCAAGGTAGTTCCAAAACTCAGTCAAAAGATTACCAACGTGAGTAAATAGAAATAATCTGAAATTTCGGACAGCTTAATAATATATTTTTTACAAATCAGCTCCTTCACTTCAAGCGGATTTTCGAAGACACCAGTTAGAGGAAGAAATGAAAGAACTAAAAGAATTACTGGCGAATTACAAGGAGAAGAACGAACGATTGCAACAAAAAGTTGACGAGTTGGGCATCCTGAAGGGGTAGGTATACGTAATAAAAGCTTAATAACATTAATGGAAATAAGGACTTTTGACATTTCAGGAGAGTCAATGCACCACCAGAAATGACGACGGCCTCACAGGACAAAGCTAAGGACGATAGTCAGAGCGTCATCAAACACCTAAACGATATCAATCAATTTCAAATTGAAGAGGCAAACCTCAATTTATTTAGTTCCTCTAGATAACAAAGCATTATAATTTATTACAATAAAGCATCGCATAATAACTTTAGAGTGTAAGTTGTTGAGTACTAATTACAGATAAGAAAAATACAAACTGATCTCTTCGGAGTCTTAGATTCGGATAACGTGTCATTGAATGCTTTTTTGATGGCTAAAGGCTATAAAGGTGGTCGAAAAGAAATCTGCTCAGATCTAAGAAGTTCAGCACTCCCCAAGAACAATATGACAAGGTTATTAATTATTTATGTGATTAAATATATTCGAACATGGTAAGGTGTTAATTTTAACAATTCTTTCTCTTAACACCCTTGAACTCTTTTTTGAAGCTGTTAGGTCTTTGCATGAGACTCAACTTTATAGAAAACAGAACTTTGCCTTTATTCCCAAAACAATTGAAATAAAACACGCGACTATCGACAACTGAAACGTACTCCAAGAATATCACACGGGAACTCCTCGAAAGACACACCACGTAACCACCCCTGTAATTAACTCGCACGCTACCTCCCTTGAACCCCGATATCCACTCCTTTNGACAACTGAAACGTACTCCAAGAATATCACACGGGAACTCCTCGAAAGACACACCACGTAACCACCCCTGTAATTAACTCGCACGCTACCTCCCTTGAACCCCGATATCCACTCCTTTTATACGAAACGTTTCCGTATTGTAATGCAACGTCACAACACCTCCCCGCCAGCCATAAAGCCATGCAAAGCTTTTTGGCGTAATCGTTCCGATCTTCGAGGAAGTGTCAGAGGCTCCCTCAGATGACCTGGAAGTGGAGGTTGAAAGTTTCTTCGTCCCTTGGGTCTGCCTCTGGGTTGTACCTGGACCGGTTCTTGAAAGTTATTTGAAGGAAGAGTATGCTGGGGTAAAGCTGAATCTTTTTTAAGGGGATGTGAGGTGAGACTGTGACCCGGTACTTCTCCGTCTTCCTCTACCCCATATCTTGGACTCAGCTGATCCACATATCTTTTCAAAATGGGGCCATTTGGCAATATTCGTAGTAGAACATGGCGTGCCCCTAACACTTGGACAACTACCGCCGGAATCCATCTTGGCACTCGATCTTTAACTGGTCCGCTTCGTTGAACATAGCATGGCCTTCCTTTTGTAAATTGTATATCTGCTTGGCACATGACTCCTTAAGTTTTCGCTGTTTTGCTTTCTTTGAACGATATGTGGTGTTGTAGGTACAAAGTTTACCGCGAAATTGCCGGCCATTTAGCAACTCGCTTGGGGTCGGCATCTTTATCAAAGCATCAACTCGTTTTCCTTTTCAATTCCATTCTTTGAAATGACGAGGCCAAGATATTCGATTGAATCTTTAGCAAAATTGCATTTATTCTTATTGCACTTATTACTTATTGCTCTCTGGAATTTGCTCCACCCACCAGAATATCATCCAGATAAACTACCACTCCCTGTAGATCACATGTTAACTTGTCCATGATCTCTTGAAAGTAACCCGGTGCCGAAACAATGCCGAAAGGAAGCCTAGTTTGCAACAGCACTCCCCGGCTTGTAGTCAATGCGAGCCTTCTTTGGCTTACGGGAGCGAGTTTAATCTGGTTGAAGGCGTCAGCCAATTCTATTTTGCTGAAATAACGACTTCCGCCTAGTTTCCGCGTGAGATCTTCCGGGTGTCTATGAGACTCTAACTTGAAACTAACCGTGACGGAATAATCTCCACAAATGCGAAAACCTGTTTTTTGATCTCCTGGTCGTAAACTCTTTCGAATCGGTACTATGGGTGTTCCATAGTCGTTGAAATGTGTGGGGATCCAAATTCCTTTCTGAATGCCTCTGTCCAGCGTTTGATTTAGATCTTCTTGAAGTGAGAATGGCACTGTGCGAGCCTTAACAAAAAATGGTTTTGCTTCTGGTTTGAACTTTACTTCTAATTCGAAGTCTTGCAAACATACCAGTTCGGGTTCAAATCATTCTTTGAATTCCTCGCAAAGTTTGTGACATTCTCTCTGTAAAGATTTGCTTTCAGAATCTTCTGTAATTTGTAAAACGTGATTCCTTAGCAGCGCAGACATATCAATCTTTAATTCGACAATGGCTTTTCTGCCTATTATGTTGAGCTTTGGTAGTTTCGAAACATTGAATAGTAATGGCACCTCTTCGGATTCAGAGATAGAAGCTGTTACCTGACAGACTCCTATGATCGGAATTCTGTCTCCTGTAGCTGAAACATATTTTGTTGCCGAAAGTTTCAATTCCGGTCGTTCCCATTCTTTCCAAACTTCTAACGGACAAAAGTTGTCTCTAGCTCCGCTATCAAATTCGAAAAAGTGGTCGGAGTTTCTAATTCGTAATTTTTGAATAAGAGGATTGTTACTGGGAACTGTGTGAATAGTTCTAACAGCTCAGTTTCTTTGAAATTTCTTTTTGAGACTAGCCTTTTCAATGTGTCCCGTAATTCCGCAGAAATTACACTCCGCTTTGAGATGTCTGCACTCCTTTATTTCCACATCTCGGGCACGTACCTTTGGGGAATGGAAAGTCTGAATGACGTGACGTCGTTTGTGGTTTCATGTGTGTTGGACTGAGCTGCAGAAGGTTTCTGGTTTCTTTCGAGTGTTGCGAGCGTTTATTTTCTGAATGGTTTCTTCATTGTCAGGAGTGTGGTGGACTGTTGCTTTAGCAACTTTGGAAGCTTCTTCCACCTCTATGGCCACTTCAACAGCTCTGTTGAATGTTAATTCATCTGCGGGTATTTTGAAGAGTGATTTCAACACCGATTCGTTGGCAACTGAACAAATAAATTTTGTTCTCAAGGCCTCATCTAGAGGGTTTTCGATACTTGTAAAATCGTACTGGCCGCTCCTCTAATTTGTGCTGCTAATTCTTGGATTGACTCTCCTGGCTCACGCTTAACTTCAGTCCAAAATCGAAAACGTTCCCGTACCACAAATCTTTTTGGGTTGAAATTTTGAAACATGACTTCTTGTATCTCGGCAGAGTCTAACTTAGTTATTAACAAGATTAACTAACAAGATTTAGATAGATTGACCTTAGCGAACCTTTCGACGGTTTATTTATGTAAAAATAACCATGCAGGCGAAATATAATGTTATACAAATGTGTGCATTAGCCGAAGGACAATTTGAAAAATTTAATAAATGCCATACTTTTCGGCATTTCTCATCTTGCACCTTTCCTAAGTAACAATATTTTTATATGAACCCTAAACACTTTTTCGCTTTAGAATAAAAAATTAAATGATCCCGACATCATTTTAAATGATTATGATAATTATGATAACTTGCAACTAAATACAGCTCTCCGGCAGCATTAGAAAATCAGTTTCTTCCTCCTCTTAGGTCAAGTCTGAGCTACGGACGCCAAGGAAGCAAATCTTCTTCAATCAGAGGAAAGCCGAAGTTTCGCCCTTGAATGCCTTTTATGAAAATCGAAGTATTAAAACAATTTTTGGCACGTTACGTTATCATTAGTAATAAGGCATGTTTTGGGCCAAGACGAGGGGTGGATTACATTTGGTAGCAATTGCAGGTTCCAGTCTAATTTCTAGAGGACTGGAACAGGCACATTTATGCTTATTTTGCAGGTGAATTACTGAAATGATTATTATATGGGAGGATTATGAGGATTTTTATGGGGATCCTCTGAAACCAATATGGCCATGAATTGGGTAGCCTACACTGCATAGTCGCATCTGTTACATGTTATACAATAATTTGCGAATAAATTTATCGGCATTCATGTGAACTCACCTCGGCGAGTTAAGTTTAGATAAAATAGAACTCTGTCAAACCAAGCGGCAGCCAAATCCTCCTCAACAAGGAATCAATGACTATTCAGAGTCTGATTAGAGTGGCGTATGTTCAAATAGAACTTCAAGACCACAAGTGTGCATGGAACGTGTCAAGCAAAAATCTCAAAAGGACCCCTTTACTTCAAAGTAATAACTTTTAATTTGCAGTGAATAATTTTAAGGACTTAAAGTCTTAGTAGTAATAACAGCAACAGTAAGCATTATATTTCGATTTTCATTTTCTGAGAAGAGTCAGCGTGTCATCACAAACTCCTTTTTGATAAAGTAAAGTATATATATGTGCCACCTTCCAGTATCTGTTAACCAGGTTACCATAATAAACGATTCAAAACCATCTTTATTTAGGTAAATTCAATAATAACTTACAAAAACAAAAGCCAAAAGCTCTCGATATCATGTATCTACCACTATCTTAAAAAACAAAACGTCGTTTTTTAAATAAACATCACTCCTCCTTAGCTCAGCATGGCTTATAAACTTTGGGCTTCCTGAGGCTACATTCATTTTTTCTTTGGGTTTTTGGAAACTGGTACTCAGAGGATCAGGAAAAAAAGTTTCACTCAAGTGACGTGCCATATTTTTTTGGTCTAATAACATCATTGTTACCTGTGAAGTTGAAAATGAATAGGTGAATAATATGCAAATGTTTATGAAATAATCACAAAGTTAACCTGATTCCTGAACGGCCATATCAGAAGGTCATCGTGTTCTCCTTTCATTATTACAAAAAATAACGAAACAAAACTTCCCTTACCAATGCCATCTCCGTTCAAATATACTCTAGCACACATTTTGTAACCATACCTTAAAAAACATTTAGATATTATTTCCATAGCCCTACAAGACGATTGAGGAACTGAAGCGACAATGTTGTAAGAACATAATGATTGAGCAAAACAAATATATATTATAGATTTAGCATTAGATAATTCAACAGTCATGATTGTTGACTAATTTCTGTCAATATAAATAACCTATTTGTGTAAAATGGCTGGCTGTAAAGAGACAGAATCTTCCCCTCGACGGCATCGGTTATTCGTTTGTTGACGTCGTTGATCTTCCAGATCAGAATTCCGTTGTAGTTGGTCGTGCTCATGCAATGAAGTTTCACCTCGAGTCTTTTTAATTCATTTTGGTGGCATTCGAGGGTCAACCTTTGATTTTCCACCTCTCTCAGGATGTCGCCTAAAACATCAAAATAAAACTATAAATGTGACTTCCTTTCTCGAGTCTTGGATTGTAACCTACGTTTGTGAGAAGTCGTAAGGCTCCCTTCTTGTAGATTGTGAATCATCTCGTGTATAAGTCCCTTTAAATTATAAAGTATAATGCTTGACAAAACAAAAGAGAAAGAGGCACGATAAATTCTCGAGGACGAATTTACATCGGATTGTCCCAAGTCGGTCATTAGCTGCCGGGCCTCCTCGATCTTAGAATCGGCCGCTCTCCGTGTTTCGTCCGCCGACCTTTGGACGGACAGGCAATTGCGGGACAACTCCTGCCGACAAAGGTGCAAAATTGGTGATAAAAGTTTGATTTGTTTCCAAAATGAATGATTGGCTCACTTCAAAATTCCTTTTCATGTGGAGGTTGTTCACTTCAAGTTCAGACAATTTGAGAGCAATGTACTCAAGGTGTTGAGTATTATTATTATTCATGTGTTCTTTCAATGAAGTTTCAGAACCCTAACAAGCAATTTAATTTATGAATTGAAGTAAATAAAAAGTAGAACACTTAATAAATATTCATGCAATATTTGGAAATGCAAATATTTAATAATATCTATATTTAGTATCAATAACTAGCTGCTCTACCCAGCATCGCTTGGGTTGAGCCAAAATATTCTGAGAATTTATTTGTCATACTAATTATGATGAGTTAGTCTGTTTTGTCATGAGGTTTGGCAACATTTAAATTAAAATTAATATAATTTGTATATAAATTTATATATATATATATATATATATATACATTATGATATTGTCAAAGGTTAGGAGAGTGAAGGCCAAAACATGGCCCAGTTTTATTTGGCCTTCACTAATTAGTGATAACTGATTGCGTCGGGAGACTTTTGAATGAGTTTCATCGTGGGTCAGCACGAGCATTAGAATAACTTAAGTAATTTTTCAGCAAAAATGTTCATTCTGATGTGCTCTCAGAGCTGAACTTGCGATCGGTCGTGCGGATCGATGGTCGGCTACTTTATTCCAGACTTTAAGAAGATTGTTAGTGGCTGCATTTTTGTCAGTTACGAGTTGTTAATAAAAAATATTAATAAACACAGTTTAAATGTGATTTTACCTCTCCTTCAAACAGTTTGCTCACCATCATCATAATCAAGTTAACATTTTTTCATCACCATCTACATTCTTTGATTTAATTGCTAAATAATTTATAATATTGTCAATTGAATAATTGGTAAAAGTAGTAATAATAAATCTAAGTTTAAAAATGCTGTATCAATAGTAATAATAATAATAATAATAATAATAATAACAACAACAATAATAATAATTACCTTAAAACTGCAACCAATAGAATTTAATTTACAAAGATGGGGCCTTTTTGGACAAAATTTTGTATGCTGTTCAAGCTAAATAAAAACTTGTAATGAGTTTACTTCAAGAAATTCAATCACACACATTATGAGCTTATCTAAGTCAACCTCATGCTTCCTGATGACAGTATTACCACAATCGTAAGGACATTCAACCACCCTGAATAGACAATCTTCATCATAATGACTCTGAAAAGATGATATGCATTTCATTCTCTCATTAATTCATTTACTTTTTCAATAATTTTTACAAAATAACTTGAATGCTTATTTATAAATTCAAATATAACTATATACAAATGAATTTGATTCACTCTGTTTTCTAATCCATGTCCTCGTTAATGTTATAAACAATAATTTATTTATTCTCAAATTTAAATATGTACATTCCGATGTTTAACGAATTGCTTTGAACGACTATATGCTTTTGAAATGCACGTCCCTATAAATTTCAACATTTGGCAATTTCTGAGAAAATGCACACTTTGACTTGGATTAATGTTTTTTTTTATTTAACAGATTGTTATTAAATCTTGCCAGATTCTAAAGACTTTCTGGAAAAAATTTGCTACTGATGGTGGTCAAATATGAAATATCATTAAAAAATTTGAAATATACCAAATACTAAAGGTTATTAATTTACCTTGAGATCCTTCAACAAAGGCAATTCCTCGCAACCAACATTTTCATTAGGGCAATAAACCCGCTTGATTCGTAACTCCTTGATCACTGAGTAATCTGGTCTAACCTATAAAGTGATGCAACGTTATCAACAATGGCCACAATTAGTTTTAATGAAATTGCTACAAAGTTACTTCAGATTTTTCGCTTTTTATGCATTCGCTGTCTCCGCTCGGGCATTGAAAATGCGAGTGGGGATTAATAGAGAGCCTTTGGTTACATGTATCGCATATCCTATGACCACATTGCAGTTGATATGGATAGACAAATTGATCTCCACAACAAACACATCTATAATTTGGATCAGGCACAACAAATTTAAATTTTGTTGCAGATGGAATATTTGGCAGTTGGAGACTTTTTAGACTGTTCATTACAAGGAAGTAAGATAGAAACAAAATGAATAAGCCCAAGATCATTCCAGCAAACCAAGTAAATTGTTACATAGACCTGAAAAAAAGACATTTTTTGAAGTTTCACACTGACAACAGAACTGTCTAAATCCATTTGTAAAGATATGTGAAAAAAGCAAACTATAAAAATAAGTGCTTTACCAATTTGAGGCAAACGTCCATAAAAATACTAACTCTCTTAGTTTTGAGAAGATTTTGAAAAATATTCATTATATATATATTAATTGTAAGCTTGGAATTAGTTTTAATGCTGTGTCTTATAAGTCATTACTATTAGAAAATCTGTAATTTACGCAATAACGCCAATAATGCGATGTGTTATTTCCGATCAGCGTTCTTCCCCGAAAGATCCTCAGATTCTACCTAGTCTCCTAGTCCACGACCTAATCTGACATTACATTCTCCTTTTAAACATAAAACCAGACTAACCATTCCATCGCATGAAAACAACCTCCGGAATTCCTTGAGCTATTATTAGAAATTAACTAAATTACAAAACAAAAACCGCACTTGTGGCGCATCAGATATATCGACTGTATTTTGTGAACAGTAGTTAAAGCCGGCCTGAACATAATAAACGGCATATTAATAGCTTCGAATAGATCTTCAATAATAATTATCATTAAAACTGTTGATGCGTCGAAATTATTTGTATTTCAAAACCTAATTAATTAAAAGTTCTTTAGCACTGTGTTCTTAATACCTATCGAACGTTGTATTTGTCTATTTTTTATAAAAAAGGTTATTTTATCTCCTATAACCAAGACCCGAGGTATTACTTTATTCTCCTTTTCCAACAGACTCTAAATGTTTACAAATGCAGCTACTCAGAGGGGCATTTGCCCATTGTAAATGGCTATCCTAAGCGGGCTGAAACCTCAGTCAGGGGTATTTTTCTCCCCGAAAACTGATGAAATGACGTCACATTTTAAGTTTAAATAGAAAATAAATAAGATTTCAAGCAAATTGATCTCTACATTTTTCTAATAAACGAAGCAAAACCACAAGCTCTATTTTTCTTGTAGTATGTAGATTGGCTAGTTTGTGTTATAATTCATCGTAAGTAAGCCCCCGTATTTTTAGAACGCCGTTCAATGAATCCTAACGATTTAAAAAGCAAGCCAGCTGATTAACTTTTCAAGCAGCGCAACAGAATCAGCAGCTTAACATTTTGCTCTTATAGCCCATAACCAAAAATAGAATCATTGTCTAGTCCAAATTTTCTTTGCAAACTTTGAACTCTCTGGATTGGAATTTTGATTTCATTGTCATGTGCATTACATCAAAATACGATTTTTTTTTTATAGTTTTTATTGAAAATTATAGAAGAAAACGGAAACAACAGTTAATAGTTTAATAAACAACTGAATTTAACTGTCAACTTTAAGCAATTAAGGAACTTGTCTACAGTCTTTATACAACAAAGTTTTTATCGACAAATTCACCACGACAAGCTTCTCGCTGCAACTTCTCACCAACTCCGCGTCCCCAGAACCACATAACATAGAACAATTAACAAAACTATTTCAACAGCTTTACCAGTTTTACCATTTCAGCTTTTTCCAGGGGACGAGGGAGAAAAACCCTTGCACAACTTGAACGGATGACCTTTTTTTGCTTCTAGCCAAAAGTCAGGGTTCACCCGTATTGGCCGTCGCCCCCTTGCCCCCAAATTTTTGTCCCTGAGTTTTTTTTACAAGTTTATATAATCATTAATTTAAAGAAGATGCTTCAAAAATGTTTAAATTATATTTACTTTTTCAATAAACTTTGTATTATTTTACCCAGTAGATAATTAAGAGTATCCTCTTGATTAAAAGTGATTTGTTGCTGGGGGTTGTTGTCCAAGAACCTGTGGTGCATTTGCCCAACTGGATTAGATTTTTACCACAGGCGTCATCTGATGACCATATTGACATAACTTGGTTGCTTAGTTCCCTAGTGGGATTGAGGCTACTAGGGGTCCTCAAAATTTTGGGGTTGAACACACCCCCTCAGGGGGGTAAATAAATCTCTGTACTCACGCACAAATAAAACATTAGGAAGTTAGAGTTTAAAGGAAAATACTTCTCGCTTGTTTGTCGTCCTATTACAATGTGAATAAAGGTGAGTCTTATAGGCTGAAAATGAAGTTTATTAACACAGATTAAGCAAAATGTAATTGGAAGAAAGATAAAACCGCATTGCGAAGACATCTAAAACAATTTCTTAAATGCAATTAATTTGAAGCATTGCATTTCTTAGGTGCCTCAACAACTCTTTTCTTCTTTCACACGCGCATAATTCATTGAAACTCTTGCAGGGCCTTGCGTTGCGCAATTTTGTACAATGTTCTTCCAAAGAGAAACATCAAAATAGATTAATACGTCTGATTATTAATAAACCTGGTTAAAAGCCTATTATTTACTTGTCTCATTCTCAAAATGGACGATTTTTTGTTTTCAATTTAAATCGAATCAACACTTAGTGAAATTATTGTTTCAACGTGTTTCTGACAGATTTTAAGCAGGGTTATTACCGACTGGATTTGTTTTGAACCTTGGGTGGATTTAAAAAATAAATAAATAAAATAGCGAGCAATGTTCAATAGTGTGGAATGAACGCTTGTAATTCTTTTGATCACTTTGATAGAAATTCGTTATAAATGTCTATCTATCATTTCGCTGATTTTATTTAGGACTTTACTCCGTTTTTATCCTTCATATTTCAGGGTAATTGGTTTCCCAGACTCTAAAAGTTTTGAAAATCATTTATAGATTCATTTAAAGTTGTTGATTTTTTCCTTGGTGAATCCTTACATGTACAAAACAAGTAGATGCGATGACAAAGCAAAATGACGTATTAATGATCCACGCATGAGTGGACATCTTATCGCCAACATACAAGCATTCTTTCATCTCAGCATCCGTCGTCTCAGGACAATGAGATCGGTTTTCGACGTCCAGCAGTTTCTAACATTCGTACGAGGATTATCATTCTCAATTTAAACAAGCCAATTGCAGTGTCTAATTGCTAATTGCTGATAATTTCCATTTTAGTCGGATGTAAGATTACCTACCAGAATATCTTATCAAGAATCGTCACCATCATCATAAAGTGGGTCCTTCCTTTGGATGTATTTTTACTGAAGTCATTTATTTTATGTTTTTAAATCTGTTTATCTTTTTTGAGGTTTAACGTGCCACTAAATAATAATTTTATGACATCACTTAAATGTTAAATTTTATATTTAAAGATCCCTTTAATTTTTCGACTGAAATTTTATGACCTTGAAGTTTGTTTTTTTAATGAGATTTTAAGACAAGTCAGATATTTTTAACCAGAATACGTTGAAGAATTATATAAAAATAGTAGTTGAGACAAACATTTCCTCTCGTGGAGTGGTCTCTCTTGTACATGAGATGTGATCCTATCTGCTTAAGTGGGATATTGTTGAACGCATACTAGCCCTCTGGCGCGCATTGGAGAAATGATTGCGATTCTTGAAACATGGCTTTTATCAACATGACTTTAGGAATAATTTTGTGGCAGGGGTTTTCATCATGAAATTCAACATCGCCATGTTGCTCCTGGGCTCCATGTTTGTCGTTATCTTGGTTTTGTTGGCATCCAATGTTAGCATTACCGATGCCATCAGACCAAAGACGGCTTCGAGGGACAAGAATTCATCTCACGTAACAGAAGCATATTGCGACCTCGAATTGAACTGCAAGGGTGACCTTTCCGACATGCCAACATCCATGAAACTACCAATAAGGGGAGCCAAAGGTCCTCCCGGGAATCAAGGGGTGAAGGGAGAAAAAGGTGAAGATGGCACTCCAGGACTTCCGGGAATGCCGGGTTGGATTACTTTTTAACTGGAAATAATTGGAATTAAACGGGATTCACTTGAAAGAATTTTTCAGGTCTTTCGGCTCCATCTCCTACGAAGTTAGCATTTTTCGTGGGTCTGGGAGCGCACTTCGGTCCGGTGTTGGTGCATACCACGGTTCTATTCGACAGGATCCTCACCAATTTGGGAGGGGCATACAATTCCGAGACCGGTCAGTTCAGGTCCCCAGTTTATGGAACTTATCAATTCAATGTCGTCGTGTCCGCTACCGCAAAGCAAAAGGTTTGCAATTGCTAATAATTGCATTAATTCTTAATAAATTGATATTTTAATCCTAGTTATTCGATTTGGACAACACACAAATGAATGGCACGCAATAGCCTAAATAACTATTTAAAACATCGAAATAAAATTTTAATTTCAACCTTTGAGCCAATGATCGATCGCAAAATATGTAAAATGAAAACGAAAATAAAATGGAAATGCTGGGATTTAATGAAAATAAGCGTTAAAAACGCGTGACAATAAACAGGCAGCGGTGATGCTAGTGAAGAACGGAGAAATGGTAGCAACGGTGTGGGCTGAGAGCTTCCCCCTCTGGTCGACTTCATCAAACACGGCCATCCTGACACTCGAGAGAGATGACTTGGTTTATTATTTGCTGATCTCATAATTTTATTATGCTGAAATTCTAAATTTTATCGATTTATTAAGCCCTTTCCTTTAGATGTTTATCTAAAATGCCGTAATTTCAATTAGTTATTGCTATTTAATTTTCCGAGTATCGCTGATAGTTTCATTACATTTCAATAGGTTTTATTGATTATTTTATTCTGCTTCAGGTTTGGCTGATGACTTTGAGTAAGGCTTCTCACCTTTACGGATACATGTACACCACTTTCTCGGGATTTTTAATCTTCGAAAATTGAAGGAAAGACTTCCAATTGTTGAGGAAAAATTTGACTTCGCATGTTCCTTTTCCAGTTGCATTTAAAAGTAAATTGTTCATTGAATTCTCGGAATTCGTTAAGAATTTGCACTTGATTCACCTCTTCACTGCAGGTCTTTTCGTGGTTTTAGTGCAGGCTTTGAATATTTGTGAATTCGATGTAGCAGATTTAAATGACTCATAAATCCTATGCTATGTCGCTGGAAATTAGCGCTGATTTGAACATCGAAAAACTCATGGTATGTACTTTAGTCCTAAAAATAATTTGCAAATCAAGTATTTAAAATTTAAAATAAATGTTTAAATGGATCTGTCATTTCATTTCAAAATTGGCTAAAAAAGTCGAGAATTTCCTTAGCTCCGCGAGCAATTTCAGTATCAATACCTCCATTAAGATAACATCTTCAGCATGAAATATGTTTGCTATAAAGAGTTAAACTGACCATTTGATGCTGATAAAATCAGTATTTGTCAAAAAATAAAATGAGCGCTTTAATGTAAGCATTATTTTTTCCTATTATTTTAAATTCATTCGTGGATTTTTATTTGTTCAACCTGAGATGTTTTGGTAGGTCGTTGATATAAATTTTCACTTTACATGATGTTTCCATAGGTAACTGATAATAACAATCCCTTGAGTGAGATTTATTAATTTTTAATTCATTGTTGGATATTTTGTCTCTTTGATTATGATCAATTTAGTTCATTGTTCTAATAAAAACCACAAATTCATGCTTAATGATAGAGCCCGAATGCGAGTATAGTGGCATGTGTTCCAATGAAATCTCAAGATCAATTCAAGACCGAGGGAAGCTTTCCTTAAAATTTTCAAGTCCATATGAAACCGGGCTGGACCAGTGATGGTTATTGAAAGGGGTAGGTTGTTCCAGATTTACTTGTCGACAACGTCGGTGGACCTGCCATCCAGCGTAGAAAGTCGAGCTGATAATTTGACGAGGGAGCCTTTGATCTAAGTCCTCGCCTTCCCGGGACATGAGGGTGAAAGACAAGTAGGATAGCGCGTGACCCAGAAGAGATTTGATTCTAGTGCAGATATCTTGCAGTCTATAAATACCATGAAGAAATGGAGTGCCCGGTTTTTTTTTGTCGTAAAGTATCTTGTCATAAGGAGAAAATTTGTTCGTCAACAACGTCACAACGGTAATTCATTCGAAATTTCGTCTCCACCTCTTGTGCTTCAAACATTCCAAAATCCAAGCTTTCCTGCATAAAACAAGCTAGTTACGGAATCAGTCTATTGATGATGACAAACAAAGTACTCACCTAATTTCAGAATTAAAATAATCTCAGTTATACCCAAATGTTCTAAATTTGGCGGTTTGGATGTCACAGCAAGCGGCTTGTAATGAATTTGTTCTGACATTGATTCCTGCAAATCCAATGACCTGTAAACATTTCGAGGTTTAAGAACTTGTAATATTATGCATGGCATAAGAATATAGTTAACCATATATGAAGAAAATTTCCTTTAAAACGGGCGTCGAGCAAATCTGGGAACCTCTGCGCTAGGGTCTAGATGTTGTGGCGACATCGGCATTGACGACGAAGACGCTACAAAGTTTATTTACAACAACGGCAACAATGCTTCGACTGACAACATAACTGCTGGAATAGCAGCGTAGCGAGGTAGCCGGAAGAGTTGGAGAGAGAAGGGAAGAATACCCTGACTTAGCTTCTTAAATAGCCAGTCA
>MPNW01000057.1:121137-132453 GCA_011800805.1 Hirudo medicinalis
CTGACTTAGCTTCTTAAATAGCCAGTCAGGACAAAGGAGGATGTCCACAAAGGATGCGCGCCTGGTAAGTCATCGCTGATAGTGTTAGGATCAGCACGTGATTACGATGGATGTGCGATCCTACAATGTCCTTCAAGACTGGGCGGGTTAGTATAGAGCCAAAAACCTTCTAGCATTATTCAAGTCAACTTGAGATTTGCTGTGACTCGCAAAGCTTCATATTTCCAAAACTCTTACAAATGCAAATATTGGTTAAATTAATTATCAGGGAGCAATGAGTTGAAGCATTTATTCCGAAGAGCGTTAAAAGTTATCCAGGCTTTCCACTTTGAGGCAATCAAACACCAGAAACGTAATGACTATGTTCCTCTCCACTTTCAGAGCACTTGCAACATCCTCCCTAATTCATTCTAAAAAACCATTTATAAAATAATGTCATATTTTCATGGTCATAAATGTTGCATTACTCTATTTATTGGTAAGGCCAAGTACAGGATCCTTACATTTCATCAATAATTGCATGATTTGAGTTATTAGAAATCAAATGTTAGCGATGCTCGGTGAGTGATTAGTTGGAGCATGTGCTGTAATTTAAAGTGATTTCTCACATTAAGGATATAAATTGTATTCTCATTTGTGGAGTAATGGTTGTGGAAGACAATAAACAATTGCATGGAAGGAAGAGTGATGGGCTGTCAAAATGTCAGACACAACACGCCAACAAATAAATCACATGTTATGACTCCAAGTCGCCTCCTTAAAGATTCATGACTTTCCGATCAATTTCCTTGCGTTGCTAAATTGACTTTTCAATGCTTATGATGTTTTGACGATTGGATTTGCCAGCTTATCAATTTTTTAAAACAACTGCTTACATTTAAAATAAATTGTGATTTTTTGGTCACTGAAGCGAACGAAAGTGTTTTAAGGAATGATTCTACGAAGATTTTGAAAATCACCAGCCAATTTACATTCAACTCGTGTTTATCGTGTTGTCTGCTGCTTCGACAGATGTTAGGAAAACTTTTACTTGAGCACAAAGCAAAACACACCCACATTTAAAATGGCTCCCAATAAGAAATCACATCTAATGTGGAATTTTCTATTTTCTAAAATAAATTCTTCTGAACTGCTATTTTTCAACCACGAACAAGTAAGCTCAACTAATAACAAAATGAAGGGAAAATTGTGTTCTAAGAAAACAAATAAAAATTCCTTGAAGGCACTGATACAAAATTCAGGTCCGAACAGATTTTTTATCATAATTCCAAAGTAACAATAAAAAGAATTAGACTGCCAATAGGTTCTTAGATGTTTTTTGGTGGCAGAATCATGCAAGATACTTTAAACCCTTGTGGCTTAAAGGTTCATTCTCGATCATGAAGTGAAATGAATTTAATGTTAAGAAAGTAATATTCTACTAATTATCGATTCACCAATAGTCTGCTAATCATCAGTTTAATAATATTCTCCCAATTATTAATAATGAGTATTCTTTGCTTCACTGTTTGTTACATATTTGTTTACGTATGCTGGTTGCCGACACCTTGCTACAATAAATATTCCAATTAAACTAGATGTCGTTATTGATTATGCGAAGTTTTGAACAATTCATGAAGATAAAGTTGAGACAACTTCTCATTTCAATCAGCCACAAACGTGGCATACTCGCTCGAAGAACTCCGCAATCGTATTACGTTCGAAATCATCGGATTTTCTACTTAGAAAATGTCTCCATACAGGTGCGTTCGTTCAATTGAGCTCGTTTTTACGCTTCAGTGATCTCGGCAATGCTTCATTTGTTACTTTGTTCCCCTTAATAAGAGCCTCATCAGGTCTCTTATCGAATGAGTAAAAAGTTCCGCTCATACACTCCTTCCATTCCTTGGAACGCACTCAACGAACCGCGAACATTTCATGTGGACTCTCAAATGAAACAAACAAGTTGTAATCGACAATATTTTCCATCTCGATTCCCGAACGAACATGGGCCTGTCAGAAATGTCTTTATGCGCATGCGCGTGTCCTCTCTTCAGCCACAAGTGTTTCATTTGATTTTTGATCATCTCATTCGAATGCCTTGTGATGTGTCATGTTTTCATCCAGGATTTCATGTCA
Organism: Hirudo medicinalis; assembly: GCA_011800805.1. Lineage (NCBI taxonomy): Eukaryota > Metazoa > Annelida > Clitellata > Hirudinida > Hirudinidae > Hirudo > Hirudo medicinalis. The sequence goes on from MPNW01000057.1 coordinate 123,256, forward strand.
GTATTCATTTTTATCTATTTGTTCACACCGATAATGTCTAAAATAAAGTGATGAGATAGTTATTTAATTTGATTCGCTTAAATAATTGAAAAGCAATTACAGGAACGAATACATTTTGAAGTCGGAGGAGTAGAACATAAAATGAAATGGCATAATATCATTTAAGTCAGTTGAAGAAGATGGGGAGGAGGAGGAGGTTAAAAAGAAAGGAGCTTATCGATCGTGGGCTCTGTTCACGTCATAAGCAGTGATTTATTCCATCCGTTCGTCGGTAAGGAGTTGAGAGCTTAATTGATGGAGCCTTAAAGCTTCCTAACTGCGTCCAAGCTCTCCTAGCAGTTAATTATTTATTGTCCTTCTATCGATTCAACTTTTAGACCTCTTCCAAGATCATTTTGTAACGTTTTTATTGCGAGGATCTTTCATTTTCTGCGTTAGATTTTTGCTTCTAAATACTCATCTAATTTGCATTACATTTATTTCTTTGTTTATTCCGTTTAAGACGACATCCTCTCGAACCAAGAATGCCATCAAAAGCATCGTTTTTGAAAATCTTAACTTGCGAATAAAATTGACAATTTCTTCAGAATAAAAGAGTTAATTAGTGAATGGACGCTTCAATTTCTGGCCCGCTTTTTCTGCACGCAACTCCTGTAGCACCGGTGCAAGCTGCACGGACATGCGTTTTATTTAAAAGGCACCACGGTACCACTCCACCGGACACGAATGGAGTTGCACGCAGAGATGCCGGATAGCTCGGAGAAATGACGACACTCCGGGTTTATTTCTGGCTCCTCTTTAACTTGACTCCAGGTAGCTCATCATCACCGTCGTCGTCATCGTTATTCGGAGAAGGGAAAGGTAAGGCGATGGTAATAACGATGATTTATTGAACTCGTTAAATATTTCTAAACATTTAAACATTTAAATGCTAATTATTGTTTAATTAAATTAAACATTTTTTTAACATTTACATTTAATTCGAAAGATCGTTTAAAATTATTCGTTGCTCGAGTCGTTCTTCGTCCAATAAATATATTAAATGTTCAATAATCCGTTTGATGGTCGATGTTCTTTAAAAGAGGATGCAATTCATTTGTCGGCTCCTAAAACTTCCTTCCATTGGCAACTTGTTACCAGGGATGGAACCTCTTTTGATGGCGTCTCCTTTCTTTTAATCTCTCGTTTAATCTCACCATTGAGATGAAAGTGATTGAAGTCGATGGCGAAACCATTGCTAGACTTTCATGCCGTTCTTAGCGAAAAGTAAATTATTGCCAAGGAGGCTGGTATTTCATCACGTGTGCAAAATCCAGCGATTAATATCTCAATATTCTGCTCATGTTGGTTCTAATCACGCAAACTGTGATAAAATATGAGAAAAGGAAGGATTGCCACAGCTTCGTTCAAACATCCCTTCTACTTCACTCAGAGGTGGGAATAACAATGGTGACCGGTGGAGAAGAGCTTGTCTTGAACAGGGGAGACTCCATGCAGCTTGGGTGCAGGTTCATTGTATCCGACATGAGCCACTTCAACCTTTTCGACAATCCAATCTCATGGAGGAAAGTGCAGCTGACCGAGGAATTTCAGATCAACATGATGAGCAACATCCTCGAACCTTTTGCCCATCTTCTCAGATTCAGCGTCCTCTATCACTTTGCCAACTTCACTCATCACTTCACTCTGCTCGTTAACAGTTTGTAAACATTCTTTTCAATTAGCAGGCCCTAGTAAGAATGAAAACTTTAAAAAATAAATTTCTATTCCCTGAAAGATGTCAGTGTAGAAGATAGTGCTAATTACACCTGCGTAATACAAGGTCCGAGAAATTCCATGTTGGCTTCTACCGAGCATCGAGTGTCAGTGAGAGGTGAGCTTTTTGGAGAACAATTTTATCGGTTTTAGTTAAGTTTCGTTAGCTCTAAAAATAATTTACAAATATAAAATATTGCAACAAATAAATATATTATTTAAGAAAAAACATAAACGAATAATCCACAAAATTTTTAAAAGATATAAATATATGAAACTAAATTAGGTTTGAAAGTAGAGCAATACTTTTTTCTTTTAGATTTAATAGTTTTACAAATAATAAATAAAAACGCACTTCTACATTGAAGCCGTCTCCGAAAGTTAAGCAATTTAATGAAAATCTAAATAACAGATCAGGTGTCTAGAGTGGATCTATCCTTAGATTCTAAGAGTTCGTCTCTCAACCTGACCATGCATCAGTCTTTACAATCTGCATTCCTGCCCGTGCAGGTGACCTTAACACCTTCTTTTGAGCACAAACCACAGAGCAATCTCGAAGAAACAGCGGCAAAGAGTTCGCCTTCTGCCTTCTATTTCCATGAAAACCGAATAGCAACTGGAATAACCTGCATCTCGTACGGAGGCTATCCAGCTCCGACAATGTCTGTCCTTTTGGGCTCCAGAAACGTAACTCAGCACTTTCTTCCAATCTCAGTGAAACTTCAAATGCAAGGAGACCGTGGATTTCGCCGTTTCACCTTCAAATCAAATCTCGTCTCCGAGTCTCTGATCATCAGATCGTCAGACGACGGACAACCACTGACGTGCCAAGCTTCGGTGCGGGGACTCGATGCAGTGCGTGTTGTAAAAATAATCCATGTCAGATGTTAGTCAAAATGCTCGCTCTTATCAGTCAGAAACAGCTTCCATTCGAGATGTTGTAAAATTGTTGTCATAGAAATCATGTTGTGTGCAGATGGTCCAGTGATCAAGTGCCAGAACACTTTGGCAGACCTTGGAGAGATGAACGTCCATCTTCGCTGCGAAGTCAAAGCCAAGCCAGAAGTGACTTCACTGTTTTGGGTGGTGGATGTAAACAAGACAGCCATCAGCGGAAGTCGTTCGGAGGATGAATTCTGGAACTTAGTGAGGGTGAGGAAAAGCACGAGGCACATTACTCGATAACATGCGAACTTGTCCTCCATTCAGGTGAAAGAGGATGGTAGCTTGAATGTTCAGTTGCACATAAAGAAGGTCTTTGAACGACACTTCAGAAACTACGTCCTTGTTGCGGAAAATGCCATTTCGGTGCAAACAAGGAGCGTAAATCTTTTACAAAGTAACGATCCCCAAGTGACTACACCTCAAGATAATAATTTGATTTTTTTTTTTTTAATTTCAGGACCAAACCAACACCTTTCGAGCACGCTAATCACTACGGAAAAGATATGGAACTTTCCGAAAGTGCAAAATTATTTTTTGAGGCATTTTGCAAGAAATGTAGCAGACTCGCTGATTGGTTCACTCATAATGTTTTTAGTTTGTGGAATTACAATTCTTTGTAATGGTCACATGAACAATTATGCGTGAGAAGTTTTACTGTTGACATCGAAATCGTTCTTATGGCCTTGTGAATTTTTAAATAACATTTCCCCTATATTTGATTTAATCAATAAATATTCACTAGATTACTAATGTGATTTAACATAACATAACAATTGTTTGTAGTGGTTAAGAAGACCGAGATCTGTGTAATAACTACTCGAAGTGTTTTAACACTTCTTTCTTTTAGTAAATTTCCATTAGCTTATCTAATTAAAATGACTTTTGCATTCCTGGGCTTATGACTTATAGAGCCACAAAATGGTATTTTCGTTTATATTTACCACACTTCGGGGTGTGTGTTCATACCATTTGTTGGGAACTTCATAACCAAGCTCACGGCATACTACCCAATGAACATAGCTGGCCACCCTGTTATGTCGGTGCAAATATTCAGTTGATGCCAGCATCGTGCAACCTGCCGTTAAGTGACTTACGGTTTCTTGGACTTTGCCACAGACTCTGCAATTGCCATCGATCTGCTTCTTTAAGGTCTTACGTTTATGGTATCTGATATTGAGTGTCTGGACCCGGAGCTGCCATGATCAAGCTTTCAGTTTCACCTTTGAGCCCTGCACTTCCTAACCAAGTACAACTTGCTTCTTTATTATTTATTATTATAATTATTATTAGTATTATTATTGTTATTATTGTTGTTATTATTATTATTATTATTATTATTATTGTTATTATTATTATTATTGTTGTTGTTGTTGTTGTTGTTGTCGTCGTCGTCGTCGTCGTTATTTCATATGACGTCATTCACAAATGAATTCTTATTAAAAATTTCTAAGCGAGAAATATCTCTCTCTTTTTAGAGTTAGGGTTGCAACTTCTCTTATATTTTATTTCGAATGGTTATTTGGTTTATATTTTTGAACTGTTTTAGATGTTTACAAATATGAGATGGTGGATTTTTTTCAATTACTCTTTCATTCGCACTTTATTCGAAGAACGAATCTTTTAACAGGTAGTTTCTAAACAGGCCTAAGATGTTTGGACGCGCATCCTGTTATCCTCACGATAGAGATAATAGTCTAACACAATTTTATGAAGTCGAAGTCTGGAGATCATGAACTCTTTTCCTCTTTGAAAACAGTGGAATTTCGAATTCTCTGATTGTGTTTGACTGCATGATCAGTTTTTAATATTTGGAGAACCAAAGAAAAAGACTGGTGGTAATTTTTAAGAGCCTCAACTTTCTATTTTGTTTACTCCTACTTCATAATGCCCAATTAAGTATCAAAAAACACATTTAGGGCAATGCGGGACGCATATAAGCTTAAGGAATCTGTTTGGCTCTCTCCGGTAAGTGGCTTGCTGGTCACGCAACTGTTGAAGCTTACCTATTTTTAGGGGACTATTATAGTATATATTATAGGTTGGAGGCAGAATTTTGAAAATTCGATTTTAATTGTTATTCGGGCAACAAGTGTATGCAAACTAAACAAACTAAAGTTTGATGGTTTTTCTGAGCATGCGGTTTGTACTAGAGTCTAAGTAAGCTAGCATAAATTATTATAACCAACAAATTAGCAAGCAACCTATAGCAAGCAGCTTCATAACGAACATTGAACGTATCCAAAAATTTTTCACAACAACCATTCCAGGATTGCGAACTCTACCTTACAGGAGCAGACTTTAGAAACTCGGACTCCAAGACCCTCGAAGATCGTCGCCTCATCCACGATTTATGACTCTGCTACAAAATAGTACACAACTTCATTCACTGCATCATTCCGGAATTCTCCGTTTTCATATCATCTCGCACACGTGGTCATACCCTCTGTCTAAGCCAAGAAAAATGCTCCACTACTCACAGGTTCCATTTCTTCGTCAATCGAATCATGAAATCCTGGAACTATCTGCCCCCAGATATCATCAGCTCGTCGACCCATACTAGATTCCAAGCTTGCTTATCTACCATCGATCTCAACGAATATCTAACAATTAAATGATTTCAAGTTTTTTTTGTAACACTCTTTATCTATAAACTACAATTCGCGTTAGAGGTCATTCGTGACCCTCTTTTCGGTTGAAATGATAATAATAATAATAATAATAATAATAATAGTTAATTTATAATGCGCCATTTACATAGCGTCAGAGGCGCCTAAAATAAAATACATAAAAAATAGCTCCGAAATACTTTTTATTCAGCTCAAATTTTACCCTGAGATAATTTTATTTTTAAAGAAATTATTATAAGTTAATTGGTTGAGTTAATTACAATAGCTTTTGTTTCTAAGGTTTCCCGTATTTCTCAGGTGATTCAAGTTTGAGTTCTGTTTATAGCATTCGGATTTTTGCTGGTTTGATTTGTGATGGTGGGCCCTAATTTCCAATCAACTAAGGATCAAGTGAATATATTTTATTTATTTGATTATGCTGCGAAGAGTATTTAGGAAATTCCTTCAATTTTTAAGAAATACAAATATGACAGTGCTGCTGTGAACCAAAATGAAGCGGAGACAAATAAGGGCATGGACTTCCATGTCATATTTCGTTCTCGTTCTATACAGATGGTTATTTTTATCGCTTCGTTAATCGGAGTTTTGGTATTGGTGCCTATGATGATCAGTCACTTCTCCCAAAATACATTAAGTGGAAGTATCCTTGATGAAGATAACAATTGCGGGTTGGTGCTTTTAATTGACCATTTAACAAAATGTTACTAAATAAAGTCATCAAACATTCAATATGAGCCAAAAAATTGTTTTATGTAACAAGTTTATCATTGACTGCAAGTAAATGACAAGCTATTGGAGACAAATCTATATAATCTAAGCATATTTAAGTGCCTTCCCAGAACATTCAATCATAACATAACTTTTATTCATGTTTTTGTCTTAGAATAAGTCTGGTGGAATCGATTCCAGAGGGTTTGGTATTTAATGGAAGTTCTCCAAATTATTTATCAACTTATAATGCCTGGATGACCATGCTGAAACAGGCAAAGCATTCTGTCAAAATTGTTTCTTTCTATTGGGTCCTCAATGATCACAATCAGAAATCAGCAAAGCAGGTTGACATTTAACTTATTAAACTGTGGGAATAGGGTATTTGAAAAGAAACAAGGGACAAAGCCATTGCATAACAATAAACAAATACTGTTAATTAGGTGAAATGATGAGATACTGCTTAAGATCAATATTTGTTAAAAAGAACAAATACTTTAGATATATAAATTATTTCTTTAGATAAGTATGTATAAAGTGTGAATACTTTTGAATATCAAGTGACAAATTAATTTTTTTATGTTATTGTTGTTCATTTAAGTGTTTGATAAATCCAAGTACTCCCAGTTAATCATTTTGTAATAATTAATAATTTATTTTACAGGGTGAGAACATCTTAAAGGAAATACTGATAGTCTTGAAAAGAGGTGTCAAAGTGACGATCATACAGAATATTCCGACCGCAAAATTCCCTAACAAGGATTCCGAAGTTATAAAACAAGCTGGTAGAACACATAGATTATCGCACTTTTAGACAATTATTTGGTAACATCCAACCGATTACATTTTGAAGGAGCAGAAGTCCTAGATGTGGATATGTACAAATTCTTTGGTAATGGAGTACTACACACCAAATTTTGGGTGATTGATGATGAGACGATGTACGTAGGGAGTGCAAATACAGACTGGAGATCTCTCACTCAGGTAATTTTTGATAACTTATTTAGTGGTTTTCCAACATTATTTTGTTTGCTTTTCATTTGCTCTCTTGCTTAATAAACTTTTCAAATTAAAAAATGGGAATTAACATTGTCAAACAGGTGAAAGAACTTGGTGTGTTAGTTACTTCTTGTAAAAGTCTGATTGAAGATGCCCTAAAGATTGTTGGGGTGTATATCTATGTTGCCACCAACAATAGGTTACCCACTGTTTGGCCCAGAGAATTCAGGACAAAATTCAATAAGGACAGACCTCTCGACGTCAAGCTAAATGGAACGGATTCAAAAGTTTACCTTACGGTACCGGTTTCCGTTCTTCTTTTGTTGCATGTAATTCCAATAGCGGCGTAATTTTACGTAAAAATATTTACCGACGAATGTCTCATTGCAAGAGTTCACCTCGAGAGCTGTGTCCGTCCGGGAGAACTGCAGAAATTGATGCCATCTTGGATGTAATTAAAAAAGCAAAGATTTTTGTTAACATTGCTGTTATGGATTATGCTCCTATTACAGCATTCCAAACACCAAAGAGGTCTTTAATTTTTTTCTAAGAAAGTTTGCAATCACAAGGAACATTGCTTAATTTTCAAATTTCAGATTTTGGCCACTCATTGATGATGCTTTAAGAAGTGCTGCATTTGAGAGGAAATTACAAATAAATTTTTTGGGAAGTATTTGGTCACAGACAAAGACTGAAATGCTTCAATTTTTGAAGTCTCTTGCCATTCTGAACGATGTCAACTCTACAATATCAATAGTTAGTTTTAGATTTGGTCAAATTGTCATTCAGTTAACACGAGGACAAACAGTTGTTCGGGAAATGGCGTTGGAAGTGCATTTTTATTAGATCCTAATATTCTATTTCTTGGGATAGCTGACAAATTTAGAATACTTCTACACAATTTTGCCACCTTTAAATTTTGATGCCTGTCACATAGTTATGTTAATCTTGGCTAGAAATGTTTTCTCAAACCAATTTTGGCAATAGTTTGTAAATGATTTGAATCATTTTGTTAAATTTCACATCATAAGAAACTCTTCTGCATACCTTCAAATGGAGAACAAAAGTTGATTCCACATGCAAGGGTCAATCACAACAAATACATGGTGACAGATAATGCTGCCTACATCAGTGAGACATAGTCTTTTTTTTTTACTTTTAAATAATGGGAAAACAAAATTTTGATCAAAGAATGGAAGAATGACATTTAATATTTTATTTTGAAACCAAGGTAATTCAAACTGGTTAGGAGATTACTTTGTGAACACTGCTGGCGTGTCTATTGTGGTGAATCAAACCTCTGATTCCAAAGGGCAGGGCTTACACTCAGAACTCCACCAGGTTTTTGTAAGAGATTGGACATCCGAACATTCGGTTGACATTTGGGACGTGAAATCAATTAGTTATACTTGCGAGTAACTTGGACCATTTCTGAGGACAATACAAATTAAACAAATTACCATTACTAACCGTTTCTTTTTGTGATGCAAGAAGCTTTAAACCAAATTGTGTACTTGTTCTTATTAGTGAATTTTTACGGTGCATGACTTTGAGAAAGTTAGGCTCCAGTCCACATTTTATTACCTAGCGAAGTCATAGGCATAGCCATGGGGGAGCAAAGGGGCACTTCCCCCTATCAATGTCAGTTTACCCCTTGATATATATATTGATTTGATATCTAAATCCACATAATTCACAAATAATTTATTGATCATAATACAGCTTCAGGAAACTAGGAAAGCTTATTACATATTATAAGTTTCAGCAACTAATTTGCAGCTGGAAAGCACGTGCCGGAGAGTTTGATCTTCGCCGCAGAGCTCACATCTTTTTTCGTCTACTAAACCCCATCACTGCAAATTATCTAGAGAGGGGAGTTTGTCAATACTCGGTTCGTATCACAAAGGCTAGTCGAAACGAGAGTATGCTTCAAATTTCCTTCCATGTTCGCTGGAGAGTTTTGTCCCAAGTGGTCCACAGTCCCTGTGGAGCCCGTTGCACAGCCTTTGTCACTCTCGTTCTGAATCTCGTTTCTTCTTGTTGTAACTCGCAGTTAGTCGATTAAACCAAGACACTACAGACAACTACTTTATTCGCCAACGAATCCACACTACCTAACACACAACTAGGACTAGAACGAACAAAAGGGAAGTTGCCGCTCCTA
>MPNW01000057.1:137438-161110 GCA_011800805.1 Hirudo medicinalis
CATGTATATTAATCAATATTACTTAGTATTTCTTACATTATTGGGACATTGAAACGCAACTTTATTCATCAATGGTAATAGGACGTCTGTTAGCGGGAGTTTTTCCCTTAAGACGTTCCTTTTTTTTTCCTTTCGGTTCCAACTTGTACTGGTTTTTGTGTTTCGTGTTTCAATAAAAAAAAATAAAAGGGAAAAAAAAATCACATCAAAAAAATCCACGATGTTGTGAAAGCCTTCGTCGAGAATCGCATCTGGAGCTCCTAAACGTAGTCCTTGAGGATTTAAATCACGGGTCTTGGCGTTTGATGCATCTCTAATGTTTTCCAGAAGATTTGGTAAGAGACTGATCCATAGGCATTTGCCAAATCCAGCCAGACTATGTAAAGGCTCAGTCGGTTCCTCTTGGCTCTACGGAGTACCTCCCAGACCAGGCTGTGTGCTCGATAATCTTCCCCTCCATATTGAACAATGAAATTGACCTGAATTAATGTATGCCCTTGGAGTCCTTCAGTCTGGGAACGTAAACACCTTCTGTTTTTCTCCATTCATTATCCACTACGAGATTTGTCTGCTTTTTCGGTGAGAGTATGAAGCAGTTTTAGTTTTCTTGAACATCGTTTGTATACAAAATAATGAACTCCTGTTGCGGACCCGGCGCTGACCGATTCTTTGACTTTATGATGACTTTCTTGATCTTTTCGAGCGACGGGGTCATCAGGTCGAAGGGAATGTCCGACAGAAACACCTCTGGAATGTTTGACCTAAACTTTCGTTTTGCAGGGCGTCTCTGTAAGTCCTGTTTAGATGGTCTTCTCGGCATGCTCGACCTCCAACACATTTGACTTTGTACTCGATAAATAACTTTTCTGAAATTGCTAAGATGTTGTTGGAGTTAAGGGATTTGATATACGGTAACTCTGAAGCTAATAACCAAGTAAACGTTGCTTTGCTAAGATGGAATGCTGATTCATCTGGTTTTGATGGGGACAATAAAGTGAAGATAGTTTTTTTCTAAGGTATGAGTTTGCATTATTAACAGGAAGAGTTGATCATATTGCAATGATGTATCATATTGACTTTGACCAAGCTTATATTTAAATGTGATAAATTTTTAAAATGCGCCAAAACTTTTATTTCTATTCTTTTATTGTTAAATTTAGTATGTGCATGAAGCGCTTAAATAATTAGTTTCCTTATTAACACTCAACAAATTTCAATTTGTTTACAAACAACGCGACTAATTCCTGTGCTGTAATTTTAAATTAAAACTCCATAATTTTATAAATCATGATAAAAAGACCAAATAAAGGTATGTATTGTATGTAGCGGGTGCAGTAAAATCAACGTTACTAAAATTCCTAAAAATCCAATTTTACTTTCTCCACGATGGATTTCTAATATAATTTACAAATTAAACAAATTATCTAGATGTCAGTTGTTAAGATACAAAAAGCATGTATTTAAATTGTTTTTATTTGTTTTATAGGCCCTGCTCCCCCAAAAGAGCTTTTTGCCTTAGGTTGGTTTTTAACATATTTAATTTTTTTTTATTTGCAAGTTATTATATATCTAATTATTACATGTTCCATCTTAACAACTTACATTAAACCTATTACAATTCTAGGGACCAAGGCAAAGCCTGAGTCTGAATTAAAGACTTCTTTTGGACTGAAAAAACCTCCTGGAAGTGGAATCACATCTGGTCCTTCCTTGAAAAGAGATCGTGACCAAATGGCAGGATCCAGTTCTGGCATTGTACAGGCAGCCAAAAGATCGAGACTTGGGAGTGGAGCTTTGCAGACGTTGGGCAGATCATCAGATACTTTAGAAAATAAATTTGCACCTGCTGTGCATTTATATGAAGACATTGCTATAGAGGGTATTAAATGCATTTTCATTGTTTTTATTATTTTGTTTTTAAGATGAAACATTCATGGTGTTCAAATTGGTGATAAGAAACTAATTGAATTTTATTATTTATATGGAACTACAGTTGAAGGAGTGAAATTGGTGGAGAACGTGATGAATTCATTGAACGACACAGAAAGAGTTGAGGGCCTGCTTTGTGGGGCTGTGAAAAACTTAAAGTCGTGTAAATTGAAGCCAGATGAGGCCATGTATGTCGGTGTCATGTACCTTGCCAAATCAAAGCCAGAGATTTTTCAAAGTGAAGTCGTCATAGAAGTGAGTGGACGAACAAGAATGATTTGAAATGAAAGATTATTTTATTTTATGAAACATCCTACCATTAAACAATTTATAGGCATTCTGTAGCATGTTGAAAAAAGAAACAAATCCAAACTTGAAGTTGAAAATTAACAATTTACTGTCAGTAGTTGCTTGCAATGTCTTTGTCACAGCACTGCAAGATAAAACATCTTGGCCTGATTCCTTTGTTAAAGTAAGAAACTGTTCTTATTTGAACTTTTACAGACTTAATTTCTCAACCATACAGATATTTTGAGCTATAGCATTTATATTATAATATATTTGGAAGTCTGCATTATCGGACATTTGACGCGTGCGTTTTGCAGGTTTACCTCGACGACAGCTTGGGCGACAGAGCATGGGTGGATCAGGCAGAATGTAGGACATTCGTCGAAAACGTCCTCACGGCCTTCGGCACAAAACTTCCGAAGAATATTTTCCAGGTCGAGCCGGGGGCAAAGCCAGACACTCCAGGTAACAAAATCGACCTAACATTTATAGGGTCGAAGACTGCAAAATGACATGTAGTCCAAATCTTGCTTACGAATGAATGTTAAATGAATGAACTTCCACATAAGGTTTCTTAGATGAAAATACGAATGTTTGAATGATTCATCTCATGTTGTCCTTAAACAGTGCAACTCGACGGCGAAGAGTCAACAGTCTTTATCGAGGAGGCATCGACAGGACCTGTTATGGAAAGGTTTGATTGTACTATTGATTCATTATCATAATTTATGTAAATATTAATTTTTTTACTGAAGTGGTGCAGTTGATTGTTAATGCAATTTTTTCTCTTTGGATTAATAAGTATTACGTTTCTGGCATGCATGCCTGTAATTAACATAAATACGAGTAAACGACAAATGCTTCGCTTCTCGCAGATACGCCTATCAGCTCTCCACCGTAGAGCCTTACGTGATGGACGTCGTCAGAGATCAGTTGAGTCGCAGACAGCCTTTGGATGGAGGCTCGAGAAACCTCGTCCGAACTCTGACATTCCTCTGCGGTCTCTCGGAAATACGAATCCTCGTCGTCCAAAGACTCGACATTTGGCTGCAAAGCCCTAAGGTTAGGGGCATTTAGCTGCTAATAATAATTAATACGACGATAATAATAAAATAATGGTCGAGAAGTTGGTGACGTCCTAAGATGATCGTCTATTCGGCCCGTACCCGGACGTCGTGTTTATCGTCGATGAATCGATTAATTTCGTTTTAAATTTTAGTTGATGAAAGTGGCTCAGGACTTGCTGATGTCGATCTGCATAAACTTTAATCCCAAGAAATACCCTCAGGATCTCGAACTCGTCAACAGCCTCTGCAGGATTCGCTTCAAGACGAAAAACCTCGGCACGTACTTCAACCTCTGCCTCAAGTACGCGTCATTATGTTTATTCTTTTTCTTTTTATTCGAATTATATTTTCTCTTCGTCGCATCGCAATTTCGTCGTTAACCCGGATCATTTCATCGATCGGTCGTAGGGAGTTATTGGCTCGGAATGAAGAGAACTTGCCTCTCCTTCTGCAGCACGTCGTTGCGTGCGAACTGTCGAACGCCAGGAACCAGAACAACCTCAACTTCATGAACGTCATGCTCCAGCATTCTCCGGACGAAGTCGTCAAGGTGAGCGACGAGAATAATTTTTAGAATTACTCGACGAATTGAAATTGCATTCGATAAGTAATGAATAAGTAACGAAGGAGATCGATAAGTTTTAACGTACGCATCGAATGCCCGATCGTGATTCGTCGATTCGATTTAGTTGTTGGCCGAAGTCGTCCTGGAGCAGCTGACGGCGAGAGAGGATCACCTGAAACCATTGAGGGTTTTACTCAGAGAAATCATGAGGTTCTCTAAGGCAGATTTCAAGCTCGACGCATTCATTTACAACCTGCTGCAGGACACGAGTCAGTCGAGGATTAGAGATCTCGATCCTTTGGTTAAGGTAACCATTTGTTCTTGATCAATTCTCTCCGTTAATAATATTATCATTATTATTGTTGTAATTAGAGAGCCTATATTCTAATGATATTTTTGATGCTATCTATCGGGTGTTCTTTCTGCTCGAACATTCCATTGACATTGATTAATTGTCATCCGCAGGAAAGGTACGTTGCTTCTGTGATTGATTTGGTTTCCATGACGATGCTCCTCTGCGCAAACAACTCGGCGAGAGAAGTGGCCTCCAATCCGAGAGCTGAAGTCAAAGGTAGTATTCGAATCGCTGTTGTTTTAGTCGAGTTTGAATAAAAAAGATTCCTGCTAAATTACATCTTTATCCTTGAACAGAGATTGAAACATTGAGAGAACTTCAGAATCAAATATCAACTCTACAACGAGATGCAATCTGGTGGCTTCATTCTGTCGTCATAAAGATGATGCAGATCAAATCGTCCGACTACATGCTGTGGTACGACTCATTCGTTGTCGTATTTTTAAATTAATTGACATCAATGTGTTTTTTTTTAATTCAATACTCATGGAATTAACATTTATTTCACCAGTTTGAGGAAAGTACTGTTTGTTGAGAAACCTGAAGTTTATTCTAGGGTTGACAACTGGCCCCCAGAGAGTGAAAGAGGGTTTGCTATTGACTTTTGATTAATCCTTTTGATTAGGATAACTTGCTAAAGATGTATGCAGATGTGTTTTTGATTGGTTGCAGGTCCTTGTTGAAGCTTGTTTCTGAAGTTCCTCTGCAGGAAGATATGTTACTGTGTATTGTGCTGATGGGACACAACAAAGAACTGCACCTGAGCATACCCGAATTGATCGATCTCCTTGAAATCATTATTAGGAGAGCAGCTTCAATTTATTCAGAAGGTAGTGTGTGATATTTGTATTTTGCATCGGTGACGCACAAGCCGCGACCAATTTTATTTTCATAGGATTTAGTGGAATTATTTTTAATAATTCGGTTTTCTCAGTGGAAAAATATGTTTTTTCTATAAACCATTCCCTAGCAAACAAGAATGTTTTCTTCAACATAAATGTGACAAATTATTTTCCAGACTTCCATGTCCTGAAGATTGAGAATACAGACTTCATGGGTGCCCTCTTAAATTTGTGTGCTTACAAACATCCAGAAAATTCTGTACTTCCTAAAGGGTAGGAATGAATCTCAAGTCATTATTCATGAAATCTTGAATATCGAGTAGTTATTAAACAACATGACGTGCATCTCTCGTCACTTTCAGATTCAAACCGCCATCTTTGGCCATTATATCATTCTACTGGAAGGCCTGGCAAATTCTGCTCATAATTTCTGCTTTCAATCCAAACACGATCGGCAAGTGCTCGCATTTTTATTCAATCAATTAGTCGTACGAGTCGTAGCTCGGACTTGTGATTAATTTAATTAATTTGTGATTAATTTAATTAATTTGTGATTAATTTAATTAATTTGTGATTAATTTAATTAATTTGTGATTAATTTAATTAATTTGTGATTAATTTAAGTTTTACATCAGATGATTAAATTTGTGAATTGTATTTCACAGGGTTGAAAGCATGGGAATGTTATCCAACTCTTAAGTGTCTCATGGAGATGTCAATGACAAAGTACGGTTTCCTCGTTGCTCTTAATTTATCGAGAATTAATCGTTTAATGGAATAATTCTCGTTTAATCGACTTAAAATCGTCGTTGCACGATTAACCGAATAACTTTTGTTTGATTTTGTTCAGCAACTTTTGCTTTCCTCCCGTCACCATGGCCTTCGATGAATCATCAGCTGAAGAAATCAAGTCCCAGGAAAAGCAGGTCATAATCGCTAAGCAATGATTTACATTTGTCGTCGATTCCGCACGTCGTCGACGACCGCCGATTTATAAAGACTCAAACGATGTTTGCAGATGGTCGAATATTTTAAGCAACAAACCCTCGAATTTGAATGCCACCTGGCTGGAAGCGTCATCACGGAAACCAACAGCAGATTGCTTCCTCAAGTTTGTCGAATGGAGATAGAGTGAGTGGTTTTACCGTTCGTCCTTCGATTCCGTCCGGATTTGTGACCTCCCGACGACAACAATTTCAGGGGTTTTTTGCTGAAACCGCCTCAGTCGGTTCTCGATTCCGTTCGACTCCTCAGCCAGTCTCTTTCCCTTGGAAAATTACTTTGCCAGAGTAGAGAGCCAGCAGACTTTTTGTTGAACATCATCCAAAGACAGGTAGGTTTGCGAAGAAGCGAACGCGATTGTAATCAATATTTTACGTGGAATTAAGCTCGGTGTTTTGTTCTCGAAGGGCACCTCTCGATCGATGCCATGGTTGAAAGACCTCGTCGAGTCCAACGACAGTTCTCTGGAAGTCCTGCCGGTGCAGTGCTTGTGCGAATTCCTGCTCCACGACATCCACGGAGATGCAGAACCGAACAGGAGAAGTGCGGAGAGGAAGCAACAGGTGGCTCGTGATTGTCCTATGAAATTCTTCTCCTTTGAACGAGTTTTACAAACTGTTGTGTCATTGAACCTTATTTTAAATGTGAACAGAAAAATTTGAAGCAAGAACAACTGCTTGCAAGACTCGAGAATTTGGTCAGAAGTTCGTCCCGCGAACCGAAGGTCATGGAGCTCATAAACCAGACTCTCTCTTACTTCTTCGAGCGACTCAGCTTCGGTCAGAGCTACAGCAGGAGACAGGCCACTAAGGTAGCCAGTTTTTCTTTACGAGAATGTTCTTTTAACAATCTGCTTCGATGCAACAAATCTCGTACAACTTGTCTTTTCAGTGTCTTGCTCTCATTCTGGGTAGGTCAAGCCAAGAGGAGGATGATGATGTGAAAGTGAAAAGTGGTTGCAGCGAGTTTCTCAACTCCTACCAATGGCTTTATGAGGGACTGACATCTTTGAGTCACTTTGAGGCAATTAAAATGCAGATCTTCATGTACATCAGAGCTGTTGGTTACAGATTTTTTTTTTATATTTAAAAATAAAATGCAGCTTAATTAAGATTTATAATTACTCTACAGGCATGCCAAGTTGAAACGAACATAACAGCAATCAGTGCCTACATCGTGTTTTTGTCCCGTCATTCCGGTAGTTTGAGTCTCCACGAACTCGACGACCTCGTCCTCGTAAGTTAAGGACGTCATGAAAACGATGCCTGCATGTAGATTTGCAGGAGCTTGTAAAATATTTTTTAAATGTTAAATTAATAAATGTTAAATTAATAAATGTTATTTTAAATAAATGTTAAATTAATAAATGTTATTTTAAATAAATGTTAAATTAATAATTGCAATCGAAATTGGCAGGACGTCGCGCAACTGATTTTGGAAAGAGTGTCCCTGGTCGGCTGCTTGTTGCCGCAGGAGCGGAACGACGAGACGGCGGCTAAGGATCCTCGTTTGAACCTCGTTTTAACTTCTCTGTTGGACCTCTTTCATTGCCACCTCAGCAAGGCACGACAACCCAGGAACGAAACATACTCGTGGGTAAGCGGCGACATCTTTCTTAAGAATGACTGTTTTTCCAACGTCGATTTGTCGTTCGATGAATATTAATGAGACTTAACGTTCATTTCAGTCCAACAATCAATATCAGATCTTACTCCACTGGAGTTCTGGACAATCAGCAAAGATGAACATTCTCATTGTGCATGCAACAGTCATCATTCTGGCCTATGGACCTCCAGAAGGTTGTTTTTATACCAATTTTGTTCATTAATTATGCAAATTTTACATGATTTATTAATGGGTTTAATGCTAATCGTTAACGATGATTTCAGGCGAAAGCCATTTTAACGAGCTGATGGACGCCTGGTTCCCGCAAAACGAACAAGCTCCCACGGCGTACCTGATCGATACTTCGGAAGAGGCACTCCTCATCCCCGATTGGCTCAAGCTGCGAATGATACGCTCCAATGTTCCGAGGCTGATAGATGCATGTAAGATTTTTCACGACTTTCTCTGTTGCCAGGAAATCGTAATCGACATAATCGTTCGCTTAAACCTTTAATCGTAAACTCTCGCAGCTTTCGGAGATGCAGAAGTGCCGCAGCTGTTGCTCTTCATCCAATCGTTCGGAATTTCCGTGCACAGCATGAACAAACTCCTCCACCACCTCGATGCAAGCTTCGAGAACAACAAAAGTGAACTTCTGAGGCTGGTTTTGGACAAGAATTACATGGCAGAACTCATTGAAGTGCAGCACATGAGAGGGGCGATCGGGGGCGAAAAGTTCTACAAAATGCTGACCGGGGGTCAACAAAAACTGGATTCCAAACAAGGTCGGTTCACTGAGCAGCATTTAAAGATATTTGCATGGGTTTTAATGAAAGAGTAATTTATTCCTAAACAGATGACATCTTCTTTGAGCCTCTCGTTGCGGGCAAGAAGTTCGTTCCGAAAGCAGAAATATCCGTCAAGAATGAGGAATCCAGTTCGAGTGAAGTCATTGAAGTGTTGACTAAAGTGAGCTGCCATTTGTAAATTTAAAAAATTGCTGAATTGAACCTTGCTTTTGATCACCCACCTTGTGGTTATTTTGTACTTTGATTTGATTGATTTCGTTTAATGACACCTGTTGCACTGATCAGGTATTCCTTGATCCTGAAACATCAAAAGCTGAGAAGAGCAGTGCTTTGAGGGCACTTCATAGGGTTTGTATTTTTTACTCCTTGACTTGATGATCTTAACTTGTTAATTAACCTGATTAATTTATGTTAATTAATTTATTCATCTTTTTCGACAGAGTGGAAGCGATTTTTCTGGTTTGATGAATATAGTGGAATCGTGCACTAAAATAATCTGCTCCCCAAATGGAACTTCTTTCATGGACTCCCTCTTCAAAAATACAACTTATTCGTGCCCCTTGTTTAAGCACATTATATCCGGATGTTGTGTGAGTGCCTTCCAAGATATCTTTATTATCATGATAGCGATGACATTGCTCGAGCACAATGCTATTTACATCGTAAATCGTTGTCCGTGATTTTGCAACAACATGACGAGTAGATTACATTATTTTTATTTACTTCAACGTTTCTGCCGTCGAATTTGCAGACGAAAGTTGCGGAAGATCTGTGCGAAGTCGTTCTTTCGCGATCCGGCAATCGCTCGAACCTCCTGTCCTGCTTGCTGAGAGAGCACCTCGATAAACTCGGCAGAGCGTCTCCTTCGCTTCGGAGGCATCTGTCCATCGAGGTGAAGGAGGAGACGAACGAAGCGACAAATGAGCAAATGACCGAAGAACAAGTGACGAACGGTAGGAAACTACGAGAACTTATGTAACTCGTAGTAACGATATGTTAATTAAAATAACTCTATTTCTTTTCTTAAACAAAAGATGCCAATAAATATGGCAGATATTAATTTCTTATTTTGATTAATTGAATTTCTTAAAGCACTCGAGAACATGGTGAATGAGCCTTCAAAAGTAAAGGAGATCGTGACTGTATTGATTTCATTCACCAAACGAGTCGACAACTTGACCGACGCCATGAAGAACCTATACCGCCTTCACGACGCAACGAGGAACACGTAATTCAAACTTTTTATTCGAAGAGATTTTAATTATTTCACTAGTGATAAGTAAATAGCTCACGTATTTAACTGGTCGGAGATGGATTATTGCAATTTAAGATTTAACCGTTGCTCGATAATCGATCCATTATTCACAGATGTACCAATTCCTCATTGAAAATATTTACTCATTAATATCGAATATGACGCAATTTTCAGCTTGTATTCGGGCCTTGTGTTGGATTGTCTCGAACTTTTCAACCCTCAAATAATTCGACCCGACCTCCTCGAAGAACTTCTCGGAATACTTTTCAAAAGGGAAACTGTTGCCAAGCACGAACCTGTCGAAATATCGAACCCGAAGTCTCCGACTTGCGGAGATGACGACGAAATGGATGGCATGGAAGAGAAAGTGCACAAAAGTATGGAATTATTTCCCTCGCAGAACGAGTACCTTCTCTGCCTCCTGCTTCATCGATGCGGTTGGTCGAACCTCATCCAAGTTATAAACAAACTTCTGCCAAAGGTTACTCAAGATGCCTTTGATAGGTTGGTTACTTTTAGAAGATGATTGAATTTGTTGATAATGCATGAACTTCATAAGTGATTTATTTATAGCAGATATGAATGCAGCACCATATTGGATTTCATTGAAGCATGTTTCAATGTCCCAAATCTTTGGCAGGGCAGAGACAAAAGGATTTCAAAGGTTTAATATAAATAACAATTTAGTGCTAAACTTGAATTAATATTAAATGCGATTTGTTCTTCATTAATTTTCTTGTTCTCCAGCATCAGCCCATTGAAGACATTCTGTCTCTAAGTCTGAACCAAGTGTCATGCTTGGCTTCAATCACGGTCAAGGAGCAATTGAGAAAAGAGTGCACGAGATTTCCGCCAGATGAAGACGAGGTGGCCTCTAGACTCAACTTGATTGAAAGCTGCTGTGCTGGCAAAATGAACAAACTGAGGGCGGTCGTCGAAACGTTCTTTCGTATGCAGGAAACAGACGACGTGTAAGATGACCTTATTTTAATTGTCTGCAGTAACATGAAATCATTTTAACATTTTAATTTTAACATTAACATCAAAATAATATGATTTGGTCCTTTTCAGTGAAGTTGTTGCAACATTCCTTTGGGGCATGTACCTAAGGGTTCCCCAAGTTTTTGTCAAAGTTCCGCACAAACTCCGTCTGACCGAACAAAGTTTGGAGAGATTGTTCACAGACGAAAGCCACGTGAGTCACATGAATAATGAATGAATGAGTTTATTAATAATGCAATGCCTTAACTTACTGTTGTGTTTGCAGCTCGACATTGGCACTCAGCGCATGATAACATGCCTCCTAGACGTGAATCTGAGTTCGGGCAGGATGGATGAAGACAGGCTGCTGCAATCCACCATGGTCTCTCGGAAAATGGCTTCCCAGCATCCGATCATTTTTCTAAGGTTTTGATTTATTTTTAAACCATTTTAATATAAAATTTATCTTTGAAACCACAAAGTGACATTAATATTCCAGCAAGTTATTCATATTACAATTAATTACTTGCAGGCAACTTTCTCTTCTGAGCTCCTTCCTCGAAGGTCACGTTCAGTTCCTCTGTGCAGATGTCAAAGTTCGCAACCTCAGTCCGATGCTCACGAACACCCTTGGAATCATTTACCTCCTCCAGCCATATATTTTCCATTCGTTCCACTCGGCCACATTTCACAGCATTATAGACTCATTTGCACAAATTATATCGGTGAGCTTTTTTTATACATGCAATCAGATTGTTTTGGCATGGCATGATTTTAACAACTGCAATCACAGGTCTATGGATTTTCTGCAAGATACCTCAACGGACTAGTAAAGAAATTCCTGGAGATAATCTTTAATTACTTTAATCAGTGCCCAATGCAGGCTTATTCATGCCTCAAGAAGCACCTGTTGTTGCTGAGGTAAAGCAATATATTTGTTGACTCTGCTTGGCTTGCCTCTAAGACATTTTTGTATTTGCAGGAGATTGGACAAGCAGTACGATGATTTCCGAATGCTTCAAAGATTTTTGCTTAGGCTGATTTGCTTTGATGAAGCCATGGAGAAAAAACTACTATATCTTGATGGCAATATGAATTCAGACCTGGCTTTAGTTGAGAATATTTCAAGGACTTCATCTGATGAGATGTTCAGCTTCACATTTAGCACTGCCAAATGCCTCCCATTCACCCTGGCTGTGAAAGCAACTCCTATTTGGGAAGTGAGCAGGTTTTTTACTCTCATCCAAAAGACCAACAGATCGTATGCGCAGACGACCGTCGAGTTGGTCGAGGGTTTGAAGGAGTTGGATGAACTCTCAAGAGCACAAGTCGACATATTAGGAGAATTTACGGTGACTGACCTTAAATTTAGCATTTGTTTCGTAATGATTAATTTTAAAATGACTAACACAATTAATTATTTTGGCAGGACAACATTGAAAAGCTGTTGCTAGATATCAACAGTGATTGCAGAGATGCGGGTTATGCTCTAATGATGAGATTGTTGAGATACAATCCAAAGTAAGTATTTTATTTGATAAGCTTTAATAACACACTGAATTTCATTAAGAGTCTTAAGTGAAAATATGACTTTTAACAATCTTACTACTCTACTACATTTCCTCCAGGATTGGAAAGGTTTTCTGTTCGAGTCTGAAGAAATGCCTTGAGAATGAAAACCTTCAGATTGTGCAATCGACCCTCGATTCACTGAAAGAGTTCACAGTGCTTGCTCAAGGTGAGTGAATATCCATTGCTTCCCTTTCTTAATCTCCATATTTTACTACATCATAATGTGCACTGTGGATATTTTTCTTGGTTAAATAGTTTTCCTCCTCTGATTTGTATTTGCTCAACTTTATTTCTAATTATTTATATTATGTAATTTTAGAAAATGCAGCAGAAGTGCTGGTATCTGCATTCAAGGCAGGAATTGCCTGGAGCCTAGATGTAACTCCATATGTAAATGAAACTCTCCAGATTCTAAATCTTCGCCTAATAAGCCACTCATAATAAATTATCACTTGGTTTATAAAATACATTTTCTTTAAGCTGAAGACATTTGAGAGTCGTTGTTGGCATTTGTTTTCATGAGCCAATGTGTTTAAAGGTTTAAAAAAATTAGTTTAGAATATACATTGAAACTTATGTTCATGGATTATATGGATTCAAATTAATTGCAAGAGCTAAAAACTTTTCTTGAAATATGCGGATCTGCAAATTGGACAAACAAATTGTGACGAAAATGTTTCCAATGTATTCAAACACGACTGATGGAACACATGGGAACATGACAAGACATAGAATGACTTTGGTTGCATGATCATTTCCGTGCTTTGTTGAAATTGATGCTTATTTTTAGTGAGGGCTCCTTTGTTTATGTATACCAAACATATTGGACAGTTTTCATCGCCCCTGCTTGCAACCTATGAGAGGAAATATTTGAAATTAGATGTTTTAAGTCAATATTTTCTTAATTGTTACCTTAATGGTAACTGAGTCCCAGTCAAAAGTGTGATTCAAGACATCAAACATGTTTCTGCTTTTTTCTATGTTTCTGTCAAATTCTTCGATGAATACATCAAGATGACAAGAAAAGGATTTTGTCACCCTTTCTATTAAGGAAGCTAGCTGTATAGATAAGTTAATCCCTGAATTAAATTTAATTGAAATGATGCATCAATTTGGGACCACCTTGCTTTCAAAAAACTTTTTTCTCATGTGAGGATCTTGTGGGGGGACAAATTCCCTTAATTTAATGTAACTTGATCTGGCAATGTACATCCTCCAAGCTGATTGTATTCTTCAAGGAAATCAAACTTGAATGATAACAAATAAATGTGCTGAAATGACATGACACACTTTGTGGCAGACTTATGGAAGTAAGAATCCCTGCCATTTTGCACTGCTCTAGTTTCGTATTGAATTTTCCTGCACATTGGGCACACTTTGCGGCAAGTAAATTTTTCAAATGCTTCAATGCAGTTCTTTAGGAATCACACAAATTAATTAGTTCAATTCTCTAACTTCCAAGTTCAGTAACTCTAAAAAAATTAGTGTAAGGGCTACCTTGTGAAATACGTGGCTACAGGACAATAGGACCTGAATGGTGACATTTAATAAAGCTAACAAAAAGAAATGACGTAACTTATTTGCCATGACTTGCGACTCGAAGCTATAAAATAGTGACGCCACTTTGTACTTTAGAGCTCGGAATCAAAGGCGTCGCAAGTTGGCTTATTGTGGGAAAATTGGACTTCTGACAGGTTGATTTTGCCCTTTGTTTGAAAAACTAAAGAAAGACATCTCACTGACAAAGAGGATTCAAAAATCCAGCAAAACATGTGACGTCCTGTGTGGTAAGCCTGTAAAACCTGTTAACTTGTTTGATACTAACATGTGCCCTGCACCCGAGCTCATCCCGACAAATTGCACATGGCCGACTAAATTCATCACGTTCTTCAGCCCTTATTTCAATTTCCTCCCAATCCACATCATTCATCCTAGAATGTGGAAATTGCCCCATTTCTGCTTCAAGATTATGAAAAATTAAATTTGTATCCATAAATATGCTCGAGAATACAATAAACATTCTCGATGATAAAACTACTCGATTCTGGTCCGACTGCTTGTCTGCTTCTCCGAATGTTAAACTTTTTCAATAACTCTTGTTGGATCAAACTTGATGCGAGTGCTGCATTTTACAACGAACATGAGCGCTTTAACAAAACGTTTACTATGTTTACTGGTTATACCTCCCTCGGCCCGAGAATTCCTCGCCATGACAAGTCTGCAATCGCCACGGCAACCGCGCGACCACAAAAACCTCTTAAAGCGCTGATTTATTTCCAGAAGACACGAAACTCAAAAACAAAAATACCGCGACAAAAACAAAAAGTTTAGTTTAAGTCATCTTAATATAATCCACTAAGTATGACCCTATGCCAAACCACCGCTCAATCCAAGAACCACCCCGTTCCCAACCCATTCCACAGCAACAAAGTAACATAACAGTGTAATTACTAGGAACACAATTTAATTATGGCTCTTTAAACATGCAAAGTGCATATCAAATGTTTTATATGTTTGAACTTAACAAGCAAATGCACTGATAGTGCATAAAAAATCATAGTACATAGTCCAGCTCGTATCTAATATACTTGTTCTTCTCATCATTGGAAATCCTCGGATAGCTTGGAACAAGAGCATCCTCTGCACCAATGTACAATGAATTGTAAACCTTCCAGTATACATCCCTGACTTTCCTAGCTGGATGGAAAAGGCCCTGCATTTGGTTAAAGAAATAGAAAAAAATAATTTAAAACCATGTAAACAGCAAAATGGCATGAACATTTATGACAACTAACCTGTAACAAATATTGAAGAACCTTGGTTGGACCCAAACCAAGCCTCATTCCTTCTACTGCAGACATGAAAGCCTGGATGACATGAGGAGATGTTTCAAAAACATTTGGCCACAAGTAGTTCATAAGGTGAGTGAGAGCATCTTCACAGCCGAATCCGTGAACTCCGAGAGCCAAATGACCGATGGCTGACATAGCTGTTTGCCTATGCACGAGATCCCTGAAAAACAATTGTTAAAATAACATCATCACTCTACAATATGATCATTAATTAAGGCAGCCTCATTTCTCACCTGTCCATCAATGCATCCTCCAACAATGGAGTTACAGCATAGACATAATCTTTTCCCATCTCACCAATATATTCAAAGAGAAAAGAGAGAGACTTGAGAACACCGTTCTGGACATTCAACTCGGGAACTCTGTATTCGTTCATTAAAGCTGGAAGTACTGTGAACGGCGAGCAGGTCTCTGCGACAATTGCTATTGCTACTGTCGTGCAGACACGGTTCTGTCTTTCTTGAACTTTGAGATTATTCAATAACGTGGCAAGTACATCATGAGGTCTGTCAAAAATATTATCGTGTTAATACATGGAACAGAGAAATTTGATTAACATAGCAACAAGCAATCTTACCCAATGGCTTTAGCTATGTACCCAAATGTATTTACAGTTGCTCTTCTGATAGCTTTCTTATGGGCTTTGAGCAATTCAAGCAACTCAAAGCAAATTCTCATCCATTCTCTAGCGGCAACATATTCATATCCTCTGTCTGCAATTCGGCCAACCAGGTCGATACAGTTCTCCTGCACCTTTTCATGTCTGTCAAACATTATAATTTCCATTGAAATAAATTTAATGCCCAACAATGTCAACCAAACTGATTTCAAAATGAAAGAGTTGCAGATGTACTCATTAATAAATAATATTAATAAATCATTAACCTATTCTTGAGAATTGGAGTGAGTCTAGGTAAAAGATCTTTTATGGAAGGATTCATCTTAGTCATCCCAATGACATTCACAATGGCCTTCAAACCCCCAAGAATGCTTCCAAGTACTTCAGGATATTCTTCACCCAGATATTCATACAACACCTGGCCTAAGTGACCCATTAATTTCTCCTGCAAGTTGAATATATTGAATTGATTGAGACAATAAAGTTAAAGGAATTGAATTACCAACCTCTTGGCAAAGCATCATGACATTTGCAATTCTGGCTGTAAGGTCAGCAGCCTGTTGTCTGACCTTTGCCGCTTTATTGTTCAATCTCCACAAAATGGTTCCACAAATCTGAGGAATGAAAGGTTTCACTCTCTTGCCTAGAGCATTAACCACTGTTCCAAATCCATTTAGCATGACAACATCCTGAATAAAAGCAGCAAATAAAAATAATGCCCAACTATGTTGCATGAAAGATTTGTTTGTGGCCAACTTACCTCAGCAGTCTGTTCTTGGAAGGCATAAACAATTCCATCAATCAGTAACTCCTCAAGACGAGAGTCTACATCAGCAGCACCCAAATTAGCCATGACCTTTAAACACAAGAATAAAATTAGTTTGAAGTTGAACTACTGCAGAAACAATAAGTGTAATAAACCTTCTCAATAGTTTCCATAACCATCTTCCTGTACTGTTCGGATTCATCTTTTAAGTCGTCAACTATTCTTCCGACTATTTCTGACACTCCGACCTTAGTGGCAATCTCAACTGTGGTGTCAACCAACTGCCTATAATTCCTTCTGTCAAGTGCCATTCTTTGGTTCCAGAAACTTTTGAAAAAATGAGGTAGCACCTCATCTTTGATATAAGATGCCTCCACACCGTCGGTAGCACAACATTGCTTCACTACCTTCAGAACGATTTTCTTCATCTCTTCATCCGGAGATTGAAACTCTCTTATAAGGATCAACATAACTTCTCGGGTGTAGTAATTAGAAAATTCAGCATCCATGAGAGGAATAAGATATCCAATAGCCTTCAAAAAGGCAGCCAAGCCTTTCCCTCTATGTTGCCTGATTCCCTTCCACAAGGGTTTCAAGACACTATCAAATGATTCAATTCCATAGGGAGTTGCAGCTTCAGCAAGAGCAGCAAGTGCAAGGGCTGTGATAGTTCTCACTTTTTGCTGTTCATCAACCAACCCTATAAGAAAAAAGCACACACCGAGAAATATAAACAATATATTGAGTAAGATTGACTAACCATGTTCAATAATTTCGACCAAGCTCTTTAAATGTGGTAAAATTGCACATCCCAAGAGGATTGATATCTGTTGGACAATCTTTATGCCGGTGTGCCTAGCCTGCCAACTTTTCTTGCTTTTGCACACAGCTTTCAAGAAGGGAAGCAACGATGGAATGCCTAAGGCAGAAGCCACAACAGCAAAAGCCCTTGCAGTGGTATTTCTGACATACTCATCCATATTGTCAATATCAGGTCTCATGGTGGAAATCATAGTTGCCAGTCCAGCAGCTTTAGCCAGATTGGATATGATTTCTCTGCCTTCGACTCTAGCATAATAATCTTCGTCGATGAGGAGAGGCTCAATAACAACCAGTATTTTGTGCACATAAGGTCTCACAAGGTCATCCAACTTGTATAAAATTCTATCTATCACCTGAAAATATCAAAAGAGAAATGTGAACACGAAAATCACTGCTAAGGTCAAACTTGATTACCTTAACGAGCAAATGTCTCTCTTGATCCTCCAGGGTTGGACTCATCAACAATGGAAGAATTTGATTGAATAAAGCCTTGGCTCCAAATTCACGGGCTTTGTCGGTTATTTGACGAAGGGCAGCCTACGTTAACAAAAAAGATGCACGGTTTTCAAGGATTGCAACATACAAAACTAATAATTACCTTTCTCATTGGAGGAGTACCATTCTTAATTTTCAAGAGCAATTTCATTATTTTTCTTTCCTTTTGCTCTTCTGGAGGCAGACTATCTTCATCAACATCGACCTGAATCATGATCGGATATAATTATTACAATGCATACATATGTTACACTAATATCCATTAGGTTACCAATAGCTTGTCAAAGTATTGCATATCATCAGGCTTCATGACTGGCAAATTAGCATTTGGTTGCAGATCAACCACATGGGTTTTGGTGTCTGGAGTCTGCATTCTAAACCCAATATGAGATGCAGTCGATGGAGTAGGAGTGGCAGTGAGTTTTCTCGATGGAGTAATTGGAATATATCCAGCTGGTGGTTGAAGAATCTAGAAAGATAACAGTTCAATTTAGACTCATAAGTATTAGGGATTTGAAAAATGATAACATACCTTGTAGCCCTTTGGCAAAATGGCATCGATTTCCTCGTCGGTGAGAGCCCGATTCCTTTCGTCGAGTTCCTTCTGAAGAGTCCAAGCCTGCATCTGCTCGGGCGTCATTGGAACCGCATGACCTATAACAATGAATCAATTAAGTTACAATAAAAAGTAAGATTCACAAGATTAGGAAAATTTACTAGGAGCTGGAGTTGCCATGCCCATAGCCTTGGCTCCTACTGGAGTGGCAGCCGAAGGCGTGAATGCGATGGGAGTCGAACCGCCCGGGGTCGATCCACCGGGAGTGGCTCCACCTGGAGTGTTCATGCTCGGAGTCATGCTTGGAGTAGCATTTGCAGGTGTTTCGTCCCATCTCGACTTTCTTTTACTCGCTCCAGGAGTGGGTGTTTCCTTAATGAGGTCGACACCAGTTCTGTCAGTCTTTGGAGTTTCTGCCCAGCCACCACCATGTCCTGGGGTTTCTGAAGATTAAAAAAATAGAGATTTTTTTGTTTTTATTTCCCAGTCTTATTGAACAATTAATCCAATATTCATTGCACAATTTTGTACAAATAATAGGATGACGTGGCATCAACAAACCTCTGTCTGTCTTCGGAGTCTCATCCCATCTGTTTTTGCGTGCACTGGGAGTGGCTTGAGAGTCACGTCCAGGAGTCTCAGCCCCTGGAGTGGCATGTCCGGGTGTGGCATCCCACATCCTCTGACTACCTCCTGGAGTGGCTCCAGGAGTTTCACTGCCTTTGGCTCTACCAGGTGTTTCATCCCATCTAGCATTAGATGGAGTAGCAGCTTCGTCATAGCTTATTTTCTTAGATTTTGGAGTTTCATCAACAGTTTGATCCCAACGTCGTTTCTTCGATGCCTGTTTGTCAGCTGCTGCAACAGAAGAGGACTTCAATGTACCATCCTGGGCTCTGTTTTTCATTTGTTCAATCAAAGCTTTCTGCATAGAAAATAATATATTAATTTCAAATTAAAATTAAAAATAACTTCTAAGCAATTTTGCACACTCACTTTCTGTTTAATCTGTTCATTTTCTGTCATAATATGACTGAAAGTACGACGTTCAGATGTTATTTCTGGTGT
The DNA here is from genome assembly GCA_011800805.1 of Hirudo medicinalis. Classification (NCBI taxonomy): domain Eukaryota; kingdom Metazoa; phylum Annelida; class Clitellata; order Hirudinida; family Hirudinidae; genus Hirudo; species Hirudo medicinalis. The sequence continues at coordinate 156,887 of MPNW01000057.1, forward strand.
CTTTCCACCTGAAAACAAAATTATAATGTTAAGTTATTGGTCCAATATTTTAAGAAATCACTCAGTTTAATGTGAAAACATCCACTCATAATCAACAAAAGTTTAATCATCATAGCACCAATGGTTTACTTTAAACCAAATTTGAAAAAAATGCAGGTCAGGTCAGGTCATGATGCACACTCATTGCATCGAGTGTTCTTACCATCCACCAACCAAACATTTCTCGATCCAATCCATTTGCAGTGAGTGGTGTCAGACACCTAAAAGATATGAGCTCGAGAAAATTTTAGTAGTTTCAATTAAGCCTCCCTCAATTTCTATTAGCAACTTATTTAATTACCATAGTCTACCTTTTCTCTAGATGAGAAACTGGAAAGTCTCAGAGCAGATTAGCAAAATCTGAAAGTTAATTGTGTTGAGGTTTTATTCTTCATCTACCACAATGCAAGTTAGTCAACAATGTCTAACTTTCCCAACCTCAACTCAACCCTAAGATGCAATTAGTGAGCACTCAAAAATCTTATCTACTGATGTACCATTTCCTATCTCAGTACTTTCTATAATTTTTCTATATTTGTTGCAAGAGAAAGGCAAGATGTATTTTGTGGTTCTCAAATCGACACAGTTACAACCCCAAAATTATCAACTTCGTGAAATCAAAGCAAAACCATTCCAACCAGAACTGAAATCGTTATTCACATATCATAAAATGTAATGTATTCCAACCTGGAGCAAATGGATCATGTCTTGCAGGCGAGATCACCAGCTGTCTCCTCCTACTCTGATATTCATCCTCTCTATCTGCTATCCTTGGTATTCTATTTTCAGCCATGGGATCAAAATCCTGTTTTATCAAAATTACTTGTTGTATATTCAACTAAAGAAATCCTCATTCAATTACATTATAAAAATCTACTTTTTGGATCCTGGGAGTTTCCCCCGCTCCGTCATCTTCATCTTCATCAACATCCTGTAACAGATCGAATTATTTGAAGTTTTAGCAAAGTAAAGTGTGTAAATTAAATTTAGAAATCACTAGAAGCTAAAACTAAAATTCTTAATTCGATACCCCTATCGTTCTAGACGATGAAATTCATTAATTGTAAACTGAATCAATAACTAACGTCTTGATCGTAAGCCATAAAATTTGTCATTTCGGATTTTTGCTTTGAACCGAAAAACGATGGCATCCACACACCCGACTCTTCACCTGCAAGATAAAAATTCCGTAGATTTATTTGTTCAACATGTTTTTAGAACAAATCCGTGAATAAAGCTAACCATCTTGGGGTTTCTTTGACGACATTTTGAAGCCTAATTGGCAATATGGACGACTATAAAGCGTAGAAGACCTGGCTAGTTATTTATTTTTCGTAGAAGTTCTTTATCTTACTTAAGTAAAAAGAATTAAATGACATTTTAAAATATTATTTAAATAATTTCATTTAATAAATAACACCAATTAATTTTCGATCAATTTTCATTTATGAATAATGCACATGAAACCTCTTTTGCTTTACTTGTGTTAAAAATTCTTAACTTTGACTTAAATACAACATGTATTCCATAAACAAAGTTAGTTTGCCAATATTAAGGAAAAATATTATGCTAAAATATTGACACTTCGAGAAATTTAATACACGCAATACAAACTATCACTAATTCTATGTAATTATTTTTATTAAAAGATGTGCTGCTTGAGGTTTGAAGTTGCTTCGGTCTTGTTTGAAAATTTTCGTCAGAGGACTATTTATATTATATAAATTTATAAATATATTATATTTAAGTGTTGAGAGAATATTTTCGTCATAAAGTTATGAATTCAAAAGAGTGTCCCGTGATGCTAAGCGTTTCACGCATTTTCATTTTCACGCAGTTTCATTAAGGTGGAGAAATGGAATGGGATTGATTAACAGGGGGCTGCCGATTGATTCTTGCTTTGCAAGTAAGTGGCATGACCTGCCATTCGAGAGTTTGTGAATAAATAGATAAGAAGAACAGATTATGTAAATACTTTACTAAGAAAGATATTCCTAAAAACGTTCTTTAAAACTAAGATGCCATGATAAGGTCAGTACTGTGGACGAATTTAAAAGCTTGGGATAAAAAGGGACTAGGTGAGAGGAAAGGTAATGAATAACTTAACTTGTACTTCAAAAACCAAAATAACAGAAAAAAGTCCCATAATAACATAAGGAACCGAATAGATGCAGTATAACATTATTGGCAATTTGAAAGCGACAACATAATTATGCAATTTTGAGAATCGATTTATAACCGCATTTATGCGGTGGCCTTGAGGTTCTATGATTCGGACTTACGCCACCATAAAGATTGTCTTATTTGAATTGGATTGAATTGAATCGCTTACGTCTGGAAAATAATCAAATGTTTCTTTAACAAAATATGATTTTAGATTTACGTCACCAAATCAAATCTGTTTGCATTAAAGCCACGTGTCTCATTAACAATCGCTTGACAAGATTATCTTAAAATGGAACCTTATGCGATTTGAAAGAAAGATTTGCATTTGCTTAAGTTAAGTTTTAATGTACTTGATCTGTTTCAGTGAATCTTCTCAGATATCCATTTTACCATTTCTGTCACGTATTTCTCACGGAGAGTCGAGGAATCGGCACTCCACTTCCATTATTCTTAACCGATTATTTTACAAATAACTGAAAATGACAATGATAGACGGCCGATGGTATTTGCTAGAAGCGACAATAATAACAAGACGTTCTAGGAGATATAATATAACCATTTATTGTTTATTATTATATAATTATTAATGAGTTAATATTATTATTGTTTTTGATTAGTTTATAGTTCAAAACTAGTTTGTAAGACTAAGTTTAACAAACTAGCTTGAAAAATAAGTAACACTTAAAACTTACCAATATTGCATAATATTTTATTATAGAATATTGCTGAGGAATACAAGGTGGGGAAGATCAGAACGCAGTTGATGATCAGCAATTCCGCGGACCCAAATATCCGCGAGATCAACCCACAGCTCAGATCAGGAAGAAAACTCAAGGCCCAAGAAGAAATCATAAAGTCAGAAGAAACCTTGAAGTTTGAAGAGATAAGGGGCCAAATCCAGCATGATCGCCACAGCATGGGCTGGAATCACTTCACAAGATGGTCCAAAGCGAGCGCTCCAGTTAGAGCCTCGCTAGTAGTACAAGAAAGGCGGAGGGAGATGGAGAGCGACAGAATTTCAAAGGCGGTACAGCAGGCCCAACAGGGACAATGGACCACATGGGAGGACGTCGTGCAGAGGTCTATCACGTGGCATGAAATGTGGAACATGTCTCCACTAAGGCTGGCGGAGAGAGTCAGACTCTCAGACATGTTCTGTCCGGCTGCAGTTACGCACTTGCTCATGGCCGCTTCACTTCAGAATCTGTTCCTCAGAGAAAGGCTTATTTCCTGCGCGAGGGCGCCTCCCAGTTTACAAGGAGCAGCTGCAGAGCCAAAGACATATCCTTGAAAGCGCCAATGATGGAAAATTGCGGCCGATGTGGAGGGGTTGAGGCACTATCCCATGTGCTGGCTGAGAGCGACAAGAGGCCGGACGTGGTACTGTCATCAACAAATGCAGACAAGTTTGTATTGGCGGAACTGCCTGTGCCATGGGAAGACAGAATCGGACAAAGCAACACCCTGAAAGAAGACAGGTACATGGAGCTGACAATGGATCTCCAGCATAAAAGATACAAAGTCTGGTTCTTCGCCTTTGAGGTCGGAGCAAGAGGTATTGTTGGCCAATCCACCTACACATTCTTGCGAGAAATTGGTCTCCCTCAAACCGGCGCGGTTTCGCAAGCCGGCCAATAGGAGAACTCTCAATGGAGTCTCCTGTCAAGTCGGCGCAGTGCCGCTGATCAACCAAATGGGAGAGCTTCTAACACGACCCTCCTGGTGCTCCCGCATGGTCTAATGGTTAAGATTTACGCCTCTCACGATGGCAGCACGGATTCGAATCCCGTTGCGGGAGCACCGTCCTAATCATCTAGCTATGCAACGGACGTTAATGAACAGTTCTTTCACGACCCTCCTGGCAAGTCGGCGAGAACAAGGCCTTAGAAGCATGTGTGGACCACATCGTAAGACTGACGCAGGATATAGCCGCATCCTCAACCAAGAAGCAGATGACTCTTGGAGTCTTCCTGGACTTGGAAAAAGCCTTCGACATGGTTTGGAGAGAGGGGATCATCG
>MPNW01000057.1:164428-251383 GCA_011800805.1 Hirudo medicinalis
TTACTCTATCTAATATTATTATGATATTATTATTTAACCTCTTACAACTATTATTACTCTAATACTTATTATTTCATTACAATACCTAACACTAATTAACAAGTCCAAATCATCTTAGTTATGCAACCGACTTTAATCAAATAAATAAATAAAATAAGCCTTAGAAGCATCAAGCTCCGTCTTCTGCGCCCTCCTCTTACAGACCTATATCCCCGACCTCCACCCTCTGAAAACTCCTTGACAGAGTGGTCGCTGGCAGACTCAGATGGTTTCTGGAGAGCAGAAATCTTCTCAATTCTTCTCAAGCTGGATTTAGGAAAGGTAGAGGATGCGCTGACCAGGTCGTCAGATTAGTGCAAGATGTTGCAGTTTCTTCCACCCAGAAGAAGATGACTTTGGGAGTGTTCCTTGACCTATAAAAGGCCTTCGACATGGTCTGGAGAGAAGGAATCGTCAACCAGCTCTTCCAAATGGGCATCAAGGGCAGAATGCTTCACTGGATACACGATTTCCTCCAGGACCGCACCACTCAGGTGAAAGTCGGGACAGCCTTTTCCCGACCCCATTACTTGGAAAACGGCACACCTCAAGGCAGCGTTTTGAGTCCACTTCTCTTCATTATCATGATGAACGGGATGGCAAGACCAATAAAGGGAGTCCAGCTGTCGTTATATGCAGACGACATCGCCCTTTGGACCACCGGTTCTAAACTGGGTGATATTACTTCCCGCATGCAAAAACAACTGAACGAAACAGCTAAGTTCTTATTTGCCAATGGTTTTAAATTATCCACTAGTAAGTCGCAAGCAGTTCTTTTTCGCAGGAATAGAATAGACGCCAACGTCAAGCTCAGTATCGGCAACGAGCTCCTCTCGCTTTCCAATATTGCTACCTTCTTGGGCATCGTATTAGACGAGAGGCTAACTTGGAGCGCCCACGCACAAACAGTAAAGCAAAGATGCTTAAAGCGTCTTAATGCCTTAAGAGCTATCTCTGGCAGCTCATGGGGAGCGAGTAGGTCGAGCCTACTGCAGGTATACCGAGCCACCATCCGATCTGTACTGGACTATGGGTGCGAAGCAGTTGATCTGGGAAACGAACGAATCAAGAGCGTCTACGAGGAGATCCAGGCGCAGGCTCTTGCAATCTGCTGCGGCAATATGCGTGGAACCAGCACTGTATCACTACAGGTGGAGTGTGGAGATCCACCACACGATCTTCGCCGCCGACAGAAGCTCATGACGTATCATGTTCTCAGAACAATTGCAAATAATAACGAAGCAAGAAATTGTTATTTTCTTTTAGATAAGAATAAAAACAAAACACAAGCTAGGCTCCATCTGATGATGAAGAAGAAAAAGCAGCTCACGCCTAGAAACAATCGAAGCGCTCATTCCGAGAAACTTTGTTGAAGATTTTCAGAAAAGATTAAACAGGGAAAGGCTGGACGAAATAGCTCCCTTGAGGCTAAAGCTCCCAAAGTTTTTATAAATCGAACCTTTCCTTCGGTAACGGTGATCCTTTGAGGATGCTAGTAGCCAAGGAGAGGATCGAGGACCTACGAGGGAACCTCCTATGTTTCACGGATGCCTCAAAGACGGAAGACGGGAAAGCGGTGATAGGGATATACATCCCACAGAAAGATTTGAAGTTCAGTATCAGAACTTCAAGTCACAGCAGCATCAGCTCCACGGAACTAGCAGCCATCGAGAGTTGCCTATTGCAAGTGAAGGAATCCTACCAGGGGGAGATCCTTAACTTAGTCATTTTCACTGACTCCCTGAGTTCTCTGATGAACTTGGAAGAAAGTAACAATGCCTATAACGACCCCGATGTTTACAGAATTCTTTCTANAATTCCAATGTGCCTCAAGGAAGAAGGAGACTTTGATCTCTAAACTCCGTCTTGGAAAATGCGCTCTAAATCGACACCTCTTTAAGATGAGGCGTCACGCAGACGGTAAATGCCAAACCTGTCCTCAAGAAGATGAGATTGTCCAGCATTTCCTAATGGAATGTCCGGCCCAATCAAGCCTGAGAAGAGCAATAAGGGACAAAATAAATCCACTGGAGTTGAGTTCCATGCTTAGCAATACTGCTAGTGTGGAGCTAATATGGATTTATAAAAACCCCCGAAATCTGATTTGACCATCTATCACATTATGAACGTTGTTGTTGTTGTCTTTGTTGTTGCTTTTACCTTCTGTTGTCTTCGTTGTTGTCCTATTCATCACGTTATGCTGAATATTATATTAATAAACTATTATATTAATAAAATAATATATTAATAAAATACTACTACTACTTCGGTGGTGGATATCGTGCGTTTCGTCATTCGTTGAGGATGTTGGCTGGTGCATGTAGGACTTGGTTTGATACTGCTCGTCGACTCGTCGATATGGATTGGATTACCGATACAATACCGGCAGGGACACCCGTCTGATCAGCGGGTGCGGCCCGACCCCCGAGAGTGTCAGAGGATCCAAGGTCCGAAACGCTCAAAGAAGGGGTTTCCTCTCTGAGGATTCCTGTCGGAGCTCGGAAAGAGTTTCAGCTACTAGTAATAGTAAATTTTTGGGGAATTATTGCCCTTGGGCATTGGTAGCCGGGTGGCTCGGCTTTCGCGTTAGGAGGTCAAATCCTAGCCTCTCGTGTCGGGCAGATGGTTCAAGCCTGCCTAGGTCAGAGTTCAATGCGCTTATGGCATTAGAAACGCTATTAATAGTAATAAATGTACAATTATAAACTTATTTATGTTGGGAGATTGATATATGGCTATACTAAAATTATTTAGATTCTGAATTCTGTTGTCTCTGTAAACAATGAAGATGCCTTCTAGGTATCTTGCAGAAATTCACTCGATTAGAGAATAATTACAATTAAAAATCATATATATTCCAATATTGAAAACCAAGCTCAGAAATATAGTCGAAATAATAACAAATTTGTGATTTGAAACCCGAAAAGTTAGGTTGAAGGTTTTGGCAGAAAGATCGGCAAAGGGTAACTTCAATGTCGATTCCGACTCATCTTCATATCTTTCAAAGGTCAAATTCGCTTCGCTTGAATGTGCAGGTGTTTAGTTTGCTAAATTTACAAGAGCTGTAATTGAAATTAAATTATTAAATTTTTTAAATTATTAAAAGCCTCGGGCGACCCCTGGAAAAACGTCAGGCGACTCTCGTAGGGGTCGCGACCCACAACTTGAGAACCGTTGCACTAGACGAACTCCGATTACATTCTTCGATTCATGAAAAAGTGCCGCAACTCAGTCTTGATTGGTCTGGCTTCTTTCCATTCGAACACTCTTAACAACCCTGTCACCAAAATAGTTTGAAAAACGAAAAAAGCATGATCTCAAGTCACTTCTTTACGACCTTAAGTGGTTTATAATTCTATTTGAACCTGATAGCAATAACAGTCAACAAGACTGTCTAAGGCCTCCTACCTCTCCTTCACTCCCGTTGCAGACATATGGGGGGACGTAGATCCATCGACAATAAATATTAAAGTAGATGCCAAACAAAGCAATCGAACCTGGCTATACCATAATGTTCTAAATTGATGGAATTTTTGAATTTAGTTATTTTTAAGTTTCAAAATTTTGTGGCATTAATGTTCAAAAGTCGCTTTTCACATCAAGTTGGGGACTGGTCTGCCTGAATACAATATTAGCCTGATCTTGTTTTGATGGGACCATATGTTTTTAACACCAGTAACAATGTTTAAGTGACAATTCCGAATTACACAAAGCGTTGAGCAAGAGCAATTTAGTCACTTAGTCATAGGACTGCGTCGGCTCTATAAAGAGTGAGTAGTGGTAACGAATGGGACGAATCTGTAACTTTGCTTTCCTTCATCTGGCGGAGGTTTTACGAGCGTCCGTTACAGTTTTTAAAACTCCTGCTTAAGAGTTTCTTGGCGTGATATTGTTTGTTTGAAATGGACCCTCTAATAAAATCTGATCAAGAAGAATCAAGTAGAGCAGGGCTGGGTGATTCACCGAAAACAGTTTATGGCTCAATTAATGAAATTGTCCTTATTGACGAGGACATTAGAGAAGAAAAAATCAAGTGAGTTGCTTGTAAGGATAAGCCTTTTAATTGTTTATTATATGTATTCACCTAAATTTGTTTTAATGCTTTTGCTTTTAATTTTTTGCTTTGTATATAACAGCTTGTTTGTTTAAATCAATAAAACTCAAATAAAAGATAACTTCATAATTATTTGACATATTCAGTAATCTGCAGAGTTTGATGAATCTCTTGAAGGGATATATTGGAACTGGCATTTTGGCTATTCCTTCAGCATTTAAGTATGGTGGCTTATTGGTAAGAATTGTTTAGTTTGTTTTTAATTGCAAAAGCTCGATGAAGCAAACAAAATATTATTTGAAATGATGATTGTTACTTGAAGTTACAAGTTTTATGACATTTTGATTTTACATTAAGTCACACTTGATGCGTCAACATTAAGTATTTTAAGCTTGTAGTTTTGTCATGTTTCTGATTGAATGAATTTACACAAATGCTGATTTAATGTTCACAAGTTAAGATATTATTTAAGGTTGTGATACACTGATGTTTTGAATTGCTGATGAGTATGTTAATGAGCATTTTGATTAGTGGGCTGGCTAATTATTGATCATTATTAAAAATTATAATCAAAGCTGTTTAAAATGAGCAAACTTATTTTGCTTTCAGGTGAGCATGGCTGGAATTTTTGTTGTTGGAATAATAGCTACCCATTGTGTACACATGCTTGTATCTTGTTCAAGATATGTGGGGAAAAAGTGTGTTTTTGTTTATAAGCTCACAACTATATAATACATAAAATAAAGCGGCTGTAACTTTAGTTGACAAAATCAAATCTAATTTTTTTAAGCTAATCTCTGCTTCATTAATTAGATAAATAGGTAATGACATTGTTGACTGGTTATTTACCATTAACATAAATCTTCTTCAAATATTTGAATATTAATTTAGGATTAATAAACAAGGTATGGATTATGGGAAGCTGGCTGAGGAAGTTTTTTGCATTGGACCACCACAATTACATCCTCATGCCAGGAAAGCAAGGTATGGGACTGCTTAGCTATTTTTAAACCTGATGCTTTAATTATGATAATTTATTTTAAGTAAGTCATTTTTATTGCAGGATATTTGTTAATGTTTTTTTGGGTTTGACTCAATTTGGTTTTTGTACTGTATACATAGTTTTTATGGCATCAAATACAAAATTGGTTAGTATTTTTATTTTCACTTGTCAGTAATAAATGAATGTTCAGTTTCATTACAATTTTGCTATTGCGTCTGTTGCGATTGCCACTGTTTGCTTTAAAAAAGCTTTGCAGGCTGTCACATAATAACAAAATGAATAGTAATTTATTCCTGTGGAATAATCAAGTACTTGAGTTTCAAATAATGAAGGCCTTAATACAAGTATATGGAATGTGCTCGCAAGTACAGTGCAGCAATGTCATCACTAAGTTTGTATTTGTAGTTTTTATTAACTGACTTTTTTATGTACCTAAAACTGTGCAGGAGGATAGTTGAAAAAGCAATCTCCTCTAAATGGCGAGCTTACTTTAACGAAACATGTTTGAATGAAAATATTGAGCCGTTATCTGTTATATTGTAAATTTAAATTCTGGGCACAATTATTTAGAAGCTGCAGTAAAATGATTGAACTTAGTTTCAATGATTGATTTCAATGATCAATGATTGTTTCAGCTTTGTAAAATGAATTATTATAATTTGAGGTTATGTTGGTTTTTTAGCATTAATCTTTATTGCCTGATATTGATATAAATGGAAATCTTGGGAATAAAATATATGTTTATTTAAATAATTAAATTAGTTAATTATATAAATTTAAATAAGTAGAAATTGTCAAAATTTGACAAGCTGGCTGATTGGCTGATTTTTAAATTGCTTTTTGATACTTAACTACATAAGATTTATTGTTGCCTTACATTGTGCATTATTGATGTTTTCATACTAAATTATAATAAATATTTTTGTAAATTCCACTTCTGAGCAAACAGAAAAAAAAATAACTATACTCAAAATTGATATAAATTAATGTAGTTTCTTATTATAGGTTATTGAAAACTATGCTGAAATTTCTTGGGCACCTCAGATTTATCAGTGCCTAATTGTACTTCTGCTCATTCCTTATTTGGCTGTCACCAATCTCAGGATTCTTTCATTTTTCTCGGGAATTGCAAATGCGTTGATGGTGTTTGGATTGGCTGTAGTGCTTTACACGTGCTTCCTCGACCTACCACCTGTTTCTTCTCGACCTTTTGTCGGCTCATGGTCTTCATTTCCTCTATACTTTGGCATTGTTATATTTGCATTTGAAGGCATAGGAGTTGTAAGTTCTTTGCTTTATATTTAGAACATATAGTTATTGTTTTTTATTTTCAGTTCTCTATTAACCCATGTGATTATTTCAGGTGATTCCTATTGATAACAAAGTTAGAACTCCCAAAGATTTTTCAGGATGGTTTGGTGTAATAAATTTAGGGATGACTATAATTACTTGTTTAGTTGCAGGTTGGTCATACCTATCTTAAATAATAATGTTTAAATAGCTATTAATGTGTCCTTGTAGGAATTGGTTTCTTTGGATATTTGAAGTATGGTGAGGCAGTAAAGGACAGTATAACATCAAATTTTTTAAATACAATGTGAGTTCTTTCACAAATTTGGACATACTTGAAGCCGCTGGAAATTATTCCCATAATTATAATTATTGTTGAGATTATGTTTTAGCTTCTACAACATAGTCAATCTATGCTTCGTCCTGGCAATATTTTTCACATACGGCATACAGTTCTACGTTCCTATAGAATTTTTATGGTCTGACATCAAGCCTAAGCTTAAGACTGGCAGTTTTATGTACCAATATGGAGAGTATTTTCTCAGGCTATTTTTCCTAATTCTCACATGTGAGTGGTTAAGAATTTTCTTTTTAAAAATGCTTGACTAAGCTCCAAAACTAATTTTCATACAACTGTTTTGCAGTCGTGTTGGCAGCAGCAGTGCCTCATCTGGATCTTATGATTTCTCTGGTTGGGGCTTTAGCCAGTACTGCAGTAGCACTTCTCTTTCCAGCTTTACTTGATGTCCTCTGTTCATTCCATGATGGTTATGGAACTCTTAGATGGAAACTCATTAAAGATATTATCATATTTTTATTTGGGTTGCTTGGTTTCATTGCTGGCACAGGCACAACTTTATATCAAATAGTGATGGCATTTCAAAAATCTGGACCATGATTATCCAATCAATTCATGTTCTTACTCTAATTAAAATAAAACATAAAAATGCTTTGAGGAATCAGTTCAGCAATCTTTTTAAAATAAAGTTAAATAGATATGTTTGGAAATTTTGAGACCTGGTTTATTGTGGAAGTGTCTAGTCTAACCCCATTAAGGACTTTGTATGATGGAGGCTTGAATTTTGACAATTGTGTAGCATTGGTGTGGGAATTGCATCTCATCCAGCAAGATAATAAATGCACCCACACTTGCATTGTATCCCATTTGTTTTATTGAAATAAACAAAGCTAGAAAATATTCACTGCATAACATGCAATTATTTCCTGCTGTCCAAAATACCAGACTCATAATAAAAGTGTAATGGCAATCAAATCTTGGAGCTTAATTCCCTTTTACATCGACTTGAGTCTTAAATTCAAGGGCTGTTCAGTAGGTTGGATCGGCAAGTAAAACTTTGTATTTAAAATTCCAGACAACCAAAAATAGATGATCCGTATTAAAGTGAATAATTAGCCGAAATTAGATTTTTTTATATATCGTTAACTGCTAGCAACTTTGATTTAAAAGTAAGACCGAATGACCATGTTTTGCAAATCTGCACGTGGGGAGATCAGCTAAAATCAATTATATGGAACATAATTAAATTTTTTAAAGCATTGGGGATATTGCTGAATGTCTTGTGATTAATTAGAAGCATTTGTTTTTATATTTGGTCCGGTAAAGCGGTTTAAGCCTTGTAGGACTGGGCACTCCTCTGACGATTCCCTATCGGTACGCTCCGTGGTAGTTTTAGCACATAAATAATCTTGAGGAGCGAGAAAACGTTTTGGGATTTAAAAAAAAAATATCGAATTCGATTTTAGTTGTAGTATATTTATTAAGTTTTATTAATTGATGACCTTTTTTAATTTTAAAATACAAACTTTTAAATTTGAATTTTCGTCAAAAAAGGTGAACGCTTCCTGGCGGCACAGGCTGGGTTGCGATCACGACACAATACGACTGTTGCTATTACGGCGGCGAGCAGGAATTATTATTTATTACTTTTGTTTTATTTGTGTATTTATTTATGAACTAGAAAGACTTGCTTTTAATAATTTGGTGGGTGTAGTATTTTTTGATGAGAGTTCATTTTGTTATGAACATTAATTACGACAGATTCTGCGGTTTTACCATAATATTCGACCAAGATTCCCCCTTCTGCGAAAATGAAGCTACAAGGTCACTTTTATTTCACCACACTGCCGATGCAGTTGGTGCTTCGGCATTTTGGAAATTTGTTTATAAAGAGTAGCAATAGGATCTTTAAAAACCTGGGCCAATAAACCCTTGACACGAGATAAAATATGAAATAAATATATTATCTTGATCAGTATATCAAGGAATATCAATTTATTTGTGTCTGGTTGAAACGATGGTGGACCGACCCACCCTACTGTGCAGCCCAGATTACTCGAGGTGGCATAATGTCGAGTATGTGCACCAAAGCTGCCATGTTCAAACCCAACTAGAAACATAAAAATGTTAGCTCTGGATTCCAGTTGTAATAATGCAAATTTAATGTCAGTTAAAGCAAGAAATTGAATTTAGTGATGGTATAGGGGCACTGTGAGTTACCCATCCATAACCAAAGTCCTGTGGAAATCTTTGGCTGCTTACTCCATCTTTTGGGCTTGATTTGTTGATGCTATGTCCACTTAGGTCCATGTTGTAGCCATGAAAAAATTTGCTCTAAAAATATATAACAGTAACTGAACACAAAGAACACAACTTTATTATTGTTCAGACTAAAACACCCACCTTTCTTGGTATCTTTGTTGAAAGGGATTCGTTACAGAGTTTATTAATGCTTAAAAGCTTTTGTAACTCCTGCTCTGCCTAAAATACAAATGTTTAATCAGATAAGGGTCGATTTATGTTGTGACTTTATTTTGAGGAAACTCACTCGTACAAAACCAAAATTTGCAGATTCTTTGAGATACTTCCCATAGAGTTCAAGGGAGGCCTGCGATCCTTGCTTCCATTCGTGTCGATGAATCCTCGCGAGCCTGTAGTATGACCTGGGATGGTTCATTTTAGTTGCTTTGTTGTATAACTCTTTGGCCTGCAAATAAACAGTTTCTATGCCAACAATTTATAATAAATTTCTAAATATTTATAAGTCATGCTTCGTTTAATTTTTGGTCAATAAAGGTTTTGTTCTTCAAAAAATGTCAAAGGGATCGACCAACTTTGTTGACGTTTCTAGTAACTCCAAGGCCATTCTCAAAACATATTCCCAGGTTGTACAAAGATTTACCATGGAATGGATGTTTCTCAATAATCTCATTCCAAATTTTTATGGCCACTTCAAAATCACCTTTTTTGGCTAATTCAGCAGCCATGTTACATTTTTCTTCAACCAATAACTCTTCCGTTGCCTCATTCAAAAAATCTACCAAGTTCTGCAACTGCCAACTCAAAAGTGTGGATTTACTGTTTATTTCAGAGCATTTTGGATTTTGTGGAACATGCTTCAGTGCTAGCAAGCTTGAAAGGGGTTCTATAATATTAGATGTTCTCAAGAACAGAGATTCAGAATGGTGAAATGAATACGAGCTCAGAGAACCTTCACGGACCTTTGTTTGAGACACTTCCTAAAATAACATTATAGATTGCAAAGAAAACCATGAGTAAAAATTATAACTTAGACAATAAAATCTTCATTACTTGCCTCTTTGATATTGGTGTCAGCAATGGGCAACTCAGATTCCACAGAACTTATGGACTCCTTTGAGAAAGAAATTGAAGACCTGGAAACTTCTTTAGTTGTGGGCAAAATAGAGAATTTCAAGTGATTTTGCCAATATAATTTATATAAGAAATGCAAGTCAAATGACTTTGGACTAAAGAGGATGTCAAATGCTCCACTTTCTGAAATCAGATTTGAAACTCTAGTAAGGGGGTTTAGGATGACACATTTGCCAAAAGATGAGCATTCTTCTGGTTTCTGTCTTTTGAGTTTTTTCAGCTTCCCATATTCAATACTACGTTTAATTCCTGTTACAATAGCTGCACTCTAAAAGTTGAAATGAGGATTGAGCATATTTATTACATGGCAAAATGATGACCTTACAATGCCAAGGAATTCCCAAAAGTGTATCTGAAAATACTCGAAACGTATCCCATTAACGTTTTGAGTACAGCTGTGACTACCATGATTTGTTTTTATCCATTCACCGATTTCTGATCCACTTGCTGTAATCTCTATGCTAAAAAAAATAGTTTTCATTATTATTGTAAATACTTTACAAGCAGACAATCAATTTCATTGTACCGATTTTCATTCAGCTGCTGCTCTTCGCATTTTACAGATCTATCAACCCGATCGTCTAAAACACTCCAACTCCTAAGCCAAGTACCTATAACATGACAATGAGTCAAGAGTAAACAAACACATACAACCGATGGTCAAGACTTCAAGAATAGGAAAATAACTGAAATGTTTCTAATAACATACGCCTTTGGGTTCTGTAAAGGTTTCGCAGCATCAGAACAGATCCTCTACTCCCCAACGAAGACGCACTTTGTTGATAAATCTAGCTGATCACGATATAATGCTTGATCAATGTTTTGATTTCATTGTTTTATTTTTTTTTAACTTTATTAATTATAAATTTATTTTTTATAATAATGTATAAGAAAGCTTTAAAAATATTTATTTTTAAATTTGTAAACTATTAAACTTTTTCTCAGAAAAAAAGTTTGAACTTGAATCTCATAACACCAGTGGCGGATTTGGGCGGATTGACCAGGGCCATGCCCCCCCCCCCGTGATTTTTAAAATATAAAATAAAAATCTATTTTAATTTAAAAAAATTTATTTTACTTCAATAATTTACGACTTTGGACGAAAATATTAGTAGCTGTGGTAAAGCTACTAGACTTGAAAATTTTTGATTTTTCAATAAGTAGAAAAACCAGTAAAAGAAAAACTAAATATAATCCAAGTCGTCGATGTTGTGCCGCGCCCTTGGCAGATTTATGGTCTCACCTCCATCGGTGAAGGTCAACCTTTCTGAAGGGGGCTCAAAACTTCTATTTAGAATTTTACGACTCCAAGTTTTATCCCACTTTTAAACGAACCCCACATTTCTCCATTGCAATCCCACTCCAACTATCACCAAAGCCAATCCACCGACCAAAGTAATGACAGCCCACTTTCCCTGGCCCAAGAGGTCAAATTTGCATTGCATCATCCCTGCAATCATTTACTCAGAAATTCAACGGTGACATCATTTTAATGGCAACATGAAAATAAATAAAATTTAACAACACATAATAGTCCACCTTTCAGAAGAAAACAATAAATGCTAATAAAATCCATTCGTTTAGCATTTTGACAAATCAAGAATGTAAATGCATACATATTTACAGATATGGAATGTATTGCTTATTTGATGTCCATAGTGCAATCAAGCCAAACACAAATCAAGGGATGCCTCATGCAAACAGGAGCCAAAAATTGATTAATATCAAAAACTTATCTTACCAATAAGGAGCAGAGCAAAGGTCATGAATAACATTTAGAAAAAAGAAGTATCTAAGGAGCACTTGGAACAAAATGCATGCAGCAGCACAAACTCACAGCATAAGGTTCACCATGTGACTAAACCCAGAGCACGTTAATGCATCCCGTATTCGATAATTACTTATCGAGCATTCGTGTACGAAATCAAAATAAACCAATTATCTTTTTAAATATCTCCGATGTCAATCTCAGCACCCTCATCTTCACCAGGTGATGAGTCAAATCTCTTTGCTTTCCACTCAATCTTTGCCTGTTCTTTGTCAACGTCACTCCATTTCCATTTCTGAGTGATGGACTTACTGTCACAAGGCATCATGAAGACTTCCTTCTTGCTTTTATCAGCATCTAAGCATTGATTGGATGTTGGGTGGAAGAGTTGCTGAGTTTCCTAAAAAATTTAAAAATTTAAATTTAACAGAATAAAAAAGCATACAGCCAATAGCAAGCGATGTTTTCAAACCAATTGTTATAATTAAATTTACAAGTTAAAATATTAATATCATCATCATCATCATCAATATTTGCTAGATAATTATCAATAATTGCAAATGGTCAATAGTTGCACTACATACAAATTGTGGAGAAGGAAATATCACATACAACATTGTACTTGAACCACTGGTTCCCTTGCATTCCATGACAAGGGAAGAGCACAACAGGAGCCCTGATGCTTGACTTTGAGGCATCAAAGCATGATGACCTTCCTTTTAGACGAATGTCCTTGTGCCAAGTCAGCTCAAACTTCTTCAAGTGGAAAATTACAATTTAACTGAAATTCAATAAACTGACCAAATTCACAGGGTAACATGTGTCCACGTACTTAAGTAATGCATCCCGAGTTGTGAGCGTCAGATTAATTCAAAAATTGATCACAAGCACTCAGGGAAATCACAAGCCTCATTTTAAATGTTTGATACTACATATGTTGCTACATTACTGTATTTGTTTGTATTACTTTGTTTGCTATATTATTATATTTTATGCCACAGAAAATATGGCTCCAAAATCAATGAAATTTAATTAAATCACATCAAAATTTGCTTCCAAAAACCATATCCTTTGAAAGAAAGCATATGCACCTCTGTGTAAATGAATCCATTCATATTATCATAATCATTATTATAATTACATAAATTGCAAACTCAACCTGCTCTCCCTTTCTGTGTGAATCATCGGACGAACACTGCTCCAATCCGAATCTCGAATTGTCCCGCACATTCGTGACGTCTACGCACATATCTGCGCCAACATTTCGAATCTTTTGAAGAAAGGCAGGTCGACGTCAATTTAAGTCATGAGAATTTAAGAGAAACAGGTCATACCTCGCCTTTGCCAACATTTGGTGGTTCAACCATCGGGTATTTCTTCGGGAGGTCGAACGCCACCTTCTCCATGAACCACTTGAATGGCTTACAATGAAGTCTTTCTCTGACGGCCATCTGTTCGGACAGATCTCCTGCATCGACATTTCTGTAATGCGGTCTTCTCGAGTACAAATATTCCTTGTATTCATCCATCCAAACCTCGGCTACTCTTTTATAGTTCTGGAAAGGGAAGATTTAAAACTCAGACATAACATCATCTGAAAACCACTCATAACTTCAACAATATTAATTATAGAGAATTGATATGAATAACATTTTCTGAAGTGGTGAATATTGAATATTTCTGAAACATGAAACTGAAGTAAGCCTTACCCTGGCTATGAAGTCACCAATACCTGGATTTGGGAAAGGAGCAAATTTCCTATAAACATGTCCAACTCTAGAACATGGCGCATCCACCATAATGCCATGACATTGCCAAATCTGCCACATTAAGACAAAAGACCTTTTTTATGATTCATATGTTACATATCACGAATCAATATCTTACAAATTTCACGTCACGTGCAATCACCAGCAATATTTGAATCACAAAAACTGAATCACAATCTATAAAATTTTTAATCGATTGTTTGCAACTGAATTAATTATTTATTAATTTCCTCAATGACCTTGAACGACAGTTCATACTGTTCTCCTCCCCAAATGTCAAGTCCTGGATCATAACCACCCAGCTCCCAAAACCATTTGGTACTGATGGCAAATAAACCACCAGCCATGACTGGACTCCTGCAATAAGAAGTTGAATGTAAGATCTAGTGGTAATGGGTGTTAAACAAACAAGCAAGATCTACAAATGCACATTGGTTGAAGTCACATGATAAGTTTTCATGCTCCAGAAACCAAGTGGTTTTACATGTGTTGATTAATGTCTGCACACTCAGATGATTAGACAGTTAGAGGCAGGATCGAGCTCGCAAAATAGCACCCCGAGCGAGCATTTTACTGTAAACTATCGCGTCCCGCTCGCATCACAAAAGCCCGTGCCGTTACATAACTGCAAGGTACAGAATAATGAAACTTTTTTGCAACCTAAAGAATGTTTGACAATCTGCCACTGCTTACTTGAAAGGCCTGGCTGGGTTCTCCAGATCCTTCTTAAGAAGTGGTAACCTCTTGTAGTAGAATTCCCAATCAAAGGCACCTCTAGAACCTTCGTCTTGAGCTCGATATTCGAATGTTTCGTAGTCAATGACGTCGATGAAAGGACAGACGACTGTTTTGTAATTCTTTGTTATTGGCTCTAAAGGCATTCAAAAATTAATTGCATCAAATTGTTAACTGATATCATCATCATCGATTCAACCTAACAATGGAGGAAGCCAATTGTAGTTTGCCTCAACATGCGAGTCAAGGAAAATGATAACTTGGCCTGTGGCCACCTTGGCCCCTGCAATTCTGGTCCTTATGAGACCTTCTCTCCTTGATTGCCTGACCACCTTCACCAGATTTCCAAAGTGTTCAGCCACATAATCATCCAGCTGTTTCTTGCAATGTTCTGAGTAATAATTGATATAATTCTTGATTTCAAGTAGAATGAATCTATTGGACGATGAAAAAGGTAAGGAAATAAGATTTATGGCAAAAATCATAGCTTAGCCTCAGACAAACATTCTTAGCACTCAGTTTATCTCTTGATGGATACCTATCCTTTATCTATTTATGCTTGAATTCAAGTATTGTTCAACATTTGTTAGGCTGCAATTAATTTCAGAGACCCCCAAAATTATTTTTTTTTTTGCAGTTTTACACAATAATCGATGGTGAATCCCATCGAAGGACATCCTCATCGCTTTAACAAATGCTTGCCAAAACACAACACATCATCGTCGTCACTAAAATATTTCATTTAGAACCTCAGCTACACTCCTCATAAGAATTGATTGACAATTAACTACATAAAATCTATTTCAATGCACTTTTATTACAAGCTGTCTTAGCAATTTCACACAATCATCCATAAATTCAAATGGCCTTTGCTCTTCATGATTAAAGTAAATTGCCTCTTTAGGATGAAATCATAAAAAATCACCCATAACATGAAAAAGAACTCCAATAGACAACTGACATCATTGATTTTTTTTTTTTAAATAACCTATGTTTAAGATATTCAAGGTCGATATTTCAATATAACCTCTCGGATGCGACATTCGACAAAACCAAATAATAACGACAAAATTCAGTTTCCATCGATCCGAGGAGCGGTCGCAGGTCATGCCTTGCACGCAGGTGGCAACACGTGTTAAAAAGAATAAAATAAATCAATTAAAATCACAATTCAACAGGTGTCGTCGTAAACAAAAGCCTCGACAACATCCTTCCGTGCCCTTCTACCGTGTTTCATGTCATCCATACAAAGCCAGAATGCAGTGATATATCAATTCAATTTGTTACACCAATTGTGTGCTAATTCAATCTAATTAATTATAATTAATCCCAAATAGATGTTAATGTGAATAATAAAGTTACCCTTTGTGCTGAAATCATCGACCAGGATGATTTCGTGGAGAAGTTTCTTTGGCGATCTGTTGATGACGGATTTCACGCTCCTTAGGAGCGTCGACCAATGTTCATTGTGGAATGGAATGACGACGCTGGCGTTCACCAGCTCCGGTAGATATTTCTTTCCTTTGCATCTTAAAACATTTGTGTC
Source organism: Hirudo medicinalis (assembly GCA_011800805.1). Taxonomy (NCBI): domain Eukaryota; kingdom Metazoa; phylum Annelida; class Clitellata; order Hirudinida; family Hirudinidae; genus Hirudo; species Hirudo medicinalis. The sequence goes on from MPNW01000057.1 coordinate 180,324, forward strand.
AACATTAAGCAATATTCAACTATTTTCAAATTTAAGAATCCAAATTAAATATCAGCTCATGATGAGATTTACACATGTAAATATCAAATTAACTTTTTGATCATGATTATGTGTTCTTAAATTTAAACTTTTTGTCATCCAACAACAAATGTATTTCAGTTTCTTTCTTCCATAATTTCAAATCTTAAATATAATGTTCGCTCGGTCATCAACATAAAGCATCCTTTAAATGCATTATGGTTAATGTTAACTCTAAAAACAAATTCATTGAAATATTAACAAATTAATTTATAAAAGTGTAGATTACTTACTGAGGATGTCTGATGTCTTTAATGGACCTGTCGAGGGAAATCCTGTCGCTAGCTAAAGCATTAAATCCATTCACAGAGTACAGTTCCGCTTTTTGCCGATCATCGTCGGCAGAAAGGAAAACGGCTGCACCTCCTTCTCCAGGACCTTACATTAAACAATGTAAGCACCAAATGTTAAATCGAACATGCTTTGAATTTCTATCTTAACATGGACCTTAAGGTAAACAAATTCAGACCTGTTCTTTTGCTGTCTTCTTCCAAAGCTGTATAATTTTGCCAATCTATTTTATTACTGTCTTTCTGCCCAGTGGCTGCTAAGGTTGCAACCAAGTTTCGAACTTGTGACAAAGGCTTGTTCTTTATTTCCCATTCTCTCTATAATTTAAATTTATTATCATAGAAATTTCTGATAAATTGCATTATACAATTGATTAACTTACTGGAACAAAAATTTTATTCAGGTCTTCAGGATCAACTGGCTTATCACCTTTAAGAACAAACTCGTGATGCCGATGTCTTGGCTTTGTAAGCTTATTTCTCCGAATATAAGCTTTAAAATTATTGGTCCGAGAGTTAGAAAAAAGGCGGCAAACACCAGATATTTGATAATAGTCACAGTATTTCTCCTCATCTTAATTTAATATTTACAGCCCTAAAAGTCTTCCCATAACAAACAACACCTGAAACGTCTACGACACAACAAACACACCAAATCTATCGGTACCTCCGCCCTAAAGCATCAACGCGAAGGTAATGAAAGAACACGTTTCACTCAACTCAAAGCCCCCTAGCCACATCATCGACAAGAAACGAAATAAAAATAATAGTTTGATAATGTAAACAATATAAGATAAAGACAGGATCATATTACAAAATAGACGCTTATTGCAGTTTGCTACCACGCACACTCAAATATATGAACAAATTAAGAGTTGGCATTAATAGTCTAAGCTATTTATTCCTTGCATAAACGATACTGCCTTTTGGAGACCTTATAAATTCTGTTCTTTGAATCTTAAATTCATCATACTTATAGATATAATATCTGAAGCACATAAAACTCTTTGATCTTAAGCATACCTTAATGTAAGCGTCAGGTGCATTGTTATGCAGAAGATATCTGCCATGTTTGGAGATTTCACAGAAAAGGTGAATGTTTACTGCTATCGTGATTTAATCAAGTAATAATGAATCAGTTTTCCATCATCGTCATTTAATGGAAACAATTTGATATACAGATAAAGCGCTTTGTTGCCAAGAGTTATGCAGAATACGATGGATATAGAAGACGTGACAAAAGTGAACTATTATTCAGATATTGGGATATTGTCGTCCTCACTGCATCGGATGAAGAACAAAAGATGGCGTATAAGATGCAGATTGATAAAAAACTGAAAAACAAAGAAGTTATTTCAGGAGTCGATTATCTGGTCATTGCTGATACTGTTGGTCCAAAGATAGGATGTGGTGGAGCCACAATGAATGTGATATCTGAGTTGAAAAGCATTTATGGTGAATCGTTTAAGTCACTATATGTCCTTGTCATTAATGCTGGAGGTTTCAGCCAAAGACTTCCAAGTTCAAGTGCCTTAGGAAAGATTTTCATGGCTCTTCCTTTTGGAAACCCCATGTGGTCCTTGTTTGATTTAAAGTTGGCATCATATATACCTTTCCTGCAAAGAATGAAGCCAGGAATTTTCCATGCAGCCTCTGATACTATTGAACTTTTCCATATCAACGAGAACTCAAGGTTCACTGATTGGAATTTCAATCAAAAAGGCTTGACAGCAGTTGCACATCCCTCACCTGTTGAAATAGGGGTGACCCATGGAGTGTTTGTTCCAACTAAACTTTTGAGCTTCAGTTCATGTGTCATGTTTCTAGATTGTTGTGAAGTTTTGCAAAAGCCATCTCTGGAGACTTTAGAAGAAAAATGTGCAATTATGAAAATTGATGCCAAGGACTCACTGTTGAGAGAATTTGTTTACACAGACAGTTGCTTTTTTGTTGATCAAGAATTCATTAAGGAGTTGGGTAATTTCTATGAAAAAGAGAAACCTTTGACTTGTGAAATAGATGCCTATGGCGATTTCATGAGATGCCTTGGGCAAAATTCTAGTCCTGACTTTAAAAATGATTTCAAAAACGTTTTAACTTCAAATGCTAATCTAATTTTAACAAGAGAAAAACTCTATGAACACTTACACTCGTTCAATTTGAATGTGCTTGCCTTCAATGATTCACAATTTTTTCATCTTGGAACTATGAGAGAATACATTGAAAACCTCAGTCAACATGGTATTCTCTTTGAAATGATTGGTTGGCAACAGCAAGTTTTAACTTCCATAACAGATCCAAACTCACAAATTGAGGGCAGCAGCACTTCCATGCACTCCTTTTTTGAGGACAAAGTCACAACAGGGACTCAAAGTGTGATAGAATACTGTCATTTTGCATGTAATGTGGATATTGGTAGTTTGTGCATTGTTAGCAATTGCTCTGCTAAGGAGTTGCCTCGAGACACCGTCGTGACTATCCCATCAAAGTCGTTCGTCCATACCGTTCCGATTGCAGATGAAAATGGCAGTGGCTATGTCACAATCATTTATGGCATTGACGACGACATCAAAAAGAGCTATGCAAATCCTAAAGACATTCTTTATTTGGGAAAGCCTCTAAAAGATCACTCTACATTGAGTAAACTCTCCTTAGAGGGCAAAACCTTATGGAGCGCAGAGCTATTCCCCTGTCTGCCTGACCCTACCGGTTCACTATTGGCATCTCTGAACCTTACGAACCCCGACGTAGAAACTTTCTCCCTCGGAAGATACTCTGCAAGCTCGGTGATGCGGCACAAGGACGTCAAAATGATGCTCCACTATAGGCAATCTTTGTACGACTCAATCACTCTTAGCAATGGAGATAGTAAATGATAATTTGCAGCTGATGCCATTTTGTATCATTTATTCCTCGGCAATTTTTCAAGTAAATGCGCGTCAGAATTAATAAACTCTTTCGCAATGCCTCTGGTAATCTTAATCCCTGGTAGGTTATCGAAACATTCGAAAAATGCGATCTCTACCTGACTCAAGTAATGGGACATTGAAACACATAACGAGTGGAAACAATTTAATTATATTTTAATTTTTTAAATCTAATTTTTTTTAATTTAATTAATCAATCTTAAATGGTGACCACGTTGAATCGTTTGCTCGAACATCTCATGATTAGGTGTTATTCGTGCCGGCGGCTGGAGAAGTGGCAGGCAAAAGCCGACTCGAGGGCAGTGACTTTCGTCGTTCCCATGGAGATTTCCAGGGCTGTGAGGCGGGGTAGGGTACGATTAGGGAGGGAGTTAGGTACCAAAAGTCGCTGCCTGTGAATTGGCTTTTGCCCTTTTTGACCGAGAATCATCGATGACATCCAAAAATGTGAAACCAAGGATAGACATGATTCACGATTGAGAGAACTTTCGAATTCACCATGAAAAGAGGAAATTTATCACCAATCATAAACGATCGAACAAATGTCGTGAACTCGCTAAGAATCAGCCTTTAGAGGTGCTCAGCCAATAATTCCATGCAAAAATTTAAACTCAATGGCTGGGCAAAACTAAAATAGTCTCTTGCCCAAGAATGCCAATGGCAAGAACAAAGCTATTTGTGTAAACACATGCAGGTTGGAAATTTGAATGGATTGTAGAATGATTGAAAATTGTGATCGTGCGGTTGACACCCACGTAGATATATATAGGGCAAAAAATATATTCAGTAAAATTCAATCGGTCAACTTATTTTTGGGACTTTTGTCACCAAAGTTGTCAGTGGAAACCTGCTGCTGTGGATTAATTGCAGAACTACTCCTATTCACATCCTGCTGGAGAGGCCAGATGGATGCTGGAGGAGTCCTCTTTTGGTTGGAAGTCTGAGAGTGAGGGGGATAGTAAGCGTCTTGGGGAGACGACCGAGGTTGATTGTGAGCAAAACTGGATGCTTGTTGAGCTGTTGTGCAGACACTGACTGGTGAACCTGCATTCAGGAATTCAAACTGGACCGTTTGATCGAGTTTATTGGAGCTCATTCCGTTGTTGACGTTCGGTCCGCGGTCTTGGCTCGATTGATTCGCATCGTTGCTCGGGTCGTACTGGGAGTTCTCCAGACGGGCAATCAGTCTTTCGTCCTTGTCACCAAATTCCCCTCCCATGAGGGTAGGTTCACCCACGACCATCACATCCTGCACCACAAATTAAAAATAAAACCAAAATCGCTCAAAGAACTTGGTTGTGATGATCGACATACCAAATGTTATCGTATACTGTCAAAAGAGTTAAGATGGAATGCTGGCTTAGAATTGAAAGAGGCAAAATATTTGAAAAATGCAAACATTGAAGTTGAAAACATCATTGTCACAATGAAGATGAATGTATTTCTCACACCAAGTATGGAGTTGAACATCTGAGGTTCTGGGGAGACCCTCTTTGACCTCGAGTTTGGGTTGACGCCATTGTTTGAGATGGTGCTGCAAGGTGTCGACGCGGTCGTCGTCGAGCAGTTCGTGGTGCTGGCTGAAGACGATTTCCTTTTTTTTCTCCTGTTTGACTGGCGATTTGCCTCTGAAGAAATAATGTGATGTCTTTAACTTTACATAAATAAATGGAACAAAACATAAAAATATGGAAAACACGACATTAAATATTAAATAGCATAAATCTAAGAGGAAATAAAGAAAATTACATAATAAGCCTTAGGATCTAATGTCTAATTAAGTAAATCATAAATTTAAATTAGGATCACTGCGAATGAGTCGAGTGACTTCACCAGTGAAGATGGTTGAATGCTGCATCTGAGATACGATCAGCATTTTATTACAAATATATTTCCTTACCCGGAGGTGCGACCATCCTTTGCCACTTTTGGAAGAGTGTGGTTTTCAGACAATCTCTCGGACTGAGACCGTAAGCTTTGTGTCGTGACATGAGTTCTTGCATGGGCTCAAGAATCACACACAGCTGTTAGCAACAAATATGTAACTGCTCGGAAGTATGCTTTTGAAACAATTGCAATGAAAACAACAAACGTCAACCCTTAAGAAATTCAATGTGTAATTGGTCAGTCCCTGTCTCGTTATGTTCATGGCCAGATGATCTGCCATACCAGGATCTTGTTGCTTCAAAGATAGTCACAAAATTATCAATTTCAGTGGTCAGCAGAGCACATGACAAAATCAGTCATTTAAATTTGTAAATACCCTCATAGCAACAACACTTCTGGGAATCAATTCGTAATGGTGATGGATGGCAAAGTGCCAAGTGCGAATTCTCATCAGATCATCAAAAGTCATTTCAAGAACCAGTCTTCCCTCAGTCAGCACCTAAATAATTGAAGACCATTTCAGTGACATGTCTACTACATAATTCAATTATGTAATGAACCTTAGTGAAAATAGGTCTTGTGTGATGTGCAACCATGGAGGTTTGCTCACAATCAAGGATTATTGTTGAGCTGTGACAGATTTCTTTTGAGTGCTTCAGTACAAAAAACAACTCAACAACTCCTCCTTCGAACAAACTTCTGAAGTACCGAGGAATCAAGGTGCGGCCTATTGCTGATGTTGACAATAAAATTTCTACTAAATCTGTTCTTATAAAATGATTACAAAAAAGTGAGTAAGTTACTATATTTTTTTAGGCCATCTTCAAGATAAAATGCTAATGTAAGGATGGCATCATCTTCAAAAAATTCTGTTGCAAAAGTGTCCCACCACAAATTGTCCACATCCTAAGAAAACTTAACAATTTTTAGATATTGCTTAAATGAGATATAAGAAAATTGATACAAAAGAGGTTCATCTGCAACAAAAATCCAAAACATGAGATTTATTTTAATATTACTGACTTGACTCCATTGCTGAAGCCTCCTGTTCATTTCATAAATCCTAAAATCTGGCTGGCCCATAAATGGCATGCGATGCCTAAAACACATTTTTTTTTATTAAAAAAGATGAGAGTAACTCCAAGATGATCAGCCAAATGACAAATTTACATCATAGGAATCTCCCTCTCTAGTCCTGGAAGTAAAACCTGTTGGATGGGCATTCTGTTGAATCGGAACTGAGGAAGAGGAGGTGGTTGCCTGATGAGAAAAGGTGGAGGAAGAGCTGTTGACTGCAGGTGTTGTGCCACAGGGGGGCTGGTACCTCTGAACACAGTATCCAGGTTTGGTTTAGTGGAATTCTCCAGCAGAGAAGCTTACTAAAATTAAAATCTGCTATATCAAAATCATTATTGCTTCTAGCCTCTATATTTGATTAACATAGCCACTATAAAGTTTATAAGTCTCTTTGGTTAATACAAATTAAACGTAGGCTGCCTTACGCTTAGGGATGACAATATCCGAGGCACATAAATATTTCGCTAAATGACCAGGGATGAACAAGGTAACATGATCAAAATAAATAAACCCGTATGTACCGATCCAACTTACAGCAGAAACTGCGATACCCATCACGCTAAACTTGGATTTGGTTATGTAAGCGAAGAGCATAATAATAATAGTAATAATAATAAAAATTACAACATAGAAAAAGTTTGGTTTCTAGATAATAAAAGTGGTTAGCAAATTTCTCAACCATATCATTTATATATTTGACAATTAAGCGCGCTAAATAATTGATTCTGACATTCACTACAATAATGGCGGTAAAGTTAACCAACATTTTATTTTGCGAACAAATAATTGTAAAAAAAAACGTCATTCTATCTTTCCTTCAAAAATTGGTATTGGACTTAAATCTCAAACTGGTGCCTTGACGTTTTACATAACTTAATGAAATATATTCATTGGATAAGTTAAACTGACGAAGGATGATATTGTTTTAGTTACAACAAATTATCAAGTCAAGCATGCATATGTCTTTTATTTTTTTAAACTGGAAACAGCAATGTACCTTTCCTACCATCCTATTTCTTTAAATTATATTTTATTACAATAACTATTTTTTCTAATTTTGCGAAAAACTCTTTTTTTCTACGGTGACTTATTCCTTCCTTAACACTTTTTCATTGAAAGTGTTTTAAATACCACTTTAGCGGAAGTTTCACTTAAGGATCTACTGAACTTGAGGTAAAAAAACTTATACGGATTTTATCGACTTATTTCGGTAATTAAAACTGATAAGTTACAAATGTTCATCAGATGTCCGAGGTTATATGACATTTTGTGCCTAGGTTTGAGACAATTTAATTATATTAATTAATTTCTTGAATTTGAAGAATAATGTACGGACAAATCTGGATAATCTTGGCTGGAATTTATTATTACCGATTGATATGGCTGAAAAGTACAAGGAAATGCAGAAATGTAAATATCATTACCTGACAATGTAGTTACAAGTTTTAAGTTAAGGATGAGGTGCATTACAAATGTTTAATATCCGTCGGTTCCGTGACAATTGCGCCGGATTTACCCAGGTGAAGGTCCCGGTGCAGTGTGGTGGTGGAGGCCCAGAAGCCTCTGCACCGGTTCTATTCTTCCCCCACACAAACAAAACCCTGACAAAAAAAAAGTTGTTTTTTTTATTGATGGAGGCCCCTAGATGGAGTGCCATTTTTGAATTCCTTTAAAATACCAGATCGTCGTTTTTCACTCCCGCGTAGCTCTAAACAATAAATAGTTTAACGAAAGGTGGACTCTTCAAAAAACCAGAAGGAAAATACTGTTTGGACATATCTTGGCTTTGAGTACAACAAATTTAGAGAAAAGACTGGTGTGATAACTTGGAGGTGTAGACAGTGCAAATTATAAAGTTAATTAACTGCAAAAGGCCAGGGTTATAACAATATATAATAAAATATATAAATCTACCTATACTACAATTACTTAAATTCGGTTTAAAACGCCATAGCAGTTCTGTATTCACTTGAGCGCAACTGTTATGTGTCTGGTTACCTATCCGTCCTTCAAAGATAGTCCCGATTAATGGTAGCTTGCTTTGTTGAAATTAACTCACTGCCACCGATGTAAAGCTGTTTTATTTTACTCCATGACCCTTGATTTAAAAGGAGGCGTTTTAATGTCTCGAAGCATTAATATCCTCATGATATTGCATCATGAACTCTGGCCAGAGGATTTGAAACCACAATTATTGCCGACTCCACATCCCCAATGCATGGAAGCTATTAGAAGTTGTGCCAATAAATTCTGATGTATCCTAGAGGAGATGCAACCATCAAAAACTGTCTTATTATGTAAATTGCTTTTTGCTGAGATATTAGTTGGAGATACGTCGTTAAGTACTGTGTAATGGTTTAAATATTCATCAGAATATTATTTGGACCGAACAAGTTATGATAATTATTAAGATAAAAATGCAAAATAAACATTGAATTAGTTAATTTCTATCTATTTAACAGACATTGAATTTCAAATTATTAAAGGTATTGAATCAATTAAGCATCGAAGAAACATTCTCTCTCTCTCAGAACAACACGTCCCTCGAGTGATTTCTCACATGTGCTGTCTAAATATTTCAGTATCCGCTTGTTTTATCTGGGCGTGGAAGGGGGGCATCAAAGCGCACCCTTCCCCGTCTTTGGCTGAGTGCCCTTCCGTTTCGCCGTTTTTGTTGATGGAAATGGGAACGAACTGTTGCTGTTGGGCGACGCCATCTGCTTTGTGCGAGGAGTCATTAATGGAGTCGTATTCATTCAGCTCATTTCGAATCACGTTGAACTTCAGGCGCGTTTCGCTACCAAGACCGTCCACCACTTTATCGAGTCCACAGTGGTAGCGGCAGAGAGCAGGATCACACATCTCAGGGTTGTCTGCATTGTAACTCGAGTGAATGGTGCACGTCGAATTGAGTGCCGAGTTGATCAAGTCGACCGAATCAACAGAATACGCCGAGCAGACACCTGTCGGATCGAAGGACATCGGAAAGGAAGGCGGAAAGTGTTGCGAAGTGAGGTGTTTCTTGCTGTAGAGTTCCACTCCCTGAGTACCTGCTTGAGAGATGGATTTGCCGAAGACTGCCTTGTTTTCTCCCGACTTGTTGAAATAAGCAGTTTCCTGGAGTGAGCTCCTTCTCCTCATTACGCGTCTCTTCCTGCTGAAAAGAAGTTCCACGGAGGAGATAAGAATCTTTCGCACGCAACAGCACGTGCAAATATCTCGCGCTTAATGCTTCTCAAATGCCTCCAATCAACATCGATTCTTGAAATTTCCTCTTAACGAACCCTAGGGTTTTAAGATTATGAAGATGGACGTTTAGAAATGCAGTTATTTAATCGATTCCTGGTTTGCAGATTGCCTCAAAAATAAATCGTGATTTTATCTCGTTCGAGTTATTTTTCTTCTCATGTCGTGAAGAAAAAATGTTTACAATGAAATGCTCACGCGATAAGAAACCACGGAAAGCGACATTAACTTGTTGTCCGAATTAAGAGTGACCGGTACACGCACATAACTCCCGGTGAAATGATTAGCAGTGCTACCGATGCAAGCGGTGTGTAAACAACTCTATTCACTGGTGACGTCTGAGATACAATCGTCCTATTGCGTCAACGGCTTACATTGGCAGACGAAAGTCGTTTAATTATCCTCGAAATAATATTTGATATTACAATTACTAATAATAATATTTTCAACAATAAAATCAAATAAGCAAAACCTTTGCATCCAGAAAAGACCACCGATGAGAACAACTAGGCCGATGAGAAAAGAAATGCTGATGATGATGAGGAGAGACATTACTGTAAAATATGATGCCGCTGTAAACGATAATCGCCGATGATGATGACGAAAATAACAATAATAATGATGATGAAGTCACTAGTAAACACAACGTTACTTAGATGATGACATATGACATGATCCCTTTTCAACACGACACTATTATCAGGATTTGAATTTGCTTTCCTCTACTGGAAGATTGCAATCATCACCACCACCGTCATCATAAGCATAATTATCATCACCATCGTCGTCAATCCACTAAAGGACTGAAGGGTGACACACTCCATGTTTCCATTTCCGACATCATCATTGTCATCATCATTGTCATCATCATCAGCCATAACAACCGTCAACCTACATTGGTTAGGAGTGGATTGTCAAATAATTACGCGATGCTCTGATGATGGTGATGGTGATGATGACGATGGTGGTGATGACGATGGTGATGATGATGATGATGATGATGGTGGTGACTAATAGAACTGGAGGTAATCGTAAGCTTCAAACAATTTACTTCTTAAAACAATGAAAATGAAAAGAACCGGTGGCTGATATTGAATCGGTTACAACTTAAACTCCATGTTTTATTGTTATTTACAGAACGAATAAAATCAAATCATCACCTGAAGTCAGTTTCAAATTGTTCATTCTCGACGACGAAGTAAAATTTCGGGCTGAAATTGATAAATAATAATGTTGATAATGAGCTTGATGACGATGACGATGGTGATGGCGATGCTATTGATTATGATTTATGATGACATCTTCATTAAAACTCACCGGCATCACACCTTCCCACGGTGCCCACCCACTTCGTCTCCACGCACTCAACATTCCACAGGACATCGTCGTTTCCATAGCAACCGATGGATGTGACTTGACCTACCCTCCTGGTCCACGCCCCTGTACCAGGGGGTGGCATGTTTGCGCACCCGACGGCTACAATCGGTCGGTTGGATCAAGGTAATATCGCTTTAAACATTCCATTCATAAAAAAAAATATTAAAGATTTCTTGACTACTTTAACTTTTATCAAGCAGTTATAATCATCACATCAGTTACATTTGTTCTTTTTTTTTCAACAGTTTCAATTGAACACATAAAGTCGAATGAAGAAATGAGCAAGAACGATGAAGAGACAATAAAACATCGTCGTTAAATGCAAAACCACGAGCAGCATCCACAACCCTGAAATTCGAAGAGGAAGTTGTTTGGTGTTTTCGTCGGTTGGTTCGTGAAGGGAGCCAATCTGAACAGCAGAGAGTGCTTCTTGGAGACAAACACGTTCTGGTGACGCACCTGAGTCATGACACAAATCACTGAAGGTTCGCCATCTTCGCCGTCAAAAATCAATGCCACTTTCAGGCAACTCTTGGGATATCCTGCGTCCGAAGACAGTTTTCGACGATTTGTGGTTATTTTTAAAATAAAAGAAAGATTGCACTTGTTTGACAAGTGCTAGGTTTTAAAATGTAAAATTTAATAACGCTAATACAAAGGATTGGCTTTGAACGAGTTTAAATATTAATTGCGTTTTAATTAGCAATTATTCTACCGATATTCGAAGCGATTGCAGTGGCGAGGCATTAGCACGAGAATGAAGAGGAAATCGGTCACGGAGTTTTGTTCTGTTGAACAAAAGAAGGGCGGCAGTTGTAGGAATGAAAGAATAGAAAGAAATGAAGTTGATTTAAAGTTAGTTCGTCATAAAGCATGTCGGACAGCTAACAACTGCTGGCAGATGATTCCACCAGGATTATTCGAGTCGAAAAGCAGGCAAGCCATACCCTCCCTGTTTCCATCCATCATTCAGTCCTAAACAATGACGAATGGACTGTTGTTTCTCTCAAATTCAACTTGCTTCAGAGCCTACTAATGGCTCGAGGAGCTTAATATGCCTGCGTATGAATACATGCTACCCACCGTTACATCATTTACATCACGAACCCTCGAGGCTGAGCATGTGGGGACAGTTTTTCTCCCCTGCAGCTCTTATCAACCGAAGGACATGGTTCTTCGTTTCATCAGGGCAGAACAAACAGCAGTCACTTAACGACCCATTGACGGACTTTCCTGTGACCGAGTTGGCAGTTTATTGTTTACGTTCGGTGGTTAGAGGATCAAGCGTCCTCCATCTCCTCCTCCTCCTCTTCCTCCTCCTCCTCCTCCCCCTCTTCTTTTCTTCTTCTTCTTCTTCTTCTTCTTCTTACTTGTCTTCGTCTTTGTCATCATGGTCTTGTACCATGTGACCGTGAAACAATTGTCAAAACGATTGATCATGGATGGAGGGATGGAGGCCTATCGTCATCATCACCATCACGACCGTTACGATCATCATCATCATCACCAGCATCACGACCGTTACGATCATCATCATCATCACCATCAAACAGCATCACCATCATCATCACCAGCATCATCATCATCATCATCATCACCATCATCATCATCGTCCTCGTCATCGTCTTCAGAATCATGTTCGTCCAGATAAATCAGTGCATGAGTCCTAATATCGCCCAGCAACAGAAGCATGCAGTGGCGAATGTTTCTTCCTGCGTAGATTAGCGAAACTTATTCTTTTCAAAAGGATTCCTACTCCGGGTTCTCATGACGTTTACGTCGCATACTCCCCCGTGACGTCACTGTGATGTCATCGTATTATGCTGCCTTCATATGACATTTGGTGGTGGTGATGACGATGGTTTTCGATAAAAATAGAATTGGATTCGATCAACCTAGTCACTGAGTAATAATAAAGACTTAAAAGTGAATCTAACTTAATTATTTTATTAACAATAACAAACACGATCATAAAATTCCATGAAATTTAAAACAATTCGTCGCTCACTGATAAGATGCTTCCTGTCGAAATTCCATAAGGAAATGTTGAATATCTGACCGGGATCAGCTCTCAGCAGCCACGGCGAAGATATGGACCCGCATCCTGTCTCGTAAGTTATCCTGCTCAGGAGAACTCCGTGAGGTGATGAAACGAGAAAGGGGGAGTTTGAACGACATCTTCCGATATCACCGAGAATCACTGCCAACGGCGATTTCCTTGTTTAATAAAAGAAAAAACAAAGTAGGGAATAAATTGAAAAAGGTGATCTTTAGACCTCTCTTGCAGGTGTAACTGGCCTCCAAATACGAGGTCAGTTCGCTTGAGCAAGTTTTGTGCCTGTCGAGATCTGGATTTGGAACGACCACACTGCAAGACTGCCTGCCAGAGCAGACGTCGTCCATTAGTTCAGTTACATCGGCATGGCACCCCAACTCCCCAAGATCCTGCTTGACGCACCTACCCAACTTCATGCGACCATACCTCGCCCCAGCCATGACGATGACTTCCTCCGGTCGACATTTTGCTTCAAAAGGCTCCCATTTACAGAAGTCTCCAATTTCTGTGGAATTCAATTTTTCGATAAAATTAATTTATACTTGCAAATGATCACAAAATGAGAGTTTAAATTTCAGTTAGGCACGTAATAAAGACCCTACAGCTATGCAGTGTCATGAATATTCATCTGCGAGTTCAATAATGGATGGATTCGTATTATTTCGCTTTAAATGAAGGCAAACATTCGAAATGTCGAGGCTTTTCCGTTCACTTAGCAATGCATTGACATTTTGTAGTCTCTTTTAGAATTAATTCGCCCCAAACACGACAAATATGAACGCCGGGAAGGCATTTTTGTCTCTGAATTATCAGCATGATTGCAATAACTTCCAGTTTGCCAAGTGCGCTTAAAAGCCTCGTGGAAACACGTCTGTCCGCTCTCACGCGAGCAGCGAGAACAAGCGTAACACTTGACAGGCTCATTATCCACTTTCAACAGAAAGGATGCCACATTTGCTCGTCTGTCAGAATCTGATGGGAAAATTTTCAATGGAAACCCTTTCTATAGATGTTTCCGTGATGAAATCTTGAAAGTCAGCGGTCCTCGGTCAAATCCTCTGCAATGGCACAACGCACATGTCGATGCAGACACACGCATAGGACTTATTTCGCACGACAAATGGCGGACATTTTGTTCATTAAAGTTGTCAGTCGGACGAAGGTGTTTTGAATTTCATGTTTTATGTACGCACCTCCATTTGCCGTTTTTTTAAGTGAAGCGGAAAAGATTTTTCCTTTGAATAAAAATTAGGTTTTCCACTTATTCAGAAAGAAGCCTCGATAACAATTTCCTTCAGTTCTGACCCAGGAGATCTTACAAGATTTGCTACCTCCGCCATGGCAAATGCATTGTCTCGCAAAGAAAGAGAAAAGGAAGCCATTAATTGATTCTACAGGAACGATGTGGAAAATGAAGATTCCATTCACAAATGACGTCCATTAAGTGGCTGATATGCGCTTTCCAGTCCGATGACTAAAGTGACAATTCTGCAAATTCCTGGAGAACAGCAGTGAATAATTGAGTCTGACGAAATACTGTTGTTGTTGTTGTTTTTTATTTTTTATTTTAGCGTTTCTCATCGTTAAAATATTTAAAAGTGAAAACTTGTTGAAACTTTTATTTGGCATGCGAATCAACAACTCTCGGTTGATCGTTTGACTGGGAGATGATAAATCAATCCTCGGAAGCGATAAGGCTATTGGCTCAGGTCTGATCAATAATACAACCCTAAAACATTTTCCATGCGCATCCTGTACATTCGGATTAATCACCTTTACTCTCCTAACATGTTTACGAGATCCTCGACGGAGACAATCGCAAAGAAGCAAACATTCTACTGGAGACTTTTCCGCTTTTATGTACAACGTGTCGACGTGACGTAATTAACTACACTCTCACGGGTTTACAAATTACCTCCGATGATCTTCCCTGTAGCAAGGCTTCGTCCAATGAACCGACCGCTCGTTTGAGTTTCACTCCCTCGAATTCGTGAATTCGGAGCAAAAAACTGAGTATCTTCCTAGGATGCTCAATGCAGGATTCTACAGTCGAAACGTTCGAAATGAGGCGCTGAGGGTCGTCCTTATGGCCCTTTGATTATAATGACCTGCTTTCTCGACTGAAGTTTTTGTTTTCAAAGGGACGTTCATTTCGGAAGCGCCATTTTTTACAAGCATCTCGTTTTGCCTGATGCTCGCTAAAGACTTTGGAATTAGATTTAGGCCGTGTTCAGCCTGCTCGTAAATAAATAACAGGTATTGGGTTGAAAATCAACGAGAATTGTCGCATTTCCACTCCTGAGTTTTCCAAGTGGGCTGGAAGAGAAGGGTGGATGCTCTTTACTCGATAATGTACGCCGCCTTGAACATGTTTTCACGAGCCTCTTGCAATAATTTTCGGCGGATGAAGAAGTAATGCCAAAAAGCATCACGTTAGAACGGCCAGTGGCAGTAAAGAGAAAAATTTTAACTTGAATTTACGAGGACATAACGCGACACAAGAAAACAAATACCAGCCAAGTATTAGCAGACACATAAAAACCCTGGCTCGTTCCCTCTAAATTTTTCGTTTCGGTACAAATTTCAATCAAAACCGTTCCAAAACATCCTAAGCGAAGACTTACATAAATGATTCGAGGCCTCTTTTTCGTGTGAATGCAGATAAATAGACCTTGCCAATGAATTAGACATAAGTTCTTTACAACTCGTAATGTTTGTATGCATTCAGACTTTCAAAAGACTTCCAGTTCAAAAGGAATTTTGATTCTTATGCCAATAGACTGCACGTTTTAAATCAAATAATAACTCTTATCGCGTTTTACGATCCCTAGCTGAATTGTTCGCTTCTAAAGTATGGCTGCCTCGTCTGATTTCGTATTTGTCAGTAAAATGCGTGACATCCATGACTTTAAATATAAATAAAAACGTAATCACCAGAATCAATAAATTAAGTTAGTGTCAATAATTGTGAATATTTTGTTAAAGAAAACCGAGTCATTCAAATTATTAAGTAATCAAACCTCGCAAATAGTAAACAATCCATGCTTTATTAAATACGGAGTTATTGCGTAATTTATTTCTAAAGTTTCATTTAAAAATTAAAATAAGATTGTCTAATAATTTGATAAAACACTTTTTTTTAACCTTTCTTGTTGATTTAAAGGATAACGGTTCTTATTTAAGTATTTGCTTTTATAACTTCGTATTAAAGTGTTCTACAAAATATTTCGAATAAATGAAGACATAAAATGCAGAAATACTCTGAAATAAAATATTTGAAATGTTTGTTTCACCAATGTTTTTTCTGATTTGTTTAATGGGGAAGGATTATCTTTTGATCGAACGTTGTTATTAAATATTGAGTGCTTATCGCACAGGTTTTCTTAACCATTATAAACCATTGTTACAATTATAATTAATAAGTAATAATTACGTTAATTTTAAGTGTATTTAATAGTTCATGTATTGCAACTTAGTTAGGAAATAAAGGATTTATGCAATTTAAAAAATAAGTTTAATGATGAAATAAACAATTTGTGTAATTTTACGAACGTAAACTTCACTCACCACCAGACTCCAACGCATCGCCTTGAAATGTGCCCAAAAATATGATCAAATTCGTCAATACTTTCATCGGGACACGATAAACACTTGGCTTTATTCGACGAAATTTTCAACAGAAACATTCGCTCTGTTGCACAGCAACTGAGTAGCAAAAATTTTCATTGACCATGAAAGTTAAACAGGCGATCGTAAAAGTCTCCTCTCGCAGCAGGGCCATTTCTTGGGCTCAAACGAGAGCAAGCAAACCGGGCATATATGAGGCCACGCTCGGGGGAGAGGGGTATGATACAGTGTCACGTGGTTGGATGGTTCAGCCATGGGTGGTCAGGTGGGGTTGAAGAGAATGCCATTCCGGGTGTTTTCTTCTCTAGGAGCGTTGCGACATGAAAAAATGTAGAAAGCTGCCAGCAACAATGCGTCTCTTGGCACGCAGGAATATTTATGCCTCGCGTGTCGTCAAGTTGTGCATTCCATTTGCTGTTGTCTCCTTTTCGAAACTTCCCTCAAATTCTCGAGTAGCATGCTCTCCTAAATGAGGATTTACGCCATGTGCAAAGGCATTGGAACTCCTTCGAGTTCGATGAAATGACGGTCGCTCCGGGCTCAATTCTAATTTGAATGTCTGTAATGAGCGAGTTTGATATAAAAGTCGTAGAGACTGTTGAATGCAATAATTACTTTCGAGGCAACTTCCATTGGAATTCTATTAAGCATTGTCTCTCCCATGAGCGTCATCCGTATTCATTTCCAGCCTACTTCGCAAATAGCTCAATCATCTTAAATAGTCAGATGTCTCTTGGAGTTGGAGAGAGGTGGCCGTTTCAATGTCCGAGGACTTGTTAACAGGAATGAAGTGACGAGCAAGGACTTGATGAGATTGCTCGCTGAGAAGCCTCACAGATGGAAGACGCCATTACACGGACTAAATTGCATTTTTAATTCTCATGTTTGACATTCAAAGACCCCGGATGTGACGTCAGAATTCAAGGGCAACCATTAAAACGCCATCGGCATCTTCTGAGCGAGGGGCTTCTTTCGATGACAAGAAAAACAACGAACACCCTGCTAACGTTTCGCCAGGAACAATGCGACCGGAAGAGGCATGCGTGACTTGGGTCGATATCTGTTCACTGGCGAGTGAAAATTATTCAAATCACAGCACTTGCTCGTCCAAAAACCGTTCTGATTTTGATTTTTTCGATTTTTTTGCCAAGCGGCGAAACAAGGCTAACTTGTTTCGCTGATAACGAAGTTGACGAGGCGCCGCTGAGCCATTTGTTTTTGCTTCCATTTGGAAAGCGTTTCTTCTGCGGAGCTGGTGAGTGGGGAGGGGAAGGAGGCATTTTTCAACGTCTTTTCCAGAAGTCAAGCAACCACTCATGTCTCCAACAGCAACAACATCAACTTTAATCTTGCAGCGTTTCCGGCTGCTAAAATTCCTCCTAACCGACCTAACGCTCGAATATAAAAGAGAAAAAAAAATCTCTACACAATATCCGCTAGCTGAGTTTGAGCAGATACCCACAATCCATGTCAAATGGTCTTCAATTGCGTACTGGACGGGTCAATATTGTGCGCTTTTTATAGAGAAAATGTTAAGCAATTTCCAGTGATGCATCAATCATGTCTTCATTTCTTTCATCAGTTTTAATGCAGTTCACTTGGCTGGTCCTAATGGAAAATAATTCACAACCCTCTCCTATGGAAGCATCAGAAATGCAACGTTAAAAAACAAACGCGAGAAAAGGCTTTGCAGCCGAGAAAAGCCATTTTGATTTTTAAGAGAGTACAATTTCAAAATTGTGCAATTGAACCGATAATTGCAAAATAATTAACAAAAATATATAGGCAATAGAACGTAAAATAAAGGACAAAAACAACTCTCATAATCCTTCAAGACACTTTCATTCTTCGCACAAATGATATTCAGGAAAGGAAATGAATTTCTTAAATTCTGCACAATCAAAGGTCATCATTTCAGGTTCATTCCATCCGATGTCCTCATCCGAACGTGACAGGACAGAAAGATAGATGGTCATCAGTCAGCATCAATCAGAGCTTCCTAAGGGGAGGTCAGTGCTACATAATTTGCTCGTCTGACACCTTAATATATCGTCTGCTGCATCCAGAGATGACATTTTATCACTCACCACCATAAAGAATGGATGACAGAACTTCCGGCATTTTTATTATTCTTTGCTGGTTATTTAAAATTAAAATACTTTATTTGAAGCTAATTGAGATGCGTGCATCTTGTGCCAATGTCGTGACTAACGGCCATTACTCTTAACGAGATATTTCTCATTCATTTTCCCTTCCATGCTTTCATTTATTTAAATGTTTCAAATAGAAGCTCATTACAAATCAAAATAAGAATGTTTTAAAAGATAATTATAATTAGAGAATTAATAATATAAAATAGTAACTTCATTATATCTCCTTGAGAAACAGCTCACTCGATATGTGCCAAAGTAATAATCAAGCGTTTCATGAAAGTTTCGGATTGCAGGGAATAATTAGGAGCCTGCTTGAGCTCGTGTTCTTAATGGCCATAACGGTGCAGGTTGTAAAAATGGCAAAATTTCCGCGAGCTAATGGTCCGAGTGAGGTCGGGGTAAAGTGGTGAACTTAAGTGACCTGTCATCATTACCGTGGGAAGCCCCCCCCCTCCCCCGAGGAGGCGCGAATATCAGGTGTAAGCAGCAGGTGTACATGAGGTGTGTTGAGCTTATTAATCGATCTCCACAATAGCTTGTAACCCGGTTGCCCAGGAAACTGGAAATTGCCGATTGAATTATTGATGCGTTCTTGTGCTTTGGCATTCAGCTGTTTGCCACGGAGAAAAATGACCGAGCACGGGAGTTAAATTGTGTCATTTATAATTCTGCGTACCTCATTACTTGGAATTTCTCTGCTCAATGACTTCACTCTTGTGCTGGATCCTGCTTCCTCTATCGTTCGGTGACGGTTGGTTGCACGGTTATTAGAAAAATACGAAAGCATTTACAAAATGCACGAGCGTTGTCTGACATTTTCTTCGCTAACACGAGGCCTTCCTCGGAATGGGATTAAGGATTACAGTTGTTCGTAAGGATTAAAGAGTTTATCCCACTTCAGGCGTCAGCGCTTGACGCTTACAAGGCCTCGATTAAACTTTTTTTCTAGAAGCAATCGAACATAACTGCTCGTGTCACATGCATTCTCTTTATTTAGCGCTAAATATATCATTTTATGCTTGAAGAACGAATCGACGATGATAGCTTATTTACACGTCAGCTGTGAAGATGTCGCTTTTCCCGGGCACCGTGAGGCTGGACTGCAAAGTGACCATCAACTGCTCCCTCGAGGCCGACTACGCTGACACGCAACCTGACTACGATTTGGAACTCTGGTCCAAGCAGGGTAATGTGTGGATGCTTTTGGCTTCCAAGAACCTCTCAAATGGAGAGTTTGTCAAATACGAGGTGACAATTCTTTTGCCCTCACTTCGATAAGATAATGTATGCTCTCTTTCTAAGTATTACTAAGAAACCAGCTTATTATTAAGGTCTAATTAAACTAATCAATATTTAAGCAGTTTTATTAATTCCTTTCCACAATATAACAACATTAAAAAACAAAATCATTTCAGAAAAGTCTGGAATACGATGCAAGCGAACTCCGGGATAATTTTTTCAGTGCCTCCTTCAACGCCACCTACAGTTCCAATTTCACGTCGTACAAATGCGTGTTGGACATCGATAAAGTGGAAAGGAATCTCATTTTCTTCTGTGAGTTCACGATTTTGAGAGCAGGAATCACGAGAATGATTAACTATTGCTTAAGAAATAAATATAATTACATCTAAAAATAATTGCTTTTACTTTAACAAGCCGACACGTGCAAAAGTTCCTGTCAGCATCCAATCCAGTGTTTCGAAGAATGCTCTTCTGTTTCCTGTCTGTGCGCCATAGACTGGGAGGGTTCCGCATGCAACCAAAGTTAATCACGTGTATTTCCTTTACGCTCCAATAGGGTTGAGGTTAATTTAATGTTTCAAGAATAAATGAATCCAGAGCTGAGCTCATTAAGGAGACGATGACCTCCCCACACAGGTGCTAAACATTGACAACCTCAATGAAGCTTAATTAGCTATTGACAATTTTCACCTGTTTATGTCGCCTGCATTTGTTTTCCAATAACTAGCAAATAATATATTTCGTTAAATCCATTTTCAGCCTGCAGCACATCGGCGTCGATTTCGAGCGAGAAAAGTGTGATTGTCGAAGGTGAAAGGACTTATTTGAGTTGTCAATCGGACGTAGCAATCAACTTTTATTGGTCCAAATCATCGACGTGTTCAACAGAGTTTGTATTCTTTCAGCTTAAAAATATTTGTGCGACCGACTGAAAAGTTGAGAATGTAATTATCCAGTTCGTGCAAGTTGTCCAATCAAAGTGACTTCGTAATCGAAAAAAGCACGATCGACGACTCCGGTGTCTGGTATTGTTTCGCGGTGAATGACCTCTGCACGAAAAGGTCAAACTACACTCTAACGGTGAACGCCCAAAGTGAGTGAGGATTTTCGGAGGACATTTATTATGCAAATGAGCAGCGTTAATGAGTCGGTGATTAATATTTGTGAGCAGCTGCAATGAACACCGTCAAGAGAAGCACGTATGGAAAGGGAGGTGAGGCGGAAGCATTTGTCAGACGAGTGTTGGACAAAAAATTTGACCGCCCCTATTTGCAGGTGTTACGTCATCCGGAGTAGTTACAGGTGAGAAGTCTTCTGTTACTTCTGTAGGAGTGAGAAGTTAATGCAACCGTCCTTTCTTTGAGCCAGAAGAAATAACGACTATTATCGACGAAGCGACCATAAAAGGCAAGTTGTTCTCCTTTATGTCGACGCATTTAGCAAATTCAATTTCCAAGATTCTTTTGTCCGATTAAAGCAGCCAATCGGTTCAACCCGCCACCTTATTGGATCATCGCATCTTCCATTTTTGGAGGAATGGCGGCACTGGTTGCGATCGTTGTGATCATCGTCATCATCGCCATGAACGTAAAGGATGGGGAAGGTAAAGTGCTAGCGCTTGTTTCCTACTTTGTTTTAACGAGCATCATCATTTGCAGACCCTGAAGTCTTTCCTGAGATTAGCGACACCATAGAGTAAGGAACTTGTTTTGAAGCAGATATTTTTACTAACCCGATACATTGTATTCCAGTGCCAATGCATTGAATATTATCCTATATTGATTGATTTTCTCCTATGAATCAAGAGTTGATCAGGAGGATCCTGTCGTCAGGAAACCCCTCAAAACCTCTGAAAAGGCAAAGAAAAAAGTAGAAGAAGATTCATTCCTGACAAAACTGCACAACCACGACGATAAAAAAGAACGAGAACAGGTATCAATGCCTGAAACCGTTCAAAAACGACTGGCAGTTACTTCTTCATTAACATCACAATTTCTGCGAGAAAATTTAGCCAGTGCCCAAGCATTTGTTGGGCTTCAGGAGTCGAGCAGCCCAGCAACCAGCGGAGCTTTAAATCTCGTGCCGCAGGGACGTCAAAGTCAAATAACGGATCCTACCTCGATTATGCAGCAGGCTACTACTAATATCCCATTGCCTCAGAGACCAATGATGTTTCTCTCCTCTGTTTCGAATCAATTTTATCCGGACGTGGTTTCTCAAGCAAGACAAAATACTAGCCAAGTATGAGGCAATTGATGTAACCAAAGATCCAATAACCAAACAAATATGTTTATTCAAACACGTTCACAATGCAAGCTCCCACATTTTTTTAATGAATAAACATTTGAATGTAAGTAATTCGAGTCGCACTAAACAATCCACGATAAACGAAGACATCCCGTAAGATCGGCGTACCTAAATGCACAGAAGCACAACCCAAGAAACTTCTATCCCAAAATGAACAACAGTGATAAAGCCAATTGTGATATGCTGAGGTAAAAATTCGACCCCTAAATCCTGTTCTATTGTGCTTTCAACCCAATATAACGCAGAGCGATTGAAATGCATTCGAACGGAAAAGAAGAAAATTGTGAACTTCTAAAAACGAGAAGGCCGAGAGTCGTGCCAACAAATTTTCAACTCGAGGACGTCATTTCCTCAATCGACTTTGATCGCCGAGTAAATTTTCTTCACGAACCAAAAGCTGGCCAGGAATCCGATCGTTCCTAAATCGAAGATTTGATGAATTTAATTTATTCAACAATCGAGACCGATTCGTGATGAAAACGACACAAGAATTTATCGAATCCGGAACCCCGGAGTTTTACAAAATTGGAATAGAAAAACTATTTTTAAAGGTGGAAAAAGTGTATCGATCCTAAAGGACGTTACTTCGATTAATAAAGGTAAATGCCGATCACGTCGTTTCATTTTAAAGTGGCCCTTGTAAATCAGCCAATATTTTTGCAACAACCTAATAATTGTGGAAGTGCTCACCAGTAAAGAGGAAAACCAGGAAAGCCATGATGAACGTGTAGCCAAAATAGAGGAAGCTATTGGCAAATCCGACAGACTCCATCTTGGTGAGGAAGTAGTGAGTGCAGTAACCGAAGAAGTACATCGACGACGACGCCCCCCCGAGGAACGACCTCCACCACCACCGGTAATTCTGCAAAACCATTAACGACGGTTCACGAAACGAGGACCTCCGACGGCCGAAATCGAGCAAACCTCTGCGCACAACTGGAAGTAGCACAAGAGGATGGCAGTCTCGGAACACGTCACGACGAGGATGACGATGACCACGAGGAGACAGCCGAACATGTAGTAGACGTGATGTCCCCTTTTTACGCAACCATTAGATTTGAACGAGTAATGCATTAGAATTAATTAATGCAATTAAAGAATAAAGCCTGCACGTTCACGCACAACTTTTTCAACAAATCAGTTCGTAAAGTAAAGTATTAAAAGATCTTACCAGATGCTGTTGAGTATGAAAAATAATTGGATCGATATGCAACCAAAAGGTAGGATGCCAGCCATGATGAAGGAAGGGAGGAAGCTGGTGTACCACGATCCCAGGGGAATCTGTCGAGGAATCTGATTGACATTCACTGGAAACTCCACCACCTGAACGAAAGACACTTCGGCATAAAGTTTATCTTAGACAAGAAGGCTGGACTTTTTTATCGAACGACGGGGTACATAACGAAGAAAAACATTCCTAAGAATGTACGGAATAGAACTTGATGATCGCGTCGTCGGAAAATCGGCTCGGGTCGAACTCACCGGCGTCTTGAAACCGAAGTAAGCTCCGACAAAGGTGAGGGGCACCGAGATTCCAAACCACAGTCCGAGAATTGCTATGAGAGTGGAAAAGGGTACTGTGGCACTGCTTTGCAGGCTCCAGAATACCAGATTTAAGATGAAGAAGACACCAAAAACAATCCTGAAATAGTGCATGTTTGAAAGTCAAAGTTTATCAATGAATTTATTTTAATAACAAATGAAATACAGCGAGACAAATAAAATTGAACTTAATCTGAAGCCCAAATGGAAGTATAAATGTTACCCTGGGCATAAGAATGCTGTCAGAATGACATTGGTCTTCCATTTCTCACCATCAAACACTGCAGCAAGAGATACTCACATTAAGTTTGTATTTATGTCATGTTTGTATTTATGTTACGTATACATTTATGTTAAGTTTGTATTTATGTTAAGAGGTTAAATAATTAAAATGCTAATAAAGAAAATAAAAACAGTCACTGACTTTTGTAAATTCTTGAGGAAATATAACCAGAAGGTGTCCCCAGGCAGACATAAAGCACAAGGGCACACGTCATCAGGGAGCCTCTGTTCGCAGGAGACAGGAAACCCAGACATGCAAAAACTGACAACCAGCAGGAATATTAGAAAATGCATTTAAAAAACTAATTAACACTCACTATTATTGTCAGGTTAAATTAAAAAAATAAAAATGAACAACAAAAGAAATCTTACAAAGTGTAATGAGAACCATGAAGAAAATCTGAACTCCACTTCCGACAAAGACGGAGAGCAGCATGGCCTTCCTGGGGGTGCGGAAAACGTCTCCGTGCACCAACTTCCACCCGAACTCCTCCTCGTCGATCTGCATCGGACGGTCACTCGTTAAGAGCAAACATCGGTCGAAGAAAATCTCGTTCGCGCGACTCACTTCGACCTCGGGCTTGTTGTATCTGGCTATGTCCCTATTGAGGTTTCTGAGAAGGATCATGGCCACCATGCCCGACAGCATCAGCACGATGACCAGCGAGTTGATGATGCTGCAGCATTTCAAGAGTAACTACTCACGTCGACGGAACGATCGCGGTTCGAATTTAAAGCGACGATCGACGACAACGTTTCTCTCGAGCGTACGGAATTATGTTTCGTACCTCGAAAATATTTTTAATTTCTACAGCAACGAGATTGGCTGCTATCGATTAATACGTCGTCGATGTTCATTTTATACATCGCTCGTGGGATGTTTCGCACGAGACGATCGAAACAAAAATCGAACCTGAACCATTGGATCTTCGCATCGCCGTACGAGTCGAGAATGAAATCCCACCTCGAGCTCCACTTCACATCCTTGTTTTCCTTTAGACGAGCGTGGATGAACGAACGAGTCGAGAATTACAAAAGAAATCATGCTATTAAACAATCATTACGATATTTATTTTTTCTCTCGACGATCCGACGACACGGCGACGAACCGAAACGATTCGAGGGAGCGCAAGCCTCTGCTAGCGGATCGGTTCCGTCATCGAAATACTGGAATAAAAGTGACCGTCAGTACGTAACATTAAAATGTTACGACAAACTAATTAAAGTGTACTTCTATATTTATCCTTTAAAAATCATTCAAATTGTAATCACTGCACGGTGATCTTTAAGCACTTCGTTTGCTACGTTGTTTTGCTTACATTTGTTGGCGACTCTACATTTAACGTTACTGCGATGGTCGGTCTCGTAGCGGAAGCGCTCGCTTCCTCGAGTCATTTTATTTACTTTCTTTTGTGCATTAATGTCGAATTTAATGTATTTTGAATGAATGAAATTACTCTAAACACTATAAAAAAAAAAAAATAAATACCACGAACAGGAGTATTTTGAAAAAAATTAAAATGAAAGATGAAGGAGAGTGAACGGGCATGTTTGAAGTTGTTTCATTTGTAAGGGAATTGAGAATTACAGCCTTGGCCTACAACACTGACTATAGAAGAGCTTAAAGAAGAAAGATATATTTAGAGAATGAAGTAAGAAGAAGCCCAGACAATGTTACACTAAGTTAGGTAAGAGAAAAGTATAATAAAAGTGCTCTTTTGGCATTCATAAATGGACAAACTCTTGCTGTGGTGCCACAATTTTAACTATGAGAACATAGCCATGTGAAACCAAGATAGATATTCATCAAGCAAGTTGTAGATACAACAAAAATCATTTACATAAATAAGAAATATAGGAGAAACCAAAACAGAACCCTGAGGTAATCATAATCCACAAACACATCATCAGAAAGAACATTGCTGCCACCTACCAGATAAATAATTAGTAAACCTATTTAGAATGAAACTCTTAACACTGTCATCGAAGACAAATGGTCTGCTATCAAAGATATTAATTCGTTTGCAATATGTGTATCAATAATAATAATTTTAAAAAATACACCACAATAATAATAATAATAACAATAATTCTAATAATAATAATCTCCAATGGGGTGGTTGAAGGAATGTTCATTGGCTGCACAAACGAGTTGACTGAGGTATGACTGGAATGAACCATTAATTGATATAAGTATGTTGTCAGCAATTTTCTAAGCAATTCTAGAAAAGTGCTGGTTGAACGGATTAGCAACGTCGGAAGGTGCAAATAATTGACATTAAAAATCAAAAAGAATCGTCTCGAGAGCTCCTTTTAAAGCAGTTAAAGACTTCATTAAACTCCAAGTTTTGTACGTGTCACTTCGTGTCGAGAAAAGATGTGGTTTCTTTCTAAATTCATTTCTAGGTGTGATAAAAGTACTTTTGCTTTGCTCTGTAGAATGTTTCTGTAGGAGAAATGATCTATAATGTTCGCTTTTTGTATGGCACGATTTCAGAAGAGTATGGTTGTTTATGGTTATAAAAAGCTCCAGAAATAAAAAAAATTATCATTAAATAATGATTAAGTAATAGGTATATGCAAAAATATTGAAAATATCATCAATAAGAATCTTGGTTTGTGGAAAATTGGTGAAATTATTGTCTATTGTAGTTTGAGAGTAATCCTAGTAGGTTTTGTAATAAACTTTGATGTCAAAGAATGTGAAGCAACATTATCATAAAATGTGGATGACGACAATGAAGGGAGGCGGTCGAGAGGTAAACAAGGTTGCAAAACAAAAAGGATGACTATTTTTAAAAAAAATTAAGAGATTAAAAATTCCAAATGAAATAATTTCATATTACTGTAGAAATTATGTATAGATAATCTATAGATTACACCCACACAAATATTTTTTATTTAAACTACACATTTTTATGAAAAGGAATTAACCTGAATGTTAAGAAAAGCAAGATCAACAATTTTAAATGAAATGTTATCAGAAAGAAATAGACCAACACCTCCCTTATCAACAAATCCACACCTAAAATCAAATTTACAAACATTATTTCAAACACATCCTCATTAGCCACTTTCAACCAAGTCTCTGTAACAGCAATAAAACCCACTACTCCACATCTTCAATAATGTTAATATCACATAATTTATTTACTTTTATTCTTTCGGTCGCATTGTTTCAGTTTTGAGATCGGTAGTTTCGGACAAAGACGAATCTTCGCGAACGACGATAAACGGCATTAACCTTCGGAAACCTCTTCGACCGCGTTCCCTTTTTAGGTGGCGTGTCATCGATTCCAACAATTAGAAATCAAATTTTAAAAATGCACCAATACCCTGAAGATTCCAAATACTACGTATCGCAAAAAAAAGCCAATTTTATCGAGGCGAAAGTAGGACGTTCGTTTGAATTATCTCGTGTCGATTCGTAACGATTCACGTTCGCAGTAAACAAATAACCGAAGATGTTGCCGGACTTATAAAGCGTCAAATTAATTAACAAATTCTATAATTGCAATCACCTCGAACGAGACGCTGTAGGTGTAGAAAACGTGGAAGGGCTTCTGCAACTTGCTCGGTAGGACGAGGGAATCGGCAGCGCCGGGGCTCATCTTTTCTCCGTGATTGATGCTGATGACGGGACGACGTCGATAAAGACAGGATTACATGAAACCGTAAGCAATTAAAACAAAGGCGGATCGAATAAAGTCGCAAACCCGACCTTCTCAATCTCACTTTGACCTTCACTAAGCGAGCGGCATCTGGAGGAAGATCTTTGCCCCAGTCGTTTTCCTTCGGATGGTATTGAATGAGGAGCTCGACATGGTTGAACAGATAGAACGTATCCTTTTGCGGCTTGCTTATCTGCAAGAAATATAATTTAATTCCTACGACGTGCTCGACTTGTCAGTTGCCACAGAACGATCGACCGACCAATTTTTCGCAACCGTTTTTCCCTGTCAGTTCTGGACCTACAAAACAACCCACTGGAAATCCAGGGAGGCAGTAAGTATTTCCGGTCTCCACGTGATAACAAAACGTCACGGGCATGTTGTCTACGATCCTGCAAATCGATCGAAGACGTAAGTTCGGATGAAGAATGTGAAACATTAATCGCTACAGAAAACATTTTACTATTTCATGAAAATCTAGTGTTTCATAAATTAGCAATATTGACAAATGTGGTTTTAACTATGTTTTTGATTTGTAGTTGCCCCATTGGTATCCTTGTCCTTACATTTCAATCATATTTTTTAAGCTAATGTATGCATTT
Organism: Hirudo medicinalis; assembly: GCA_011800805.1. NCBI lineage: Eukaryota > Metazoa > Annelida > Clitellata > Hirudinida > Hirudinidae > Hirudo > Hirudo medicinalis. The sequence continues at coordinate 208,688 of MPNW01000057.1, forward strand.
ATGCATTTATTATGCAATTATTAATTCGACCAACCAGTGATGCTGATAATTGAGCTGAATTGAATGTCTGAGGAATTCCAATTTCTTTTCATCTTCCTTGTTGTCGTTCGTGTAATTTTTCACGCATACTTTTTCAAATTGGACATTTTTTTTGAATCTCACCTTTATAAGGATAGCAATTAGATTATAATGGTCTTCATTTCATATGGATAGCAATCAGACCATAATGGTAATAATTTCATAATAGAATGTAATAAATCTCATTGAAATTTGTTGGACATAAGGTCATGCTTAACATTATTTAGAAGTCATAAAAAACCTCATAAGGAGATGGTCTTATCCTTTCACCAAACACCACTTGTCCTAGATTTTCATAGGGTAAGGGCTCTTTTGGAGCAGGGCAGAAATCAAAGCTTAAAATGCAATTAAAAAGTTACTTAATCGGTAATATGCTTATCAGTATATATGTAATCATAAGCAAAAACATATACTGGGTGTAGTCATAAGGAATGACTGAGTCTGCAGAATTAAGTCTATTTACGAAAACTTTGATCACACTCTGAAATTAAAAATAAAAAGATGGTATTCCCATTAAAACCATGTGGTCTTTTAAATCATTCGCATAATTTAACCAAGACAATATTTTAAAGCGCGACAAATTTCAGTTAACTCCAACCTCACATCCTATGGTTTCAGTGGGACAGAAATGAGTTGGTGCGATTCCCGGGAGATAAAAAGTATTTGCACAGCGAAACAACAAAAAGAAAAATATCAGAACAACTTTCGTCGACATTGCAAAACCGCTGCCAACCGAGCAACCAAGGTATCACACACAGGAAGTTGTCAGACTGTATTACCTGACGACAAATATCGGTTGAGCTGTTATTGAATGGATTATAATAACGTTGAGAATTTAATACTATAAACAGTAACAATAAAAATATTTCTAATATCACAATAATAGATGCAATAACTAGCTATATTTTAGCAAAAATATTTTGCAACGATTAATCATTCACTCATTCAATTAATCATTCCCGCTTCAATTAACTTTTTTTTACTTTAATCTCTACCAAAATTCAGATTCCTTAATTTAAAAAGTACTTCGTACATTTATCAATCGAGTTACTTAATCATGGAATACTTATTTTTGAAGTTTGTTATGCTGGTGATGTCATTCGCTTATGGAATGGGTTTTGGAATGCTATAAATTTGTATTATCCAAATCATAGTCCTTTTAAGTGTGAGTGGAATTAAGAAAATACTTTCTATAACAAAATATTGTAAAATTAAAACTAAATGTATGAGACTGGTGAGTGAAATAACATAAGAATTTGTGACAGACGAAGTTTTTGGTAGCAGATATTAATAATAATGTTAATTAAATAAATCGCACAAAAATAGGATATAGTTAATTGAATGATATGGTAAGGTTAACAATTAATTAATTATTTCAATTTTTAAACGCTATAATTTGTATTTGTATTTAGCAATAGTGCACTCCATAATAAATAAAGTAATAAGGTCTTACCCTCAAGACTACTGTTAATAATTTTTTATTTGTCATCTCAAATAGCCCGTGTGATCCTACAGACAATGGATCCTTTATGAGAGCAAAACAATTCTCATGGAAAAAGGATTGCCAAGGAATAAATGTTACGTGAGAGCAATGGCTGCGTGGAATTCTTGCCTTTGTGTAAAATAAAATCGTATGCATTCTTGTTGATACATCTCCTTGTGTGCAACGAAATCTTTAATAAATGACTAAAATAAATTTTTCTTTTGATCTTAAAAGAACTGTGTCGATAAAATTTGGGTAAAAATACTCGTCTTTGTCGAGACTGAATTAGATCTACAAAGTCTAGAACTTTTTTGACATTGTTCTTGAGTTAAAAATCTGTTCGCCTCCAAACTTTACTAGCCTCGCTCTAAATATGAAATCCAGTTGAAAAAAATTCTTGTTAGTCATCGCCGGTGTGAAAATTTATCGGTCATGAGTTTTCCTTTTTGGTTGAATGTTGCTTAATATTTAATTAGTATACACTGTTAAACATGTTTTACAAAATTCAAAAACATTTCGAAAATGTTATATCAATTTATTAGGGAATAAATGTTTTACAGGTTAACAGGCATTCAAGCTCGATGAAATAAGAAAGCGCTTTCTTAATCGCAGATGGGTTTGATAAATGCAAAATATGGACATAAAAATTTCTCGGCACTCAAACTGCACGAAAATCACTTAAAGCTCTGTCTCGGGTGACTAGAAATAATTTTATCGCTAACACCAAAATGCGACAAGTCAAGCGACAGGATCTACAAGAACTGTTGTTACAATCACTGAAAATGGGACTCGATTAGAAATTCACTTGGAGGACGTGCGCATTGCATCAAGCTCTTAACGGCTCTACAAAGTTACCAGGAAACAAACCAAACTGTCTCGTGGATTCTAAGAATCCGATGTACCATCCATCCCTGCATTTCTCCACAACACGTACGATTTCATTCTTTTCCAGTTTTATTCTTCGGGACTTCGAGGATCAAAGTTGTGCAATGCAACATATCTGAAACCACAGTAAATAGCTATTGTTATATTAACATATTGATGCCATGTTTTAAAATGATATACAAAAATATTTATTGCTTTTTATGGAAATAATAATTATATAAACTTTTCATAAAATGGTTGAAGTCACTCATATAAACCCGACAAAAGGCTACTGAGTACATCCGTCATACCTGGGATATATAATAGGTTTGATCATCTCAACTTCAGCATCCTTCTCAGGTATTGGAGCGAATGACAACTTGACCGGTTTCTTTCTTATCGTTTTAGGGTCGTTGTTATCATAACTTTTCTGATTAAGAGAAGTAAATGTGACAGGAGCTTGAAAGTTTTTGTAAGAACTTTGAAATTCTTTCAGGTTTTCCGTTCCCGATCTATCCATCCAGCCACAATCCGAGAAGCAATCACTGAAGTCCTTGTTATCGTATACATTCTCATGCATCGGTAGACTCCTCAGAGGATGTCTGTTGTCGAAGAAAGTAGGGCCAGCTGTTTTGGGCAAAGGTTTTGTGACATTATGGGGAAGAGTTCTGCAGTCTCTTACGCGGACTGGTTCTGACATGACTGATGAAGGGCGATGAGGAAAGTAGGTTGGGGCACCTATCACGGAACCACCGAAAGGGGTAGATTCTCTGGAGAAATCTACTGATAACATTGTCGGACTCCTCGGAGCAACTGGGATGTCAGGGTTAAGGGAAAATATGGAACTGGCTGATGGAGACTGCCAGCCTGGTTGGACGCCTAAAACAAAGAATTAGTATTTAAAACAATTATCTTATTATTACTTTAAAGGGGTACAAGTTCATAAAATTTTATCTTGACAGTTAAAAACTCCACATAAATTACTTTCCGTTAATTATTTCATCACTCGACCAAAATGTTCAAATTGCTGAAAGCTGCTCTTAATATTTGCTTTTAACGATGTGATGTCATCATGCAATTTGGTGACTTCATCAAGAGAGGATCGATGAAGAACATCCTAGTTGGGTCAACCGCTGCTATTTTGTTCTTTGATATTGAAATCATCAAGTCATCAAGTCTGATTACCTCATGTCACAGTTCAACTTGTTCGGTGGTTAATTACTTTTGAGGATAGTCATTTTAAGAGTGCCAATAACATTAAATATGTCTGTTGAAACAGAACCCATCAATTTGATTACCCGGAAGAGGAGTGTGCATCCTCGATGGAGATGGAGTCGGCACAGGAGTGGCACATGGGGAGGGTAGAGGAGTGTCAGGTTCTCTGATAGTGGACACGTATGCCGCTGGAAATATTCCTTGACTGCTGCCACACCTTCCCTCGTACCATTGGTCGTCCAACCTTTTTATCAATGTGACCACATACCCCTAAAAAGTGCATAAATATTCGCTCAGATTTCCAATCAATGAATATTTTAAAAGTAAAAAAGTCAACCTTCTTCAACGCTAGTTCCAACGGTGATCTTGGGTAAAAATCGTAAAGAACTGTTGCTGATCCTTCCCTCAGGCGTGCAATTGATTGAACTTCTTCGATGGATTCCAACACCTAAGTCGAAGAAATTCCTTAACATCGGTCCTCTGAAAACACGCATCAACAAATGAGTCATAACCCACCTCGACGTATGAGATTGGAAATATTCCCGTCATTCCGTGGTGTTCACCTTCGAACCAGTTCCTGTCGATTCTTCTCAACAGGTAAACAACGTCACCCCTCCTCAAAGATAATTCCCTGGACAAGTAATTGGACGATGTGATCTCTAATCTGGACGTTTGCGGAGCAAATATTTACCTCGCTTTCTGAGCTTTGAAGTTGTACAAAGCTTTTGCTCTTCCCTTGTATTTGGTAATTTTTTTGCTTCTGGGTGGCTCGATGTTGTCGTACATTAAATCATTCTTTATCATTTCGCCAGACGTTGGCGATCGAACGGAACTTATGAAATGATTGCAATAGTTTCGTAAAGATTTTAGCGTATTATTAAGAAGTGTAATGAATGATGTAACCCGTGCAGATCCATATGCCTTCTTGACTGCAAATCTAATCTTTCTCTCAAAGCTTTCTTTTGCCTTTCCAGGTCCATAACCTTCTCCTAATTATATTTAATCACTAATGTTTTTAATGTCGTTGATTTGTAGACTACGAATGTAGATGCTAATTAAGCAAACCAAGTGAAGTCTCTTTTGTCTGATTTCATCCTCTGAAATGAACTCTTTTCCGAGATTGTCGAAGGGTTCTGCAAGATTTTATTAACTTGGTTTGCTATCAACTGATAACGAGTAACATCATTTAGTAGTTAAGTATAAAGTTAAACATGTCATTTTGTACTTGGGAGGATGACAATCTACCTTGAACGACTTGAACAGGAGCGAATGTTTGAGGATGGTGAGGCTTGTAAGACGTTTGTGAAGGTCTTCCCACTCCCAGATATTCATCTTTGATCCTCTTGTAACGATCTTCAACACCGATGCCTTTAAGCTTTTCTCTGGAAATAGTTTCAATCGTGGCTGGAAAAGTTGGATGATGATGATGATGATGACGATGATGATGACGATGATGACGATGATGATGACGATGATGACGATGATGATGACGATGATGATGACGATGATGACGAGGATGATGACGATGATGACGACGACGTCGATGATAATGATGGTGAGTATTATTATGACAATGATTGCTAACTTCAATTCCTGTTGCAAGGCCTCATTGATTCTGAAGTCTACGATACATAAACGTAAAAATAAAGATAAGTGTTTAAAATGAGAGCAAATTGTTGTAAAGTACCTTATCCATGAATAACAAAATACGTCTAACCTCTCATTGGGGGTTTAACGATGGTGGGAAAGTAACTATCACTGGATCCATCCTGCCTTTGGACGACGCTCGACTGAATGTTTAAGTAAAAGTTAATTGATATTCAAACGTATATCCATCTGTAAACAAGTAATAGACACCTGATTTGGTTTCGGTACGCTAGGAAGTATGGGTTTCAAGGAGAATTCGATATGTTCTACCTTCGGTTCAACGGTCACTCTGCCCATCTTAGTACTTTCTAAGTTCATTCTATGGAAAGGAATTTGTTCGTAAATTCCTTCTTCGGTGAGTAAGGCCCCAGTAGCAGCAGGAATCATGTCATAAATATTTTCATTCCTGCCAGGGTGGAGCGGTGTCTTCGGTTTGTCATCCAGGGCAAAGGTCACACCAGGAGATGGTTGAGCTTTGAACCGAGCTAGATCGACGGGATCTCCCTCTTCAATGATACTTTTGTAAGAAGGTGGAGGCACTTTTGGAAACGACTGGGTAGTTGCCCTGGAAATATTCAGCTGGTTCAAAGGCAATTTTGCACTGTCATTGTTTTGGTGTTCCAATGTCATCGATCTTTTGTATTCAGGACTTGTATCGACTGTCAAGGGGTTGAAAGAAGTTTTCCATGTTCTTCCATTTGTGTGCCTTGGGGCAGCTATGGGGGTCTGAGACTCCACGAATGTTGTTGGAGTGACAACGTTGACGAGCTTTTTGTCGGGAAACACGGATTGCTGGGGAATCTGACGAGACTCCATGGTCATGGCAGGAAAATATATCGATTGGCTGCCTGCGATGTTCTGTTGCCGCACATTGAAATCCAGAGCAGAACCACTCGGTACAAAGACGACGTTAGGCGATTCGTGCGAGTTTTTGTTCTGAATAAATGTTTGGGTCGATGAAGAATCTTTCAATGACTCAGAAGCTGGAGATTGGATGGAAGAGACACCAGAATCAGGTGATAAAGTACCTGTATCTCCGACCTTTTGAACACCGCCTGCAGCACGGCTGTAGAGAATTAAGGGATCCTTAGAAAAGAAGGTCTGATAATTGGAACTTCCTAAGTCGTTCGAAGTGCATTCCTGTTGTGATGTGCATTTAACTGTGTCCGACAATAGCATGCCTTTTGAATTCTCTGAGCTCCTGTTTACTTCCACAGAGGGTATGACGTTCACTCCAGTCACAAAAGAATAGTTTGATAGTTGATTCTTTTGAGAGATTGTTGCACCTTCATGAATGAGTTGCTTCATGGCATTGTTCAGGATCTCGTCCAAAACATCCGGGTTTTCGTTTAGTTTCGGTTTAGGCAATACCCCGTTCAATTTCTGAAAAGATTTGGAATTTTTAGATAAATTTACTTTATTCAATGCACTGGTAAATGATCTCACATCTTGTTGGATGGCTTCGCGACCTCTCGATAGTTGGTCAGAAAAACTCTGAAATGAATAAATGAAATGGCTGATGTTAGTTGAAAAGTCGATTTGTTGTGTTCGAGCAACAAACGAACCTGTTCTTGAAAAAATTTGTTTCTTTGAAATGGTGCAGGAATCTTATCGGAGAAACTGGCACTGATTGGTTGTTTGTGTGACGCAGTTGTTTCTGTTGGTCTGACGTGGAGACCTGTAAAGTTTGTTTGAGCATCAACAACGTTCGCGGAACTCTTGGACTCGGCATGAATTCCAGCACTCCCTTGAACAAACTCCGTGCCAGTTCTTTGAATGTTAGTTGCGTTTTTCAAAGGAAAATTCTTGTACATCGTGCTTTCGTAATCCAATGCATAAGCTGAGTTGTTGTTCGGGGTAACAGTGACGCAGTAACCAGGGGACTTTAACTTGTTCGACGAGGATGACGGGGTTTTCTGCTGGTCTGACGACGAAGTAACCTTCAGGGCTTCTCCTCCCGATAAAGACGACTGAACGGATTTCAAGTTCACGGGGTTAGATTGTACCTCGGTTTGGGTGAAATTCAAGACAACACAGTCGTTGGAAGTGTGGTGTGCAGTGGTCAGCGAAGGGTTGCCATCGTCTGTCGGTGTTATGGCAACAACTTTGAGACTCGGAGAGATGTTGATTATTGCTCTCGGAGAGGAACCGCTTTTGACCGAAGAAGTTGGACTCTGGTTTGAAAACGAATTTGATCGGATCTCCTCGCAGGACTGGTGAGATTTTATTTGAAACGAGTTGTTAGGCGAAGCTGTGGCCACGTCTATGGGAGGCTTCTGCTTGAGTTTCACGGATTGAGTTGAGTTGCTGTTGAGAGATTTTCTGAAAGGAGATTCTTCTGGCGGGCACTGACCTGTCGGGTTCTTGGTCTGAGAAAGTGGAGAGTGCTCACGTGACTTGGATCGAAACAAACGACTGAGGAAGGATCGACAGTGTTGACCGAGCGACTTCTTCCTCTTCGTCACATCCGAGGGACTCTTTCCTTGTCCTGTCAAAAATTAAAGAAGAATTGCAAATTAAAATTGCATCAGCACTAAAAGTAAAACTTTCTAGGTTATCAAAATGATTTTCATCTCCAATCTGATGACTTGGAGACTGTTTATTCTGACTGTGAGATAAGACTGGACAACTCGATAAAAACTCCGCCACCGATGGAAATCCTGGTGAGTCACGGTTGTGGAATGTAATTAAAGAGGAGGTGGTGTTTCATTAAAAGTGAAATCTTCCACAAAATCTCATCTGCATTCATCCAGCAACAACTGCAATTGGAGCAGCAGCCTCTTCCGCTGAATGCTCCAAGAAGCAAAAAGTGTTCGCAATGCCTCGGAACTCTCTCTCTCCTCAGCTCACTATCTCCTTTTTAAGTTTGTTTTCAAGTGGACGTTTCAATCAAACTTGATGTGCGTGAACATCTGTACAAATCACCTTTGATTACCTCTTTCAAGAAGCATACTACTTCCAAATTGTATATTGTATAACAAATAAATTATAAAATTATTATAATTATTAAAAATATTATAAAATTTAATAATATGATTGTAATAAAAAAGATCGTAACTGACCTCTGTCGTCTGCTTTTGGGCTTCCCTTCTTTCGAAATCTTCTTTTGCTTGATCTCGAGGAATCCTCGAAGGCTTCTGAGGAAATAATTTCTGTGATGTCATTCAGCGATTCACGTCGTCGTCGTGTCAACATCATCATCAGCGTCATCATCGCTAACGTCATCGTCATCATCATCAGCGTCATCATTACCAAATTCATCATTGGTTAACATTCTCACCATCAGGCAATGATTGCACACTTTTGACTGCAGGGTGATTTTTTTCAGTGGATTTGCTGGTAATTAGGAATTCAATAATTTCAAAGTAATTCAAAATAACTCAGAATCCAACTTCTCATGAACGAGAGGATTTCAGACCGAATGTTAGCAGAACAACATGATGGAACTACTTCAAAGTGAAGAATCCAAATATTATGCAATCAATTTCCACTCTGTCATTTTCCAGCAACTGCCGCGTGAAATATAATCTTTAAATTCTGCGTTAAATATCCTCAAAATCTCAACCACGATTGTGATTGTGCCCAAACAAAATAACACGCTCTCTCTCTGGAGCCTTCAACAGAGGCGAAGAAAACAAGTTCTCAAGTGAAAAATACGAGACTCACAAAGTCTCTGTTCGTTGAATTGTTTTTGTGGAAATTATTTTTATTTCCGATTGTAGGACATCTTCTTCGAATATTGTTCATCAACTTTTATATCGGATTATTCGGTATTTGTAATTTTTTTAAAAGTTTTACTTGTTCAAGAATGTTTCTCTATTCACGAATTAAATGCTCCGATGGAGTTTTTTTTAAATAAATTAAACTTTATTCGACTTGAAATTAGTTATAGAAATTCTTGCGAGCGGCTAGGATTTGAAGTCCTAACGGAGCCACACCAAAGCGAAAGTCTTAATCACTCGGATACCGACGTCGGTGAAAGCAACTTAGGCGTGAATTAGGATTCAGATGTATGATAACTAATATAACTGTAATGATATCATTGTAACTACAACGATAACTCTTCAACCACATCTGTAACTATAATAGTTATCATCTATTATTGCTATAATGATAAATATCATCTATTATTAATATAATGATGATTATCACCTTTATCGTAATCATTCGTAAAACGTTGCAACAGTGACGGCAACAATAAAGATAAAGATCTTAAATGAGTGAATTTATATTTATGAATTTATATTTATATTTATGTCTTTTCTATGTCAATGTTATTATTAATTATTACGTCATTTATTAATGATGAAATATAATATTATTATTAATGTTATTACAGCAGTGTTTCCTGAATACATGAGACATGAGACATGAGACATGTAGACATGTAGACATGATCATAGTGGCGTAATGGTAGCAAGTACAACAAGTTAACAAGCAGCCTCATGCAGAAAGTATTCACCTCCCCTATTTCATCTCTCCACTCAGTTCGACTGCAAACGTTGCAAAATGGAATAATGAGGGATAATCTCTCCATGTGTCATCATCATTCTCATCATCATCGTCGTCGTCATCATCATCACTACTACGAAAGTGATAGTCTTCCTTAAATAGAAGTCATGTTTATGAGTTGCATAGCACGAGTGCCAACGTGGGTTTCAAGTGTCTGAATTCAACAAGTCCTCCACTTACGATTTGTGGGACGCGAAATTTCTCTGACGTAAACAAAGTTATGATATTAAATATCGCTTGTTATTGTATCGAATTTCAACTCTGAGGATTGTACTTTCCGAAGTTTTTCCATGAAAACTCAATCACTAAATGCATGAAAAATTTGCATTTAAAAATGACGAATTTAAAAACGTGTGAATTTATTTTACATCAAACCTCGCGAAAAGCACCGTTATTTTAAATTTTAATATTAAATCGGGAAATATTCACATTTTAGTTTATTTAATGCGCAGTTGGGTAGACAAAAAAAATGCAACTAACAAACCTTTTGTGCTCTTTTGCCTCATCCATCACCATGGTGATCTCAGAGTTTCACCTTAAAATAATCACGATGGAGTCGTGAAAGAAACGAAGATAATAGCGATTATTACGATGAGGATCCTGCAATCAACTAGAACGCTCTGTTCTATTTGCAGATGGAGCCAAAATACATGGAAAGATACCGCAGCATGACTTCTGAGTTCTGAGTATATTTTTAACCGATCATCGAGCTGACCGTGTTGTCTGCTATTTAGTTCTCCAGTCGTTAATGCAGTCGTTACGAGTCATCAGTTGCTCTACTGCTTCGTGAGCTGCATTTAATTGGTCACGGAAATGTTTGCGGAAAAACGAAGGTGGATATCAGCTTTTTTTCTCACGTTGAGAAGTGATTCGCCCTTAAATTGAAAATAAGAAGGAATAGAAGAAAAAAGTTCAAACTCACTTTTGAAGTCTTGTACAATCCAAGAAGGTAGAAGGGCTATCAAAGACCAAAAAATGTTCATCGAATATCTTAAATGAGTGTCCGATATTTAAGTGTTCTCACATGTTGGAAACGCACTCATGAAGTCTTATCCATCCATCTACCTGACGTGCAGGTTTTAACCGCACAACTGCAGAAGGTAGCTGCGCAAATGAGAGGCTGCACCGAACTTTTCCTGGTCGTTGCACGAAAACACGAAAACGAGTTTTATTCCACCTCTTTCAACGATGTGTCAACTTAATTCACAAGGTAGAATCTGGGGATGAATTGCACTATTGAAGAAACCGTGTGAATCTGTTTGGCTTTTTTCTTTTTGTAAACATTCGAAAATGTGGGCAGTCTTTAAATGTGGCACCTGAGCATTCAACCTACAAGCAGACAGATCGTGCATAGTTGATTGTCTGCTCGTAAAATGACTTTTCAGCGTTCAAACGCAACGATCTTCAGAGTCTGCGACAATTTCGTGCATCAAAAAGAAGACTTAATTGCCTATAATTTCCTTCCTAATGAACAGCAATTTTTGTTGTAATTATGGTTTCACTTATTTGTAGTTTTCATGAAGCTACAGTGTTTGACGCCCCCAGCACCAGACATTTGCAACATTTCGTATGTTTCGTATGTACAAAGATCAAAAAACATTCTTGAAAGAATGCAAGAGTGACTTTAACATGTTCAGGTTATATAACTATTTTCGGGCATTCAGTAGATCTGGCCTATCAAATATCTCAGGCTTATTCAATATTTCGTCCATTTTTCCTTTACTGGTGTTTTGTAAAAACAAACAACTTCGCAAAATATTTTATCCACTTTCGATCTGTCGTAGAATTTATGACATTTAAGTTGAAAACTACATAATCGCAGTTGGATAAATGAGTGGATAAATGAAAAGCCTTTGTCGACAATGGCTTAAAATGAAGTCAATACGCAGAATGTCAAAGCTATTAGTCTGATCACTCAGTAATGAGAATTTAATTGAATTTCGTGAGACGTTCACTGAGTCCTTGAACTTTTATTCACGAATTCGACCTTTAAGTCTGAATGTAAACAACGCGTCCTTTGGTAATTCAGTGCTCTGACAGTCAATTTCAACAAGGCACATCAACACAACACGAAACCAAGTTTTGACATTGTAGTGTAGTTCTTCCATTCAAATCGCTTTCACGATTAACAAACCGCTTCGTGGTTAACCACTCAACTGAACTGTTCACTTTATTCTGAACCTTTGAGTTGCAGACAATTGTTCGGCCTTCAGTTAATGTTCCATTTGTCCTTCAATGGCTTTCGAAAAAACTTTTTGAAAAAAGTTTTTCAAATGAAAAGTACAAATAAATTTGGTAATCATTCGAAAGATGTCTCTACAATTGCAAATATAATTGACTCCGCTCCTTCGTGGTTTCAGTGCGCTCTTCCCGTTCATGAGTGGAGAAAATTTAAAATTGAAGGAAATGTAACAATAAATTAGTAATAACCTAAAAAATTATGCATTAAACCATAATATTACATTTTTAACAGTGCATTTGTAATTTCAACCGCATACTTGTTGAGGTTAAATCCATAACTTAAATTATATCATACAACGCTTTATCTTAAGTTGTATCATCATTAAATCATATAAGTCCACTATCATCATCATCACCACACGATACATCCTACCAACATTAATGTGGTTAAAAAGAACTTTAAAATAAATAAAGGCAAAGTCAGTAGCGTCCCTGTCACCTGCGATGAGTTGCAATTAAAATCAACATTAAAATATCTAACACCATATTCTTACATATATCCGCACATAGTTACGAAAACATTTTTACAATTAGGTCAATGCAGTTACTATTTTTGGCCATGTTTTATGGGTGCAATTATGACCTTATATCTAAATTTTATAGCTGCTTGACTCAAACAACCTATCAAAAGTCAAAAAAATACTGAATTGCAGACTGCAGGTATGTCAACCGGGGGGCCATTGCCCTGACTGACAGAGAAGTGGATTGAGAAGCAAAAAATGTCATCTTTAACAAAAAGAGTTGAGCGAGGACAGGGTAGGGTTGCTCCCTTCCGAGAAAAAGCTGAAATAACTTCCCCGATAGAACGACAATTACATTCCCATTAATACCCCCCATGTTTGCTCTTCGAAATCTTCGCCAAATCTCTTAATTTATTAACGCTTAATTCATTTTTCGTCTTTGTGCTGCTTTCGTTAATTTCATTACCAACTTTTACTAGTTCGATATCCCTTGTGCAAAGCTTCTATGAATTTTTAAAGGTCATTTCGTTTGTTTTCAGGAGCAAAACTTCTCAACTTTCCAAAAATTCTCCCGAAACTGGCCATCTCCATTTTTTGTCAGCTTCAAAAGTTAAAGCTTCAATGGCGAAATGTGATTTCGGCGAATATAAAATCTTATGCTCACCCAAACTGACTTTCCAGCTTGAAAGCATTGATCAATTATCAATTAACTTCTTCAGTGCACTCAAAAAGCATTCTACATCGGTTCGAGTCTTGAACGATCCATTTTCGAACTATGGCAAGTGGAAATTGAGAACTCAGGAAATAATCATCATTTGGTGTTTCGACATGAGATGGATTTTTCATCGAAAATCTGAAGGCACGCGCAGCCATCTTAATCTTTCAACAGCTTTTATTAACCTACCTTCCTGTCATAACACGGCCATGCAGTCTCTACAGCTTTCAATTACACGCTAGAAGGCGAAGAAATCCTCCCGAAATTCTGAAAAATTGCAGATTTATGTTCGCGTCAAAAACTTCATTTTGAAAACTCAACCACGCGTCAGCAAGATATTCGTTGAGAGCGAAAAGCGAACTCCTGCGGTAAAGGAAAAAATATAAGTTAAAAAGGCAATCGGAAGGGTTCCCGGAACGATTTGCGACACGCTTAAAAATAAAGAAATTAATAATAATAACGATAAACAAGACAGGCAACCATTTCGCTATGCCTGGCACTTCCACGCGCGATCGGGCTAATCAAAGAAGTTAAAAATGTCGACTCGAACCTACTCCTAGTTCGAAAGTCGTTAGCAAAAGGTTGCAAGTGGCCGACTAATCGGAAACAGCAACAGTTCGTGGTGCTCTTCTCCCAAAGATGTTCTTCAAAGATGCGGATGTTAGGAAGGTCGGAACATCAAAGGAAGTTTGTCATCGGTCGGAGGACATCGAACTTCAATCATCGTCCCCCTTCATGGAAGCCAGTTGAGCCGGTCAGTAGGAAGCCTAACGAAGAGTTCACAAAGAGGTTCACCCTGCCCGTCATCTCGTCGGCCTCTCCTTTTAAATTGGAAGCTTTTATTCGTGCTTTTAGAATTCACTGGTTATATTTATACTTTATTTGCTTATCAGCAATGAATATTCGAACAATAGAAATTAATTCCAAATATCGAATACACAAGTTAACGTTATTTTGAGAATGACTTATTGGAATATTATTGTTAATGTTGTTGTAATTATTCCGATCCTAACTTCGATGGATAGAAAGAAGAATAAAGTTCCTTAAAACCTTGAATGTGGGAGGTTCGTGGGTTGACCCGAAAGACAAACATATTAAACATAAGGGACTTGTTTCCATCAGAGCACCGCTTGAAGTAATTAATGCGTTCCTTGATTTATACAGTTGGTGGTCGACATCAGAAGAGTTTCTTTCCAGCCCAACCCGAATGTCCGGAAGAAACGCCACGCTGGCTGGAGACCAACAACGCCGTCTTCCGCCCGAGATGTTTTGATCTCTTCTGGAAGAATATCTGGAAGTGAATCTTTCTTTCCATACGTAATTTGGCTCATCAAGGTGGTTCAAAGCCCTAAAAATGCATCTTATTCATTTCCAATGAATATTACATCCATCATTTTGCATAGTTCTTCTGGAACTGTGTGCTTCTTATCCACACGGAGGGCGGAAGTTCTCATTCCTCATTGGACGAGCGAGTGGAAACTGACATCTTTGACTCCGCCTCCGTCATTTTCATCAACATCATTAAGCGCTGGAAGAGCTACGTTTTAAGGATTTTTGTTCAGGCATGAGAAGAAAATAATGAAAAGTTTCAACTTGAGGATCGCCACTGACATCGCAGGTATGTTCATTGGGAAACATTTTCTGCTTTCCGTGAGGTGTCTGAGTAAATTTAAACATGTTAGCGGTATTGAAGTTTTGCTCAGCAACAGGACGTTCCTGGTACAGATGCTAATGTTTTGAACTTTCAATATCCATCACTCTCCAACATGTCTTTCATCTTCTCATCACGTGGTGGCATTGTTCCTGTTGGATTTTAATTTTGTTTTTCACGTAATTAAACGTATTCATTTTCAGTCTAAGGTGTGCATTTATTTTTACCTTACAGCATTCAAATGAAGGCCATTTTATTTTTCATTCTAAACAATGAGTCAATTATGAGGTTGAATTTATTCACATTAAATTGGAGATCCATTGGAAGCGGGAGGATCAGTCGCAAGACATTTGGGCGGCTTCCGTTATAAGATGCAGATGCAGGAAACTTTACAAAATTTTGCGGTCAAAGTGAGGGCAGAGGTTTAAAGTTGCTTGTTGAGAAAGAATTGCTTGAAGCGCTAACCAGGGAAGTGATTGAAGCTCATTCCAATGGAAAGGAGCATTCGGAAGAATTCTGATTCCTTGGGATTTATAAGAGTTACCAATTCAATTATTTTTCAGTTATTATCAAATATCAATTATAGACTAACATGTTGTTACTAGAAAGAAAATATCTTTTGATGCATTAATTTGAAAATATCTTCTTGAAATATTTCAGAACTGAAGGAGTATCCCTGAAAAATCAAGAGTAATCATGTCGTCCACTGACGCCTTCAATGTCTCCTCCTTGGCCGGAATCGTGACAAGTGACGCAAACAATCGGTGGAATGAATTTTCTTGGTCCATGTTCAACACCTCGTATCAACCTCACAGATTTCCTTCCGTGCAATCAGTAAACACTTCCAATGGAATTTTCCCAAATTATACTTCATCTACCAATTATGAGGAGTTCCTTCAGTCTTCAGTCTCCACTCAAGGACAAGGAGTTTCAAACCAAACCACTGATTCTCCCTCGTTTCACGGGGAGTCAAAAGAAAAGCTTCACGTTTCTGCAACAGAAAGGATGGATTCAATGAAGCGTAACGAGTCGACGGTCGATTACGTCGAAGATTGCGAAGGAACGAGCGATTTGAGCGTCGATGACGACGCCATGAGACACAACAAAAACTTCCAGCAACAACTTCAACACTTCACGGAAACTCCTTCTCAATCTAACAAAAAAATCGTCGATGATGCAGCCGGTGAAAAAGGTTGGTCACTTCTGTTCGTTGAAACGCTATCAAAACACTTCGAATGCTCTTTTTTGACACGACTGAGTAAACAAATGAGCATAGCGGTATCTTAATGTCATAGCTTAGTATCAAAACAAATCCTAGAGCGATTGGTATATCGATACCAATCAAAAGGCTCAAACATTGCAATTTGAAATCGTAATGAACGTTTGAATTTCGTGTTTTATCGGACGACAGCATGGCTAAGCTGGGATAACATTCCTCAATGTATAAAAACTGAATGATAATACCAACAAATTTACCTATCTTTTTTAACACCCTTAAATATTCATCTGAAAGTTTCATCAAAAAACATTGGAAAGCAATTGAATGGTGAATTTATGCCTTGATTAATATTATTGTTATTGTTCTAGTTATTGTTTCTATGAAATGTCGTGAAAAAATCTTGTATGTGAAGAGATACTAATCCCGGAAGATTTGTTTGAAATAAAAACGCTTTCATTTCGAGGACATCATTTCGCTCAGCTTTCGGAAGTTAACAGAAGATCGTTTGCTTATCTCACAAGTTAGGGTCTCAAGCTTTATTGACTTTAATATTGATTAATATTGATTGATAATTTGAGTGACAAATGACTCCTCCCCAAGCGACAAGCCCCTTTGTTTTTCGAGTGTACAAATTGCTTTAAATCAGTTTTATTTTATCATCAAACGATTCGTAATTTATTTCTTTTCTTCTTTTATAAATCATACCATTTTCATCTGAAAATAAATTGAAAACTGCTCATACAAAGATTAAGTCAAATCAGAGGAGCATAAAAAAATGAGTAATTTTTGCGAATGTTAAGTAATTTTGGCAAGGTCGGATGATAAAATGATTCTATCAATTGCATGGAGATGAGAACTGTCACCCACAGATGTTTTCAAGCAGGGTTTGTGCCACATCTGTTGCTCCAACATTCTTCGGATGACATGAAGTTTCATGGAAGATAACATTGTTACTTACATCATTGTCCTCTTAATGTAAATTCCCATTTGAAATAATACGCTCATATATAACGCTTGCAAAATTAATTTTCTTCTCAACATTGTTACGTCAGTTAAGGATACTAAAAAATTTATCTAAAACACTGCAGATGATATTGTTGTCTCATTAATATTCCTATTACCGTTGTTGTGATGTTGATTTTGGTGTTAGTTGGATGCTAGTCCTTTAAAAAAAAGTTTTATAAACAAGGTTTGAATACAAATCTCTCTTTAAAAAAATTGAAATATTATTGGGATTCCATTTTATGTTTCATCCGATTTAGACGTCGTACCAGATTTTCTGGACGAGACAAGTGAAGGTCCAATTGTCAATTAATGGTTAATTAATTCGCACCTCTTAAGAACTAATATTAACATATCTCTAGTAGTTACATGTTATTTAATTTAACTTTTTTTGAAATCATCGTTCATTCAAAGTTAAGATGACTTGTAAGCCTACAACGACGTATGCGGAGCCAGGCGAATTTTAAGTGGCCTCAGCTCGCGAATATTTTCCAATTTCCATAACAAATATAGTAGAACACAAATTGATAACAAAATATTTCGTTATCTTAAAATAAAATGGATGACAATTACAGTCAATGTTAAGTAATTGTTGTGTGCCACAAAATGCATCGCTATGTGGAATTTCCATTGCCAAATGTTCTTTGTTGAACCTCCAGAGGCACAATCCCCACGCGAAGATTTTGACAAATATTTCCAGTCGGTCCATAAATTGCCTAGTTGAAAGTTAAAGAAAACAAAGTTTATTGCTTGATTGCTTACAAAAAATCTGATATGCCAGCGAAACATGTTTTCTGATTGTCATCTAAAATTGCATTGTGTTAGAGATAAGATTTTAGGCAGAACCACACATTGAGATGGTGATATTGTCTTTATTAAAGAGCGGATTCTTCAGATTGCTGAATTTAAGAACAATAATGACATCAAGAAATGGATGGTTTTTGATTGATGAATTTAGAAAAACATCTGAAGGCAACAAGATAATTGCTACCTCAACTCAAAATGAAATGTCCCATGAAAGCAGAGTAGTCATTTCGACATCCAAATGATGTCCCTGCATCAGAGTCAAGTTTGAACATTTTATTTTTGATCTCAAATGTTTAATGCGATTTTGAGGAAAAGCCATAAGTTTTAAATTAATATCAAATAAGTTTTTTTTAATATGATTTGTCGCAGTTTGTTAAGCAGTTTTATGAGATTTTAGTACAACCCCTGACAGCAACGTCTTATAACACGTATGTCACTTGACGTATGAAGACATTTGACATGTTGTTTAGACGAAATTTAGAGGCAGTTTTGTCTCTAAATAAAATTCGGTTAGATATTTCGTCTTCGATGCGATTTGCAAGTTGGTACCGTTGTTAACCTCTTTTCCCTACCCTCCATTCGGTTGGTAGGATGTTTATGTGGTCTTGAAGTTCTGTTGAACATACGCCACTCTAATCAAACTCTGCATCGTTATCGTTAGGTCCCAATGTAATCATATCTCAGACATTATGTATTTTTAAAGCTATGGTTAAAGATAGGAAGAAATTTTCTGCTCATAATTATTAACTGGAACAACGTTTTAATTTTCTGTAAATCTCTGTCTACATTTTGATGATCCTTGGTCGATCGATGAATTTAACTTTTGATTCAAGTTCATTTTAAATCCGATGGCTTCCTATCGCCTAAAAACAATTAACCAAATAAGTTCCTAGAATAAAGTTTCGAGTTCAAAAAGCTCATAAAGCATGAGTCGGTTCAACCTAAACGCTGAAAATAAATATGCCCATGATATATAATTTGATATACAAACTTTATACTTTTGGAAAGTCTGAGAACAGCGAATGGTCTTCAAGTTCCCAATTCAAGATTTGATTGGACCAATAGAATCGAGAAGGTGACTCCGGTCTGCATAGTTGAGTAAAAGTAACATTAAAAAATAAGTGACTTGGTTTGTAAATGATGCGGATGTTAATGGTAACATAAATTATTTAAACAATCATTCTTAGTTAGATCAGTTTCTTACGGTAGTAAGAATTTAACGTTATTCCGATCAAAACATGATGCTAAAGCAAACTACTACAGTTCGATTTTAGCCCTTTTGAAATCTGCTAGTGTGTAGTGACAACTTACTAATACGGCACAACAATATTATTGACAGGTAACATTTATATGTAACATCAACAATATATTTAGCAATTATTAATGACCATAAAGTGTCGATGCTAACAATTGGTTCCTAATTTATTTGATAATCAATGTACATTAATGTACACAATTGAAGAACAAGACTTCATCTTTAAATAGATTTGAATCGAAATTTTAAACTTAGCTCCAGTTTCACAATTACGTACAAATTTTGTGACAAAAGTGACTAAATTTATCATTGACGTCGGGCTTCGTGTGTTCTATGTATAGGAAAGGCAATCATATCCTCCAAGTGACTAATTCGTCAAATTATTTTAAGACATAAACACCTATATATGTTCATGTAAAGAAATAGATTCAATGAATTTCATCATCACGAAAACGTTGCATCTTTCTCAGAAATTTCATCGAATGCTGATCTGAAGGTGGATTCGTCATCTTTCGGTAGGAACAAGTTGAAGCCAAGACGCAACAGAACAACTTTCACCAGCCAGCAATTGGTGGCCCTTGAGAGGGTTTTTGAAAAGACCCATTATCCTGATGCATTCGTCAGAGAGGAGTTGGCCAGGAGGGTCAACTTGAGTGAGGCAAAAGTGCAGGTAACTGAACTATTGCTCGTTTGAGAGACTATTGGTTATTTTATAATTTCACCGTCACATTTTTGGCCCATTGAAGCAACCACTTTTTGTGACAATCTCTTAAATTTATTTTAACATTTGAATTTTATTACTTTAAGGTTTGGTTTCAAAACAGACGAGCAAAGTTCCGAAGAAACGAAAGAAGTTACTTGATGCAAAGAAGTTCTATCTGCCTGCCACCCAATTTGGACTTGTATTCCCTTCCTCAGTCGTCCTTGACTTATTCAACTACCACCCCATCTCTTTACTCTTGTAGAAGCGACTACTTGGGCTTCAACGCACCCTGGTCTACCACCTACACGAACCCCTTTCAATTGCACTCGTTTGATTCGACCAAACAATCAAATGAATTGCCCTCTGTTAATAACTCTATGGATGGATCTCTCTCTGATCGATATCAAACTCCTCGCTCCATTCCCCTTCAATCGCCTCCTACTTTTTCTGCTTTCAGAGATTATGAACCCATCTCTCGAGATTATGCTGTACAAAACTCGTACAGAGACTTGTATAACAACCATTTTTAAAATTCCAAGCCGATCAGTTAATGCAAACTTCATAATTATTGCGTCGTTAACACCGCCTTCATTAGTCAGACTTTTAATAGATTATTAAAGCATGTTATATTCAACTTTAATAATCTCATTAAACGTTTTTCAGAGTTTTGCTCCGAGGATTACTGAACTTTGTCATTTGAAACAATAATTTTAATTGTTTCTTCATAACTTGGTTCCTTGTAGGACATAAGAGAAATGCGGTGAAGAATTTATTTGGAGCTGCGGCACATCCAATCGTTGGAAGCGATCCTTTCGACACCTCCTTCATCAATTTGGAGCCTAATCCGGAGCTCAAATTAACCGGGCTTGTAGGACAACCTTTGAAATATTTGTTCTTTAGAGATGGGAATCGTCTAGATTTTACATATTTCTAAATCAAAATCCATCCTTGGGTCGGGCAGCTAGGGTACCAAGATCGTCTCAAGGAATTGAAACGTAAATCACTTGAACATCGCCGTCTTACATCTGATCTCAGTTTACAAGATTTGTACAAGATAATCAATAACCTGATATCAACTGGCCTCATAAACCATATTCATTTCGCTTGCTATACACCCACTAGAGGTCATCAGTTTAAACTTAAGCCAGACTTTGGCTCAATAGACAGTACTAAATACTTTTTCACTAATCGCGTAATCAAAATTTGGAACTCTCACCCCACTAACATCGTTTCATCGACAACCTACAGTCGATTCACCCGCCTCATCAATGAACACGATCTTACTCCCTTTCTTTTGTCCAAATGACATGTCACACCTCACATAACAAAAAATGTCTTGTTTGTCTGCCTATGAACAGGTAAGAGGCACTTGTCCTCTGCTCACTTTTGAAATAAATAAAATAAATAGGAATGCATATTAAATAACTCAGGTATTAAGAAGTCACTTCCCAGTGATACTAATGTCAAATGATCAAGTGTAGACAGATTATAGATAGCAACATTTCTAGAAGGAAATGGAAAACTGCATTTAAGGGATTTGTGTTGAATAACTATGATTACATGGAATAATATTATAAATCAATTAAACGAAAACGATTCAGTTTGATTATTTTAGTGAAAACCTAGGAAAGTAATATATACTTATATATTATATTTATATATACTTATATGGATTGAAGCTTTTGATGACACCAGTCCACATTATTTGCCGATCAGTCTATTGAATGCAATGAATGACATTCGCTTGACTGATTTTGGAGCAGACGCTTTCGAGACAGCTAGACGCCACTGAACGAAAACATCAAACAAGCTTTTTTTTGCTCTGAAGTTGCCGTTAGTCGAACCATCGACCCTAACTTCGTAAGCAATTTAAAAATCCTGCCTTTTATTAATGTTATTCCCCTTGCAAAACACCACTTGACTAAAAATATTTTATTTTGTGGTCATAAAACAACGCTTGGAAGCGCAATGCTCCCACAATTTATTTAAAATTACTTCGCGATCCTGGCACATTACCTTTAGGAAATAAGCTTTAAACACTCTGTAATCATTCAGCTGAACGTATTTGTCATCAATTATTAAAAGTGATGGTGACTTTTCTTTTGAGTAGGCAAAATGTTCAAAGTGTGAAATTGAATGTTAAACCCAATCTTTGAAATCATTAGAAACTCCAGAGTCCAAATGCATAGGTACAATGCAGGGTACAAAAATGCATAGAAGGCATAGAATGCATAAGAAACAAATATTGCTCTTATTAATATAAACCCACAATGTTTCTTTTTATGTTGGAAGAATGTCTGTATTGAGGTATAGGAAGGTGGATTAGAAATTACTAACAAAGTTAGAGGTACATTACACAAAAAAAACCTGAATTAAATAAACTTAGATAGAAAGTCATTTAGCAGCTTTTGCATCAACACTCTCACTAAGAAAGTTTTAGTAATAGCATGTTATTTGCATAAACAGCAGGAAAAAATTTGGAAAGCCAAACCAGTTTTCAGCTGTGAAGACCTTGTTAGTGCTGGCCTCACTCACAATGATAGTGAACAATGAGATGATTGAAATAATCAGAAACCAAAACCGACCTCCTGCCACTAAAAAAAAACACTGAGCTTTTGAACTATCAAGCCTGCTAAATCAGCATACTGCCTGCTGTTCTCCTTATTCAGAACTCGGGCACCCATCCACAGTTTGTGCAAAGTTTGCATTCCTTGTTGTGCTTATCTTTCTTTTTGCAAACTTTCTGTCTCCCATTGACCATTTCTGGTAAAGTGGTGTGAGTTCCATCACAAAACGGGGGATTTTTGGTATGCTTGCAGTTACAAATTGCATAATTTGCCTGGTCATCAGGCACAGTCCAAGGCATGGAAGAAAATCCAGTGTCTTTATGGCTACCTGCAAAAACAAAAAACATAAATAATAGAAACTGAAAGTTTTGTCGGTAATTCTTCAAACTAACCATCACACCAAGGCTGGTTTTTGCTCAAACCACAAACACACCATCTTTTCACTTCACCTTTCTTGAGACCTGTAACTGTTGTTGGCCCATACTGAAAAAGTCAGAAATACTTTAAAAGTTGCTTTCTTCCATTTTTTTTAATGTAAAGACAAAAATTAAGAAACCGATGCCACTGCAGGATAACGTTTATCTTCAGAAGTCGCCATATTTCATACTCCTCGCAAAATTGCTTCCTCTCGAGAATAAACGAATCTTCTACTTTAAGAATAAGACCCAACGATCTCCAATAAAAGTGAGTCACGTAATATTAATGAGCTGAGGTAAATATGGCAACCGCAGCACCAACAAAAGGTGTAAATTTATTTCATGCTTATCCAAATGTTAAAAAAGAAATATCAAATAATTTATTTTTATTATATGTTTTATAAACGGTTAAATAATAAACATGGCATATATCAACGTATCAAAAAGGTTGCAGACAAACAATTGTTCGTTAACGTCCGTTGCATAGCTAGATGATTAGGACTGTGCTCCCTGAACGGGATTCGAATCCGTGCTGCCATCGTGAGAGGCAGTAACCATTAACCATTAACCATTAACCTTAACCATTAGACCATGCAGCGACAATTTATTTTTAGAGCCTTTATACGGAAGACAAAATGCTCTAATTTGGTTTATATGAAATTTAAAAGAACATGTTGCTTTTCTTTTTTGAGTATCTAGTGCAGCAGTTCTCAACCTTTCTAGTGCCGCGACCCCTCGAGGGCAATTGCCATGCTGTGGCGACCTCCAGCAATAAAAATTATTGGGTTGTACATCTTTCAGTTAACTTCAGTGTCGCTGCTATGCATTGCATCTGACTTTTAAATATTAGAAAGTTTATATTTAATACTTCGTTAATTGTCTCTAAATATTCCTTTTACAGGTCATTTCATGCCTTCATTACAGCTTCTTGTAGTTCTCCTTTTGCAAAATATGCCTTTTATTACCTAGCTAGCACATCACAGGCGGCCGTATTCTGTGTCGCTTGTCTTGTTTACAATCACCTCGGGAAAATTGAGGAGTGATATTTAAGTTGTGGAACTAGCATTAGTATCATTCGGCTCCATAAAGATTAAAATAGTCTGGATCAAACTAGACCTGAAAATGGCCATTTCACTTTTTCATGATAATTTTTAATATTCAGGGTCTTCAATAGCCTCTCATATTTTCATTTTCTAGAATTATTCAAATAGTTGCAGATACTCTACCTGCATACATTTAATTTCATGCTTGTTATAATTTGATTTCTCTGAAAGTTTCACAAATGTTTTTTGCACTCATGGTGTGAGTTTTTGAGGTTATCCATTCATGTATTTTGAATCTCGTAAAAATGCAGAGTAAGTATGAACATTGCTTTGCAATGATTTAAAAAATGAAAGTTTATATGCTGAAGTCTGAAATTTTCATCTTTCTGTTCATCTGACGTTCCAGCTGCTTCTACCCATGATACAAATTATTTACTAAAATATTAAATCAATATGCAATTTTATAGTTTTGCAGTGCATTATCATGTGGTTCTTTCAAAGAAGCTTGTAAAAATTTGCTATTTTATCTTCTGAAACTATAAAGTGCCTTAAATATGAGAGTTTGATAAATGTGCAAGCATTATTCAAAAAGTCCATTCATGTCCATTTAAAAAGGCCATTCATGTCCAATCAAAAAAAAATTCTGTGCAATTTTATCATTTCATAATTTACATATTAATTCCAAATTTGGTTTAGATCAGTTTAATATTTTAGAAGCTATTTTATACAGGTATGTTGCTGGAAAAGGAAGAAGGCCCAGACAGAACAAGATATGAGATCAAACATTTGATCCAAAATTTGTTAACGACATAGAAGTATAATCATGTTTTGCTGCAATGCCTGGAATGAGTGTATTCTCAGGAACATCTTCAATTTTCGGTGTGAATGGTGTCTGTTCTGTCCTTTCCAGCACTAAATTATCCTGCCATCAATGACTGACATGTAATTTTTCTAATTAAACATAGAGAAGGTCATGTTTAGTTAAATATTTATTTAACTCAGAACTCTATCCCTTCCACCTTCTATAAACATTGCCAAACTCTCTTCATCTATTATTAACTACTTAGCGTAATACACCGCCTAAATAATCAAAACCTGCAATCACCTTCAATCCTCTCCGTCGATATGACTTCCGCCGTTGCATGCTGTTCAGTTCTTTCCCGTTTGAACTTATTGCAACTCTCTTCTTGGTGATGCATCCGCTTCCTCCATCTCCTGTCGGAGAAAACAAATTTTAAAATATGGAGCATAAGGAACTGCATGCGACTGAAAAATAAAATGAAAAGACGCAAGGCGAATTGAAATACCGATTTGTCCAGTTAAGAATTGCGTAATAAACTAATCAAATGTTAACAAACCTGTATTACTTTATATAAGTAATATAACTTAATATGGACGAAGTCGTCTGAAGATACTTTTAGAGCTTGTCAGTCTTGATCAGTCTTTTGTCTTCCTTTGTGAATATTGGCAACTTTCATCGAGATTGTAAGTTGATCTTCAGGAGAAAAACTACTTTGTTGCATTTTTCATGTAGTTGGGGTGAAGTAAATTTCAGCACGGTATTATTTATTTAAAGATTAACTTCATAATTAATTAATGAAATTACTTCGGAATGAAAAATATTTATCGAGATAAAATCTACATCGTTTCATTCATTATTTTCACACCATCAAATAAAAGTCTTTGTTGAAATATTAAACCTTATAGTTAACTTATTTTGAAAAATGAGAATTTTCGACTAATTAAATAACATACGACTTTAATCTAAAACCATCCTAATGATGCATCGACTCTGTAAAATTTTGAAAATTATCAAAATTGTGACCAAATCCACACATCAAACCAGCAGTGAAATTGAGTTGAATGCTGCGTGCCACCAATATGGCCGGTCACTCAATGAAATTCAATGAATGCACTGAACAATGCATCACTAGAGTACGCATTTGATTAGGCATACCAGAAGGACAATCTCTTTCAGATTGATATTAACAGCCGATAGCAATCGCAAACTGCATGCCTCATGTCGCTTGGTTGAACTGGATATAAAAGCGTTTTCATCCATTACAGAAAGAAATTTTTTTAAAGTATATCCTGGCACGAATAATAAGGAATTAAAAATTGTATACAATTTATTAGTTTATTCATCTCAGTCACTCAAGTATCTTGTTGAAATCTAATAACGTCCATTTCTGGTTGATCATACATTTACATTTAATATAAATATCATCAAATGATAAATAATCGCTATTATCGTTATCGGTATCAATATCTTTATAAAGGTAGCATTACCATTCAATTTTCCGCTAATGATTTCCTTCTTTTTTTTCTTCTCAAAACTCCATTCATCGACACCTGTTCCAATTATGACTTTTAATGTCGACAGAACATAATGTGGCGTCCAGTTTGATGCGCTTTCATTAATTACTAACACATCGAGAGCCCTCTCAATGTAGCACATTCAAACTTCATTCAAGAAATGCAGTTGTCATTCTGTACTAAGTTAAATGCCCTTAGTTCAGGTGTGCTCATAAACACATCGCAAAGTCTTTATGATATTTCAAAAGCATTCAATGGAGCTGGCAACCATGAAGGGCAGCTTCTAAGAACTGCTTAGCATGTAGTGACATATTGTTAAAATGATCTATTCGACCTCATTATAATTCGGCAGTCGTAATATGGAACATGTTTGCCAATCTCAGACACGCAACTCAAATCCCAGTGGGAACAGAATAGAACCAGATCTTACCAGATTGCCAAGGCACACACTCACTGGCCTTTTTTCTGAGGTTTTTCAATTCCAATAACAAATCGAATATCATAGGATTTCAATCATATTTCAATCAAATTTCAATTATCTTCGGCAGCATAAATATCCATATCACTACGTGTTAAGTAACAGTTGAATGAATACTTTTCAATGAGAATTCACTGAAGAAAGTAATCCAAGATCACACGAGTGTGTAAATGGGATGCTTGTGTAAGATGGATTCTAATTACAATGATCATAATCTATGACCTTCCACCTAATTCAAGTCGTGCCCTTCAAGCATTGAACTTTAAGCGCCGTTTATTATGACTTCACGTTAATGACTGTAGTTTGCAATAAATTCTCAAATTTCTCTAGAGAAAACGAGGTCGTATTAGTTCAATTTTTCAGTGAAAAACTAAAATTTAAAAACCATTAAAACCATTTGTGAGGTTCATCTGATAACAAGCCTCCATTATGTCCGTAGCATTCGGAAAGGTGAAACAGAAGAACATTAAAACTTGAATCTCAACTGACACTGGGGCCTGAGTCGCTAAGCCGCCCTAAACTGACTCGTACCAGTCACCGTCAACCGGCTCAATAAAGTCGATTATGGCAAATAAAATATTCAGACGCAACGGAGACTTATTTCCAATGGCTGTGTGACCTTCAAGAAAGTGACCTCTAAACATTTCGAAAGAGATTATAATTTGAAATGTTATTATATTCTAATCAATGCTTGAGTGTCTTATTAACACTAACCAGGATATGGAACAATGCGAAATAATTTATTCATTAGCTGTTTATTTATTATCTCCTAGTTAGCGTCATTATAATTTCTTTATGCTCCAAACCAGATTATTCTGGTCCTGTTTGCAGCTTGAAAATCCAATCGGGCGTAACATGTTATGTGAGATTGAGACAAACATTGCCTCATCTTTTGTTACTTTTTTGTGTCTCTGGCATAACACGATCATCAAGCAAGCGCAAAAAAGATGTAATACAAACCCAAGAAAAAACTATTACGCAATATTAATCGTATTGGAGATAGGCCAAGAGAATAGCCGATTGTAAAGATGAACAGCGGGAACAATAACGAGAGGCCCAAGTGTCCCGCAACAAAGCGAACTCGCACTGTTTGCTTGCGCGTGTATCAAGCCTGCAAACATCGATGAGAAAGGAGCTCACACGTGTAGGCTGTCCTGTGTTAATAGTGCAAAGGTTCAGCATGACCAGAGCATAAAAGAGCATCCTCCTCTTTCCTTTCGTCTAGAATTCGTTTGGACGTGCGTTGCTCGAGTCGATCCGCTCTTCGCTTGTTCGAAACTTCACGGAATTCATTCGGTTTCGACAACCCAGCCAAGGATCATGAGTAAAGAGCCGGTAAACGTGAACGATTGATTTATCCTTTATGTCGTCGGTTTAGTTATCTATTTCGAGCGATTCGAACCATCTGTATGGATGCTCACCTGGATATTTATTGAATGAGGAAGTGAATTTTTCAGGATCGGAAGCAATGTAAGTATACAGTCGTCCAGAATGGAAAAAATAAGAAAGACAAAAACAAAGGCAAGAAACCTGACCTCGAAAATCTCAAGAAAGAAGTTGAAACGGTATAATTTCTATAACCTCAGAAAAACAACATTTCGAATTGAATTAAACATCCTCTTTATTCAAGGATGAGCACAAGATCTCAAGCAAGGAACTAGAGAAACGTTTGGAGACGAGCTATGAGAAGGTGAGTAGCCGAAGTTCAAATTTGGAGATTTATTCATCCAACTTGACAAACCCGTTCCATTTCATCACGAAATTAGGGTCTGACGAGCGAACAAGCAAGAATCGTCTTCGAACGCGATGGGCCAAATCAACTAAGTCCTCCTAAAACTACCCCAGAATGGGTGAAGTTTTGCAAGCAACTTTTTGGAGGCTTTTCCATGCTGCTTTGGATCGGAGCAGTGCTTTGTTTCATTGCTTATTCCATTCAAGTTGCATCCATGGACGACGCACCCGGCGATAACGTAAGTTCCTATTGTAAAGAGGCGTTGCATGCATTGCATCAAATTCTAACAACTCTCATCACTCCAGATGTACCTGGGCATTGTTTTGACGGCCGTAGTGGTAATAACAGGATGTTTCTCGTATTACCAAGAAGCTAAAAGTTCCAGGATAATGGATTCTTTTAAAAATCTTGTTCCCCAAGTAAGTAGCGCTCTTTCAACAAACTCGATTATGTACTTTTATACAATGTAAACACGAAATTATTTAACTCGGCAGTATGCACTGGCCTATAGAAATGGCGAAAAAGTGAATCTGAGAGCCGAAGAACTGGTCCGCGGTGATGTTGTCGAAGTGAAGTTTGGAGATAGAATCCCAGCTGATATCAGAGTCATTTCATCGCACGGTTTCAAGGTGAGTTTCTAAAAGTATACAATTTAGGCATTGGAACAACTTGCTAAGAGCATGAATTTTATCCAGGTTGATAATTCATCACTGACCGGTGAATCTGAACCACAATCTCGCACACCTGAATTCAGCAACGAAAATCCTCTTGAAACCAAGAATCTTGCCTTCTTTTCAACAAATGCTGTTGAAGGTTGCACATTTTTGTTATATCTTGTTTAATTATCGATCATGACATTTCGCTAAACAACTATTGTACTTTTAGGTACGTGCACTGGGGTTGTTATTAGCACAGGTGACAGGACTGTCATGGGTAGGATTGCTGGATTGGCCTCAGGACTTGAAACCGGTTCGACTCCCATTGCCAGAGAAATCGCCCACTTCATCCATCTCATCACTGGTGTTGCTGTATTCCTCGGAGTATCATTCTTCATTATTGCATTCATTCTTGGATATAACTGGCTGGATGCTGTCATTTTCCTGATCGGAATTATTGTGGCCAACGTCCCCGAGGGTCTTCTTGCCACTGTAACTGTAAGAATCAGCAATGTTAAATAATAAAAAGAATATTAATAAATGGCTTAATAATGTTATTTACATTCACAGGTGTGTCTGACTTTAACTGCCAAAAGAATGGCAAGCAAGAACTGCCTGGTGAAGAACTTGGAGGCTGTTGAAACTCTGGGATCAACTTCAACCATCTGCTCTGACAAGACAGGAACATTGACACAGAATAGAATGACAGTGGCTCACATGTGGTTTGACAACCACATCGTCGAAGCAGACACCAGTGACGACCAATCTAGTAAGTTGGACAAGTTCTTTGTTCAGAATAAAATCCATTGCTAATGTGAACACAATCGTATTTAACATTATTATTAACATTTTGTATTATTTAATTAATAAATGTAAAATAAATAATTAAATATTTTAGATGCTACTTATGATAAAAACTCTCCCACTTGGATGGCTCTTGCAAGAGTTGCTATGCTGTGCAACAGGGCTGAGTTCAAGCAGGGCCAGGATCAGTTTCCTGTTTTGAAAAGGTGCTTGTTCAATGCTTAATGCTGGATCTTTTAGTGGCAGATGTGATGATTAAGGAGACGATGTAATTACATAATACTATAATGACAATGTCGTTGCTATGGAATATATTGCGCATTTAAACATATTCCTCACTTCTTTTGTAAGGGATCGAGTAGACTTTCATTTAGAGCTCGTTCAGATGTTGCATTCTCTAGAAGCTGGTTGCTCTTTTTTCTTTGTTTCAAGCAGTTTGCATTTCTCATCTTTCAATGGATTTGTTTGACGACGACGTTTTTTAAATCTGGCGGATTGAGTTTAATGGCAGACGATATATAATTTATAATTGAGCTTGAGAGCGCTCTTAGAATGAAATTGTGCTAATGTCGTCAGGGAATGCAACGGAGATGCGTCCGAGTCTGCTCTGCTGAAGTGCGTCGAACTTTCAATTGGAAAAGTCAATGAATATCGTCAAAGCAATCCAAAAGTCTGCGAGATTCCTTTCAATTCCACAAATAAATATCAGGTTTGTTGGTCTCGCACATGTCAACTTAGTAATCGGGATTTTGTTTTTCGTTGATTTTATCTGGATGAAAACTTTTCTACGAATTGTCTAAAAATTTAAGAACACATCTGGATTTATTACCTGAATAAATTCATTGTGTAATTATTAATGTACATGATCATTGTCATAATTTCATTAATTATTACTCTATTTATAACAAATTGCAATTAGCAGCATAATTATTTTTATTTAGGTTTCAGTCCATGAACTGAAAGCGACCGGCACTTACCTGATCGTGATGAAAGGCGCTCCCGAGAGAATCCTGGAAAGATCCGGAACCATCATGATAAACGGCAAGGACGAAAAGATGACTCAGAAATGGAAAGACGCTTTCAATCAGGCCTATTTGGAACTCGGAGGTCTCGGCGAAAGGGTGTTGGGATTCTGCGACTTGGAATTGCCAAAAGCAAAATTTCCCCCGGTATTTTGGTTTGAAAGTTATCGTTCTGCGATGTCCTCGACCGACGCATCGATTCTAATAAAACCATGACTTTATCGTTGTATTTTCATGAATTTGAATTGATGAGGTTGAAAATGCTTGTTGTTCAGCACCAGGGCAATTGTTCAGCATTTTCATTCATTTCCTTTTAATTGCTTCATTTCATTTTAACAATTTTTTTATAATTTGTATTTATGCTAGAAATTTTTATAAAATCTAATGTTGAGAAAACACCATATAAATGCCATTATAAAAATTAGCAAGAGAATTTTAAACCTTTGAAAGAGGAAACAAAGCAAATGTTTGTTTAATAATTCAAATAAGTATTTTGAGAAATTCTTAGAAATTATATCTCTATTATTATTGTTATAAATACTAGCTATTGCTATTATGCTAAGTTCTGTTGCAGGGTTACGAATTTGATGGCGATCAAGAAAATTTCCCACTGACAGACCTGAGATTTGTTGGACTCATGGCTATGATCGATCCACCGAGAGCGGCTGTTCCCGATGCTGTCAGCAAGTGCAGAAGTGCAGGCATCAAGGTCATCATGGTCACGGGAGATCATCCGATCACTGCCAAGGCCATTGCCAAGGGCGTCGGCATAATTTCCGAAGGCAACGAAACCGTCGAAGATATTGCTGCCAGGAAAGGGGTGGCTGTGGCTCAAGTTAATCCGAGGTAGTTTGGGAATAAATTTATTAATAGATTATTAAAAGCTGCTTCAAATTGAACGACTGAACTCTCTCGAGCAGTTTTCGACCCGTTTAATGTCGGAAATCTTAATAAACGAAGATCTTATTTGCTAGGGATGCCAAGGCTTGTGTGATTCACGGGACGGACCTCAGGGACATGACTCCTGCGCAAATCGACGACGTGCTCCGACATCACATTGAAATCGTCTTTGCAAGGACATCGCCACAGCAGAAGTTAATCATTGTCGAAGGTTGTCAGAGGCAAGGTGCAATCGTGGCCGTCACCGGAGATGGCGTCAACGACTCCCCTGCCTTGAAGAAAGCCGACATCGGTCGTCGTCTTGTGAAAAATGATATCAATCGTTTTACTGCTGCAGTGATTCTATTTAATGATTATAATTACTCCATATTATTTAATAGCATTGTTTGCACATTACTTCTTCTAACATTGTTTTGGTTTAATTTAACTCTAATCAGTACAGTGGAACAACCTTTTGAAGTATTGTTAATGTCAACGTAGGTGTTGCCATGGGTATTGCTGGGTCTGATGTGAGCAAACAGGCAGCTGACATGATCCTTCTTGATGACAACTTTGCCTCCATCGTCACCGGTGTAGAAGAAGGTACGAATGCATATAATTTATATAAATAAGTATTTTATTTTGAAATTCATGTTTCATTTGTAACTGTCCGCAGGTCGACTGATCTTTGATAACCTGAAGAAATCCATTGCCTACACTCTGACAAGTAATATCCCAGAAATCTCTCCATTCCTCGTTTTTATTCTTGCTGACATTCCTCTGCCTTTGGGCACAATCACCATCCTCTGCATTGACTTGGGTACTGACATGGTTCCTGCTATCTCCCTTGCTTATGAACAGGCTGAGAGTGACATCATGAAGAGGATGCCTAGGGATCCAATAAATGACAAACTTGTCAATCACAGGTCAGTCATACATTGGGTCAATAATGAATTTTCATTGATGAAGAGTTTGACTCCAATTTTTTTCTGATTCTCTCCCTCATTCAGATTGATTGGAATGGCCTATGGACAAATTGGAATGATCCAGGCTTCTGCAGGTTTCTTCACATATTTTGTCATTATGGCTGAAAATGGCTTTCTGCCTCAAGACCTCTTTGGACTCAGGAAACGTTGGGATTCGAAAAGTGTGACCGACCTTGAAGACTCTTACGGCCAAGAATGGGTGGGTCTTGGTGTTTTTCCAAACTTGAGAAGATAACTTTTTATTGTTTTATCTTTATTCTGAACAATTTGGTCATTTTATAACAGAATTATGCTCAAAGGAAGGTGCTGGAGTTCACTTGTCACACAGCATTTTTCATGGCAATCGTGATAGTCCAATGGACTGACTTGATCATTTGCAAGACTCGTCGCAATTCAATTATCCACCAGGGAATGCTGTTGGTGCCACTTCATTCCAGCTTGTTAAGAATGGGACATCTGAGCATTAATAAATTTCCCCATCTCTATTTGTCAGGAATCACCACATGACATTTGGCCTGTTTTTCGAAACATCCCTAGCTGCTTTCCTGGCATATTGTCCTGGACTTGATAAAGGTCTTAGGATGTATCCTCTCAAGTGAGTGTCCAATCAATGCTTCCTTAGTCCAGATGAGTATCCATATTGTGTGGAGATTTACTTCAAAAGATAATTTCTGTATTAAATCGTACTTACGTTCTTGATAATGGTGGCGATCATTTTCTCGCAGGTGGACCTGGTGGCTGGTTCCAATGCCATTCAGCATAGCAATCTTTGTTTATGATGAAACAAGAAGGTTCATCCTGAGAAGGAACCCTGGCGGATGGCTGGAGAGGGAAACTTACTATTGAGGATCGACCGGCATTCTATCCTCCTCGCGAAATTTCTGGAAGGGTGTCTTAGAGATTTGTTAATATTAAATTACAGTCCTTTTAAGTCACATTGCAGACACTAAGTAAGATTTTGGAAGCAGAGTCTCCAATATTGAATCTTTCCATTAGCGTGCTTTTGTCATCTTTCTCTTTGACAGCTGAAACAACTTTTCTCATCCCAAGCAATCAAATTCCTTCCATCAGCATCTCACAAATCGATTTCCACTTTTACGAAATTTTTCAGATAACATTTATGCAAAGCTGACATTTCATGAATGACTTTTGATCAGATGCACATCATGGTATTTGCGTAGGAGCTGGTAGCATCATAGAGTAGACTTTGAATGATTTTCAAGGAAAATTTGTAATATTTCATGGTTGTGTTACAATTTTCTTACAATTCTTGTCCGAATTCTAGGGTTTTTCGTTTAAATCATTGAAATTGGCATGAGGCCTGATTTTGTCTGGATTTACGATGAACATCATCTTGTGCACGTCAAGACTGCTTTTGTTTAAGTTTTAAATGATCACCCTTAATCGTAGTGCTTACTTCGTTGATTGTTCAAGTTTTTACCCGAACGCGTGGCTCCCTAGGTAACTACCTCGAGTAGTCGTGCTCTCTGTCAGCAGGTGCCCCTTCTAAATTGGCCCACTAGTTCGTTCGTTGAGTCGTCAGGCTGTGAGCTTGGTGGCGTCTCGTCTTTGGTGTAAATAACGCTTCTTTCGCCATGGTCGAACATCTTCGATTGAGTAGTTCTCAAATCACCGGGGTGTCGACCGAGCCAGGATTTCATGGATTTGTATGCACCTCTTTCTCGTGCGGAAGTCTTATCTTGCAGGTTCGCGATGGCAACATTCAACCATCTGCCACATTCCAGCTTGCAAATTTAGGATAAGGTTTGAGCTTCTAATCATTCAGTTTCGCTAATGATTTTCAAGTCCCTTACGCGAGCAGTACTCCTTCCTCTCACGCATTCGAGTTCCCGTACTGCGTCTGATTTCGTTGGTCTTAATGTCTTTTTTAGGAAAAATATTCGGGTTTCATATGATTTGGTTTCAATTATTGATTTATGTTTTGCTGCCCATCAGTCCCGAGCGATTTCTTCTCTTTGGGAGCGATGAACCCGGAGATTTGATTCCTGATAGGACTTGTGCGTCTTAAATAATTTATGTCGGTACCAGTACTTTGGTTCGTCATATTTTGTGCGAATTTGATCGTTTTTTGAAATACATTTCAAGGGGTTTTCATTTCGTTCACTTTCAGTAGAATTAAGTAAGGTCGATCGTCGTCGTAGTAACCAGGACCTAGAGATTCTATTACGATTGTGCTGCATGATTCGAACACACTTAGCTGAATTTGTTCGCTTACACCTCATATCGTCGATTACGTAATGCAATAAGTAGGTTAGCAATAGTTCGACATTAATCCTCTCCACCCCTCGAGTTCGATTCTTGAAAATGCACATCCAAATTGCTTTGTACACGTTTTCGCTCTGTGGTGCCAGTTACATAGCCACAGTCGACACAGCTCTCTGTTTTTCCGGGCTGACAGCTTTTGATGCCCTGGGAATTCGCCTTCACAATGGTTCGACATTCCAGTTCATGTCGGTCGGATTCCGATAAAATTCATCAAATTCTGATTGTTCGCTTTGTGAGCGGGATCCATTTGTATAAATAGAACTTTTTAGCTTAATAAAGTTTCGTGTTTTTCTTTTCGAAAAAAAAAATTGGACTAGGGACGACCATTATAATCCCCATATTTTTCTGCGCCTGGCTTGAAGGTTCCCACGTTTTAGTGGTACCACGGGCTAACGACTAGGTCCTTGAAGAGAAAAAAAGCAAACAATCCATCAATCTAGGCTAGGGAGACGACAGGTTTCCTGATGAGGAGACAAAGAAGACTAATTGATTTTCGTTGGATTCCAGGCAATCCAGGTTACCGGAAGCTTCCACATTTGCCAGCTCGAGGGGAGACTCGAGTTTTTAGGACTTAATTTGCTACACTTCACAGTGCTCTTCCGAATCTTAGAAGTGATCCGACTGTCTCACGCTACGCCTAGAGAGTCATTTGTCTTGGTCCCGTGATGTTGAGATCTGGTTGTCATTTCTCTGTAACAGTATTCATAAAGCAGTTTAACAAAAAGTAAATAAAATTTAAGAGGCTGACTTTTATAATTATTTATGTTAATGGCGGATGTAGTTTCGGGAGGGATATCACAAATATTGAAGTGCGTTACTGTTGGTGCACGAGCGTCGAAACTTTTTAGACTTTTGTAATTTCACGTACGATTCGATCCAAGGAAGTTCCCGCTCAGGTTTACCGTCTTTCCGTGAAATTTTTCCGTAAGTAAAAAGTGAATAATTCAAACACAAATCTTCTGCCGCAGGAGTAAATTTTAATTATCTTTTGAAATTCTTGTCGAAAGTGAAAGTGAAACTCTGTTTCAGCTGAAATTATGATATATTATTCATCATGAAATGATTAACAAGGGAACATGTGGTCGAGTGACGATGTGCTCTTGTCGCGACGTTATCTAGATTGTGAACTGAATGTGATTTCTCATTTCACCGGCCTAGTTAAATTAATATCTGAATCTACGACACCTGCAATGCATGAATCATAAATTGGTCATATAAAAATGAGACCAAAGTTCAACTGCAATCCATCTGTTTGGTGTCTGCCTACCAGAGTTAAAAATTGTAATGTGAACGTATTATCTTATTGCTTATTCCAATCATTTCCACATTTAAGACCCTGCCCTTCACTAACGCTTAGTTATCTATCCGCTTCTGAGTGCTCGATAGAAATCCATAACACATAATGCAGCTCTTTCCTAAATGTTTTAAACCCTGTTTCTCTTTCAAAACATTTGAATTTAATAATTAACAAAAATACTCCCGATGTTAAACAGTAGAATAACACAATTTCACAGCTCAATTTCTCAGGGCTATTTTCTGGTTGCTTCCAATCACTCTGCTGCATTTTTATGAGCTTTTATGCTGTGAGAATATTTAGTCACAACATAATTTCCCCACACCGCAGTCTGACTGCAGTTTTCAGATTCTTATAAATTTGCTGATAAAAAAAATATTAAACAAAAAATAATAAAATAAAATAATATAACTAAAAGAAGTTTTCAGAATCGTTAATCCCATCAAGATATGGGATTGCATATCCGTAGTTAGCAAAGACATGCGGCAATTAAGCGGCCTGCTTGAAAAGTGTGCTCGCTACCCAGGTAGTTAATTAACAAATTAAGCACCCCGACACAAGACGATTTACGTCTTCAAGTCCTACCTCAAAAGTCCTCTATCGCCAAGGCGTGTGATTATGCCTTGACGGGTTTCTTCTCAGGGCAGCCTTTGAGGCGTGGCTTTCCCAGACTCGTGTCTGGCGCGTGGCTCTCAGTCCCGCAATGAGGATATGTTGTTGAAGAATTATGAGAAAACTGCTTCTTTGTGTTTCAATGCTTCGAAGCGATTAAAGTGCACCGGAGCTTTTGAAGGCACACAGAGTCAACTACAGATGTAACGGGAGCTACAAATTGCTTGATTGGCTTATGCACCACGTAGCGAAAGGTATGTAGCTAGGAGTCTTGTACTCATTCTTACTTCGCACAAATCGTTCCCGACTTTTTGACGACAGCCGTCAAGTACATGCGAGGGTTTTTTTAATGTAAACAACAACAACGGCGAACCAGCTCGCAAGATCCTCCTATCAGAGCCTCCTGGCTGGTCAAGTGGGCGGAGTTCTCCCATGGAACGAGAGCAACGCGACACCGAAAACTTTGCTTGACGACGACTATCGAGCGTGAGAAATACTACGAGAGACAGGAAATAATGTTCGCCTCTGATCGAGTGGGAATATTCAAGTGTCGTGCTGCAACTCGACTGTTGTTGTGACTTCGGATCATCGCTGTCCTCGTCTCCTGCTTTCAACGGCCTGGAATGTTCAACTTCCTTCCTCTCCGCGACTCGAGCAAACGTCCAATCTGCCGATAAAACTTCTGTTAACTTTCGCACGCCCATCTCGAAACAAAAGACATCTTCGGAGCGCTTGGCACGCGTTTAAGAACCGTGCGTTTGTCGAACTTCGCATGAAACGATAAGCGTTATTCACTTCTTCACATATAAAGGCCAAGACCTTCCGAAAACGCCTTCATGGTTTCGCGCTAATTCGAGTCGAGTTGCCGAATCGTCTGCTGTTCTGATCATGACGACTTCACCGAAGGTTGTTTCCTCGACTTCTAACGCAGAGATGAGGAAGGTGAGTGTTCTGCCCCAATTTCCAATTATTTTCCAAAACCTTTCGTTTTGAATGAAGATCAAGAAACCATTGATTGAAAGAAAGAGAAGAGAAAGAATTAACCACTCGCTGGCCGAACTCAAGATGTTGGTTCTTGAAGCAAGAAATAAAGACGTGAGATTTGCATTTCGTGAACTTCCTAAGAATTAGCTTTTATAATATAAAAGATAATACCTATAATATAAAAGATAATATCTGTGCTGATACTAAGTTTCACGTCTGCTCGTTCGATGTTTTCCCTTTCTCCAGTGACATATAATTGTTCGAGATCTTCCTATCATTTTACCTGCCGACCTAAACCTTCTAACTTTCCTTGGGCTGGTTGATTTACCTCTTTCCCTTAATTTGGCTCTGGTGACGAATGGGCTCCCTGGAGAAAATGACTTAGGTTCGGTCCTTCATTCCTTTTCGAATGTTCCAGTAATTCAAAACCTGTGTTTGTGAATATTAATGTCTTACGTGAAGCAGATACCAGCCTCTTTTAAATTTCCTTTAAATCAATAAAAGCTAATCTAGATGTAGAATTCATAAATAATGTCCAGTGTAAGTCACGAACTTGTTCTAATTCTCGCATCTCAGTTAAAATGACACTTTTCGTAATGCAAAAACAAAATATTCAAACAATTCAAATATTTGCTAAGAAAACAACGTTAAATTGTTTCCTTGGTGATTTAAGGCATCATTCTCAGATGTAATGATGCTCCAATAGCTCGGGTTGGGTTTCTGCTGGGACCCAATTTTGAGAATTCTCCTTGTTTTGCGCCGATGTCAATCCAAAGTCTCAAGTTCACTTTCCCACCGATAACCCAATAATGTGATTACATTAATAAAATCCAGCAAATGGATGAGTTGCTGTTTCATGAAGTCCTTTCATCTTCAAAATAAACGCTGGATCTCATTCGGCGAACCACGTAAAGGCGAATTTGCTTTTGAATTGCAGATGGCGGCGAATTAAATATCACTTCATGGAGTTGGTTTTAAAGTTTCGAATAATTTGAGACAAGCATAACCTGACTGCAATAATTGTTATTTAAATATTAATTTTATTATAAGTTACTTATGGAATAATTACTTAAAGAAAAATTGAATTTTCTTGAAAACTAAAAGTGTAATGTGAAAAGGAATATTATTCTATTAAAAACCTAGACCTGAAAATTGATTTATAGCTTAATATTTCTTAAAAGTTACGATGCCATTCACCCTTGGAGCTATTTTCCCTCACGATCCTCCTGGCTGTGGCCTTTACTTGCTCTGGTAATAAAATGGTAGTAATTTATTAATTACTTAGTAATAGATACTGGCATTTGTTATTTTAACAAATTTGCTATATTTATATTTCATCGAGCAAGATAGGCAGCTCTCCTGAGTGAAATAATTTTGGGGAATTTTAAATGCTGAACGACGACAATCAGGTTGTACGTGGCTTCTTGCAGACAAGGAGTTTTTGAAACAAAGGCACGCAAAATAATTCCCACAAAGAGAAAAAAAAACCACTCACACTTTTGTCACATGATGTCACTTAAATGGAATATTCCTTATGATTCAAAATATCACAGACTATTCATGTTTTATTCGATTTTGTCAAATTTTATTTTTAGCTTTATTTGAATTATTTTTTTTTTGAAAAGGCATTCAATTTAAGAATAATAAGAAAATCCTTGTTCAATATTTAAGTAAGCTAAAGTTTCATTGAAACAACGCAATGGATGACTTTTTTTAATAGTTTTAAGTGAACTTTGGTTCTTTGTTTTTGCGAGCAAAAGTCTACTTCCATCCAAGATAATTTATTAAAGCGAAATAAATTTCACTAAGCATGAAA
Source organism: Hirudo medicinalis (assembly GCA_011800805.1). Taxonomy (NCBI): domain Eukaryota; kingdom Metazoa; phylum Annelida; class Clitellata; order Hirudinida; family Hirudinidae; genus Hirudo; species Hirudo medicinalis. The sequence continues at coordinate 248,432 of MPNW01000057.1, forward strand.
TTTCACTTTTCAATCAGGAGTCCTGTTATTCGAAAATGGAGAAGGCGGACATATTGGAGATGACCGTTGAACACTTGAAGGAACTTCAGACGAGGCGATCAGCTGAGAACGCGACAACCCAGGGGGATGCTTTGCATGCCTTCGTAGCGAAAGATTACCACTTTGAAGGAGCAAGAGACGTGGGATTGCTGATGGTGGCTGAAGGGAACCAACCATCCGAGCATCCTTCTCATCTACTTCTGGGGTACACCGAATGCATTCAGCGCGTCATCGAGTGTCTTGGAAGCATCGACCTCAAAGACTCCGTACGACAGTCTCTCATCAGACACCTGAAGAACCACATGTCCACTCAGTTGAGTCCAATCAGCTGTTCAGCTTCGCGTCAATCAATCCGAAGCAATCAAAAGTCCTACAAGAATCGTAAGAACCAGGTAACTGGTGACTTAGGCACCAACAAACTTCAGTATCGACTCAACCATATTTGCCTTCAAAGCAGTCACTCGACGAACGATTTTGATTCTCCCCCAAATTCGTGCGATCGGCAACGATCGCCTTCCTTTGGCAGATTATTTTATGAGAATCCTGTTTGGAGACCTTGGAGCACTTGTTAATTGTTTTGTTGTTTCGTCCATTGAATTGTGTGTCACTTTGTTTCGTGACGAGGAAACTTCTCGCATCGAATAAGATTCGAAGCAACTCCAAATCAACAAAGCATTTGCGGCTCAAATTTTGTTTGAATTTGATAAACTCTGGCATGATCTCCTGCGGTTGCTTGTCTCTCACTGGTGGACCGATGAACAATGTAACTTAATATGTTGTTTTTTTGATAAACTTTTTTGAACCTGCATGTTGTAAAATAATATTTTTGTCCGAAAAAAGACGTTTTCAACTAAAATTCAAAAGTTCGTATTCAATGGAGAGAATTTGCCTGAAGATAGCTAGAAATTCTGCCATGAGCTTTGCCATGTCAAACGTAAGTACGTCTGCGCCTCTTCGTGGGGTGCCAAAGGAGAAGTTCGTGAAGCCATTGTTATTGGACGAGGGGCTGCTGCTTGTAGAAATTAAGTTCTCGGATCTCAATAGCTGTCATTTTCTAGGCTGAATTCAATTTCATCTGCCGGAGAAGGTGGTGAATATGACCAATTGATCATTGAATACCGTTATTCTCTCACAAGATAACTTCTTTTTTCGATCTGACTCGCTATATTACTGGCGAAAAGTAGTTTCTTCTGGGGAAGTTATTTTCGACTCAAGTGAGTTGGATGATTTGAATCGGTTTCATGAGACGCTCAAAGAAATTAAGAGAGAGAAAAAATCGTCATGAAATATAAAATTTACAACATTTATTATTAACCTCGACCACATTTTGTTATTTTACCGTTTTGAGTTCGACACGTTAACTGCGTTTCAAGTCTTGAATAAAAAAATACTATTTTTAGGTGTTTCATGAATTACATTAAATTACTTATAATTTTGATATTTTTATTCTTCTGGTTGCACTTGAACCCCCACAACTGCAAAACTGTTATCTAAATACATTTAAAAGTGGATTCCTCAACGTTTGTTTAATTAAAGCCCGAAATTGTGACGTTTGAGAATTTGATTTGAAAACATTGTTTTGGGTTTTGTTAAAAAATTAAATGAACGAACAATTTCCTAAATCATCGCAGTGATTACTATGTGTTATCAATAACTATTTAATTTACATTTGATTTAATTTCAAATCTGTTAATAAATTCGCAGAGGCGTTCCTAAGCAGGAGACGATGGAAATGGTGGCTCTTCGGGAGAGGGTTAGGACAATGGTTCGGCTGTTGAGTGACTGTAAAGACGTGATTTCACAAAATGTTCAGGAGAGGAATGTTCTACTGGAGAGAATAAAATATTTAGAAGGCAAATCAAAGAACGATGAAGCTCATAATCACACGAATGACACTGAGTTGAAATGGCTTCAAAAAGCCAAAAGATATAAAACGAAAATAAATCATTTGCAAAAATTCATCAAAAGACAAAAAAGAGACCTCAGATTGGCTCGATACTTGAACAAGCGCCTATTCGAACATTACCTTAAACTTTATCAAAACACGAAATATGGTCACAGAACTGGTTTCAAAGTAAATTATAAAGATAAACTTTCTAAGGCAGAGTCCCCACCACGCAAAGCAGAGAATCGAGTATTTAATGAACTGTCGGAAGAAAGCAGTGAGGATTCGTTGGTGATTCCTCAAAAAGTGAGGAATGCAATTTGGAACAAAAAGCGGCCAAATGCAAATAATAAGGGCAGTCAGGAATTGGACCTTCACCGTAGAAATTTTGAGAACACCAGAAGAAGGCGGGAAAACGGAGGGAGTTTACTTCAGACAAATGCCAAAAAAACTCACTCCACATCTCCGTGTTCTAAAAATAGCATTGAAGACGATGACAAAGATGAGGGACAATCGGAAGTTTCTCTTCCCGAGACTCCAGCTTCCCTCATGGACTTGTTGACATTTGAGAAGACTCCTCCGAGACTTTCGACGAGTCCTCTTGGTCTCGAAATTTTCAAAGGTTTGAGCGACCAAAAAGCCTTGGCAAGCAAACAGTTGGACGCTTTGTATCGGTTTCATGAGACGCTCAAAGAAATTAAGAGCAGAAAAAAATCGTCATGAAAAATAAAATTTTCAATACTTCAAATCATTGAAATGTGTCGGAATAAAATGTTTTTGTTGCATTAAACACGTTCTTGCTTCTATAATAATTCTATAATTTGCATGCGTAGAAATTGCCGTCAAAATATTTATTTGAGAAAAGGGAAAAATGTGATTTGTAAAGACACTCAATTCTTATTGTTGTGACGCCATATTCGAGTATAAAAGGACTGGGGGAACAGTCCGCGGGGGGGGGAAGTTAGAGTTCGAGAAGGATTGCGGGTTTGACGATATTGCAGGCGATTACGTACTTCGGAGATATTAGC
>MPNW01000057.1:259467-412682 GCA_011800805.1 Hirudo medicinalis
TGATAATGATAATGATAATGATAATGATAATGATAATGATAATGATAATGATAATGATAATGATAATGATAATGATAATGATAATGATAATGATAATGATAATGATAATGATAATGATAATGATAATAATAATAATAATAATAATAGCACTATGCTGCACATTTTTCCGATGTGTGAAGAATTGTAACTATACTTTATGTTTTCAGGTATGCTGATTCCGAAAATAACAATAGCTTTTTCACGTAAAGTTTTTTTTCACAAAATAGAAATTTGTGACAAAAGTCGCATTTTTACGGCTGCGTATTATTTGTGCGTATTATTTGTGTGTATTATTTGTGCGTATTATTTGTGCGTATTATTTGTGCGTATTATTTGTGCGTATTATTTGTGCGTATTATTTGTGCGTATTATTTGTGTGTATTATTTGTGCGTATTATTTGTGCGTATTATTTGTGCGTATTATTTGTGCGTATTATTTGTAGGCCTAGAATTATAATTTCCGGCGCATAAATTGCTGAAATAAGCATGCTGAAGGCAGCTGAATTTTAACACTGCATAAATAAGCGGTTTGGATTACATGCATTCATTTGTCCAGTTATGGTCTTGTGGCAAATGTCACTAGATACAAGTATAATTTTTATTTGAATGGCTTCGAGAGGTTGTGAAAATATTGTTGACATTTTCTTTGTTGACATTGTTGATAAACATATGTATAGCAGTTACGTTATTAAAAAGCAGCAACAGAACATCACTGCCTTCGTTAAGCAAGCTTGTAGAGCTTGGAATTAAACTTGATAAAGACAAATTATGGGCTCCGCATAAAGTCTGTCGGACTTGTGTTGAATCGTTAAGACTTTGGAGCAAAGGGAAAAAAGCGGTTGTGCCATTTGCCATTCCTATGGTGTGGCGTGAGCCTAGAGACCACAGCAATGATTGCTACTTTTTTCCATGTAATTTGAAAGGATATAATTGCAGAAACAAACAGAAGATTTCGTATCCGGATCTTCCTTCTGCAAGACGACCTGTGCCTCATGGACCAGATCTACTAATTCGGGCTCCTCCTTCATTCTTTGAAGAAAATTCTTCAGATGAAGAAGAATACCATTCTGAAAAGGATTCGAATGAACCACTGCTTTTTAATCAAAGCGAACTGAATGACTTGGTGAGAGAACTGAAACTGACAAAAGATTGTGCAGATCTTCTTGGTTCGAGATTAAATGCAAAAAATGTGTTGGCACAACATACAAAATTGTGAAGAAGAATTTCTACCTTATTTTGCAGCATATGATGACTTGATTTTTTGACGTAACGTTCCTGAACTTGTGTGTCGTTTAAGGAGGCTCTGGACTCGACTGCAATGCCGGAGATTGGAGGCTGTTTATTGATTCATCTAACACTAGTTTGAAAGCTGTTCTACTTCACAATGGAAATGAATGGATCCGTTCCTGTAGCATACTCAACACGGCTAAAGGAAACCTACGAAAATCTTCAATGTGTTTTGAACAAGATCAGATACACATAATATAAATGGATGATGTATGGAGACCTTAAAGTTATCTGTGTGCTGCTCGGTCAGCAGAAAGGCTACACAAAAATGCTATGCTTTTGCGAGTGGGCCAGCAGAGCCAGAAGTCAACACTGGGAAAAGCAAAACCTGGCCACCTCGACTCAATTTGAAGCCTGGATCTAAAATCATTGTTGCTACGAGTTCAATTGTCACTAGTCTTATTGCCACCACTGCACGTCAAATTGGGTCTGTCTAAGCAGTTTGCCCTATACAAAGAAGGAGATTGCTTCAACTACATTCGCAACAAATTTTCCGCAGTAAGCTATGAAAATGTAAAAGGAGTATTTGTTGGCCCACAAATTCGTAAGTTACTTTTCGACGATCAAAAAACAATGACGTCCCTTGAGCACAAACTCGAGTTTCTTTTAAAGGCGTTGTGGACGATTTCCTTGAGAATTACAGACACAGAAATTACAGAATGCTTGTTGCTTGGTCTGTATTGACACTAGTTTTAGTCTAATTTTAATAAAAGTTGAATGTTCAATTTGATTTTGCGAAAAAACCTTACGTGATACAGAAAAGTGGTTGCTGTATTTGGTTGAAAAAAGTCGAAAAAAAAGTGGTTGCTATATTAGCACATAAAAATACTATAAAATCACATAATTAATAAATCACAATACTACAAAATTCAAAACATCGGATAAAAGCAAAAATGTGCATCACGTTGTTATGGGAGGATAATAATAACAATAAATAATGAAAACTTTCCTACTTTTGGGATGGGAAGATTAGAGACTTTTGTTCCATCTCCGAGGAGTTGTTCAAATATCTTCTCGTGAAGGCACAAGTACTGCATGTGGCAAGGGAAAGCAGCCTCCTCCCCCTTGATTTTGCTGGTTATGTTCAGTCTTATCGAACCAGATACTGTAGATCCCTTACCTCTCTTATCTGAACAATATCATCATCATCAGCATCATCGTCGTGGACGTCGTATTCAACATCAATACCATCACCATCGTCATCGTCATCACCACCATCATTGTCATAGTTATCATCAACATTATCGTCTTCACTACCACCATCATTATCGGCTTCACCTTCGTCGTAACAATTCTGCCTCAAGCAAGCATTTGATTTTAGTTCGCAAATACATGTATAATTATTTCAGATATGACATTAAATTTACAAAATATTAGTGTGCACGAATCACAATTTACCAAGCGTGTACCAAAGGTCACTTTCTCCAACTATTGATTTGGTGTCGATAATTTTCTGACCCAAAAATTCATCAGCACATGATCGTGTTATTAACGTTTTCATCGTCGACTGAAAATTGCGATCCTGATCCCTGATAAAAGGAGATGATTGAAATAATTAAGGATTATTTTAAGTAACATCTTTCAACAAACGATTTACGAAGGAAATTTAAGAAGATCCAACGCAAGTTGTTTGAAAATTACAAAAAATACCACGATAGAGTGTTATCTTTGAAAGTTTAAACTATTTTCAAGATGAAAATGACAAAATCTTTCATAAAATGTTCGATTATTTGCTCACCAAACTCTAATTTTGATCCTGTCAGAAGAGTTGGTGCAGATGCTGTCGAACGAATAACAGTAAATATCAAAGTAACAAAAGCACCCCGTAGCGAACAAAAGCATTACAAAACATGCAAACAAAAGCATTACAAATGAAAGGATTCATTCCAAACAGGATTGATGTCCTGGTGAATTGTTTTGCTTCTCTTTTTAATTTTTCCCACTTGGATGGTTACGTAGGGATCACTTGTTCCACTTTTGTCTTTTACGACCAAACCTTTGGCACAGACCACTAGAGAGCAATAATAACAATAACAACAACAATAATAATAATAATAATAATAAAATAGAAAATATTGAAATGGATGTTGAAATTGTAATGGCTATTGTTATTATATTTATTATTATCAAACAATTGCTTGAATCTGTGGACCTTTGATTGTTATTTTGGCAATCCAGTTGGACGATCCATCGATGATTGCCTTTTTCGCTTCCTCCAAACGTCCGATGTGAGAGGTAGGATCCACTTTGAAAACTTGCCTTTTTAATAAGCATTAGTTTAAAATTAAGACTAGTTAATTGATCTAGTAATCATTTAAATCAAGTGATAATCATTAAAACCTCAAGATTTCTCCTTTGTTCATTTGCCTTTCAAGTACTTCTTGAGAAGGTTCGTCACTTGATTCCTCTTTCTCTCTCAGTAAAGCTGTTCAGTCGTCAATTTATTATCATATTTGAGCGTGACGAATTGTTAAAAATTCAAACTCTTATCGATTTACCGAAAATATGTTAAAACGTGAGATAGACGCGCTGACGCTTTAATTGCCAGTGATTTTATGAAATCTTTCAATTGCAACAAATGATTTAAAATTATTAATGAATCGATGGTTTCTATTTGAAACATTTATAAACATTTCGTTGTGGGAAGGACAAGAGGAGACACGTCTAACATTGTTTGCAATCATTGCTCAAGAGGTCCCTGCACGTATCGTGAGCCAACAATCCACATTTTCTGCACCTCACAATCTTATGATTCCCCACACCCCACAAAAATCCTTGGCATTCGAAGCAATTGGAAACATGAGATCCTTCCCATACCTCCATGGCATGAGGAGCAGAATCAGAAGGAGGCGAGAGAATTGCTTGCAAGGATTTCTTGTAAACGTAGGTTTTCTACAACGAAAACCACATCGGTTTACTACACATAAATTTATTTGCGCATGTTTCACATAGTAAATAGAACATTTAACAGTTCAAAAGAATGCTCACCAGTTTCTCATCTTGCAGCGAAAAGTTCTTGAATGAAGAAGCTTTTTGACTGGTGATAGGCTTGGAATAAAATTACCGAATAAATCATCATTTATAAAATTAATAGCATTTTGAATTAAAAATATTTATTTAAGCAATATTCAGCATTGAATTCTCAAATACCCGTTCAATAATCAAGACGGAAGTTCTGCGTCTTGCATCGAAACGTGGAGTTTTTTCGATGTCACTAAAAAGTTGGTTTATCTCCTCTTGGACTCTTTAAAAAAGATGTTTAAAAGCGTTTAGTTGTGGAGAATGTTGTTGCTAAATTAGAAATGTTTAATTGGAATTATTAATAAAATATGAGAAAGAATTACTCATTTGTTCTGCTAGGCAGTGAGTTTTCTCCTTGGTCCTGCGGTAAAATTAAAAAAAAATCGTGATAATTTCTTAAATTAATGAATTAAAAGAATCGGATCTTTATCCTTCTACTAAAATTTGAACCTTCCTTAAAAGATGAGCATTCAATAAGCAATTGCGATCCTTATAATTGGAGTAATCGATGAAGGTTGAACTTTCTAACGAATTCGTCTTTTTATCGTTTTTAATGTTGCTGTCCGAAACCGTTCAATGTAAGCTTAAGATAATTATATAATCATTGATAATTATTATTATAAATTCACATTCAATTCTACTTTCATTCAAATGTTAGATAAGAAGCTGTTTCTGTAGAAGCAACTACTTATTACATTGCATCAGCAACATAACATTCTTTCAATAAACATAGAAATAAACATAGAAATAAACATGAACCTTAGAATTATCCGAAACGACTTCAATCCATCCACTTCTTGTCGACATTTGTGCATTTCTTTCGTTACTGGCATTGCTGGATATTTGACATTTGAGGTGTTGTGTTGGTATAGGTGACATTGCATAACATCAATATTAACATGTTATTATTAAGTAATATAGTGAAAATTAGAAAAACCTCGGCTTGCCATGTAATATTCTTGCGATCCATTCGCTTATAGAGTCGATGAAGGAAAGGCTACTGGAAAGGAATATTTTTAAATTTCCAAATATAATTATCGTTTACAATTTTAAATTCAAATTAAATTTTAAAAATAAAAATATAAAATATACTAAAATTAAAAAAAATCATGCCTTTCAGAATTCTCAGAAGAAATGCCTTCGGAATTATTGAGAGTTGCTTTCAAAAATTTTAAAAAGTTTTCAGAAATTAAAAAAAAATTAATGAATAATGAAAAATTCAGTTTGAAATGTTTTCCAAGAAGTAAAAAATTAACTTTTACTGAAGACCTCAATAACCTCAACGAAACGTTACACATTTAAGAAAAAATAAAATTCAATATTTAATAATTATAAAATGTAAATTATATCTGAATATATTAATACTGTTATGCAAAATATTAATATTAATTATTAATGTTTTAAATAATAACTTTACTTAATATTAACATTAATTAATTAATAAAATACTTAATAAATTATTCATATAGTGCATAAATATTATGTTGACATTGGGTCAATTATGGGAGAAAAATAGCATCCAAATCGAGATAGCATTTAATTGTTGAACATCAATTATTTCTGAAATGTTCATTTATCATCTGCTTATCAACAAACCTAGATCAACAGATTTGATTGTTTTTGTCGTCTTATTTATTATTATTATTAATCCTATTTTAAATAATGATATTATTATTATTATTTTTATTAGCACACCAGATGACAAAACTGCCGCTTTAAATAATATATAAAAAATCAAATCGTCATTTAAAGTTGATCATTGGAATAGTTTTATAAAATAATTTCTACCGAGGAAAAGAATAAAAGATGGAATGAAAGTAAATTACAAATCATTTGAACGAACCATCAACTGATGAGACAAATTCAGCATCCAACCAAATCTTGTGTTTTGTCTTGTTTTGAAGACCATCTTTTGCTATCGATGAAGAGCCCAACATTTCCCCTTGCAGTCTCTTGAATTATTTCATGGAATTACTTAAGTTATTCAATAATTGTAACAAATTAAATTTATAAATGCACTTTATCCGATTGCCTTATAGTGGATATTGGAATAACCAAAGCACCAAGAAGTTTGTCCCAAAAAAGTCCTTTTGACCAAACCTCGATAGCAATATTCGTATTCGACAAAATGAATTCTTTCTTTCTACAAAATATTTTATAATTGCATATTATAAACTATCGGTTATAATTTCAAGTCATTCCAGAATTTTCAGTAAAATTTGATAATAAAAATTAAATTTTGGAAGGGAACATAATCATAAACATAAACAGGAGTATATGTGTGATTAAAAAAAATAAAAGTAAATAAATAAAATATTTACAGTGTCAAAGACTTAAAGTTTGATTCAATTAATCGCTTATAAAACCATCAATAGACATTTTTAAAGCAAAAATTTGATAATGATTAACAAATTTGATATTAAAGATTAAAGCTATATAAGGCATTGGTTAGACCCCATCTGGAGTACTGCATACAAGTATGGAACCCCCACTTAAAGAAGGACATTGAAACCTTGGAAAGGATGCAGAGAAGAGCAACTAGGATGATTAAGGGTCTAGGAAATCTGAGTTATGAGGATAGATTAAGAAGGTGCAAATTAACAAACCTAGAAATAAGGAGAAGTAGAGGTGATCTCATAGAAACGTTCAAGATATTAACAGGAAGAGAAGATTTACCGCCTGAACATTTCTTTGAGGCCACCAAAAGCAGTTCCATGAATGTAAGCTGTGTAGGAAAGCAACGGGTACTCTGAAGAATNATTTACCGCCTGAACATTTCTTTGAGGCCACCAAAAGCAGTTCCATGAATGTAAGCTGTGTAGGAAAGCAACGGGTACTCTGAAGAATAATTACGTCAGAATTATTACGAGAGTAGTTAATCTTTGGGACAAGCTTGATGAGGAGACAATATATTCAGATTCGGTGGAACTATTTAAAATAGGACTATCGAAAGTTGGATATTGAATTTAATGGGAGTGGTTTATCACACAGACATAAGTCTATTTAAACCACTATAAATTAATATTATGTTTATGTTTATATGCTTATGTTTAAATAATTTTTTTTTAATATGACCAATTGTTTTTCTTTCAATACACCGAAGATTTTTAGGTCAAGTATGAATCACTTAACATTTATAATCTAAAGAAGCACACGCTTATGAAATTAAATTTAGTAGTATTTGATCTCATATCGTTGTTCTAATTATTTATTTATTTGGAACTTAATTCAATGTCATTTTGATGCTTAAATCGTTTAATTCAAAAAGGTATCGAGAATTACATTACGACAGTTTCATTCCATTCTGGCGCCAGTCCTTGGATAGATTCGGATTTTTTCACATAATTTCCCAACTTTAACAAGATAAAGCTCGAGATTTTATCTATCAAATTGTGAAAGTAGAAATTAATCCGTATTTGTTAATCATAATACCCTCAAACAAGATAATAGAATTCAATACTTGCCATCGGTATGGTTTATTTCTGCCTTTTTAACTGTTGAAAAGGAATTTAAAATAATTGATCAGTAAATTAAAATTTAAAGGTATGACGGCATAAACATCTATAATCTATTATGTAACCTATTAAGTTCATTGTTTCTCAGTCGATTGTCATGAATAGAGCTTTAGATGCCCAATATTTTGTCACATCATTATAACAGTCATGCGACTAACCAAAAACTTTCAAGTCCGACATAATAGTTGCTTTCTGCTTTCTGATAATGTTGAAAGCGAATATGATAAAGTCTTCTCTCGGTCTAACTTCGCTGAGTGAGGTCTTTAAATATCTCGAATGAGACCTGGGCTAGCTTAGTCAATTCATCAGGTCAGGACGAGCTTAACGACACCATAAATGTAAAAATTTTTGAAAATTTTAAAATAGACCAAACGGAAGAGAGGGAGAGGTATCGATCTATTCCATAAAATCTTTTCCCACTGAATCCTTACTAACCCTAACTCTAATTTCGGGAGGCCTTTGAGTGAGTATCATCGCTACTTTTGCACAAACTTAAATTTTAGTTTGTGTTTATTTATTTTTATTTTTTTAATAAAATGATCGCAAGAATAAATAAATTAAATGAAATAAAAACGGATTACGGTTTATTTAGCAATTTCATCAATTAAACTTTCCTGTGGAGTATTATCATGAAACGTCCCATACAAACTTTTTGTTTAGCATTAATTATGTTAGAACTTAGTATATTGATTTTTGTTTGTATTGTGAATAAAGGTTTGTGATGATTACCAAAATCAATTTTTTGAAAGGAACGATTTTTTTAAACTTTATTACACTGAAATACGCAAGACATATTTTTATCTGACATGGGTCTAGAGCATTCAAAACATTAAAATTTGCTTATTTCTGTGATGTCGGAACTTATAATCATGAAAATATTGAAATGATTTAAAGTAAAATTGCAACGCATCCCTGACGTTTGCATTTGAAATGCTGCCTTAGTAAGCAGCCGGTTGGCGTTTTTTTCTGGCAGATGAGTGTCATTCCCGGTATACCGAAGTTTGCCGCCGATAGAGTTATAACGAGTTAGTAATGTTTGCTTGACGAATATGCTCGTTGGGGTTAGATAGGATACTTTATGACATTACCCGAGACTGGGCTTGCTTGGATTCATACATTGCTAAAATAGTTGAATAAGATTAACATCGACCTGCTAAACAAATATTTTGTTTTAGATGTTCGCTCGAAAAATCTGCATTCTGTTTTAGCAAAATAATGAATTTTGTTTTATGAAGGACTTTTTTAAATAAATATTTTGGAGCAGTCAAATGTTATTTCGCAACTATTGGTAATCGTTACAGGCGTAGCATATCCGAAAACTAGCAGGCTAGACGTACATGATCTGTATAAAGACAATAAACCAAATTATGCAATTTTGAAATATCACTTCCAACAAGAAGGCAGGATAACCGAAAAAGCTGCTCTTCAAATCATTGAAGATGCCACACAACTTTTGAAACAAGAACCGACTTTGTTAGATGTGGAGGCCCCAGTTACAAGTACATTACAGGATGTTTTTACTTATTTTTTTGTATCAGTTAAACGTTCTGTTCTGCGAAGTTTGCGGTGATGTACATGGTCAGTTTTTTGATCTCCTAAAACTATTTGAAATTGGCGGTCCTCCAAGTCAAGTGAGGTACCTGTTCCTTGGAGATTACGTGGACAGGGGATACTTCAGCATAGAAGTTTGTTTTGTTATGAGCATTTTCGAAATCCTTGGAACAACCCTTGGTGGCCATTTGTTTTTCAGTGTGTGCTGTACTTGTATGCTATAAAGATCAATTTTCCCTTGACTTTTCTCATGATGAGAGGCAACCATGAGTGCAGACATTTAACATCCCACTTCACATTCAAACTAGAATGTAACTTTTTATGCTTATTGAGCATATTATGGAAATACCATTTAATCGCTTGTTGGAATGTTCTGGGTTTTTGCATTTTTTCAGGCATGATAAAGTACACTGAGAAAACATACGACATGGTTATGGAATCTTTTGACGCCCTTCCATTAGCAGCAGTGGTTAACAAACAATTTTTGTGCGTGCACGGAGGCATCTCGCCTCACATCCATTCCCTTCAGGACATAAAAATGGTGAATACATATTCATATATTATCCTCGACTTGGAGCCTCCTGAAGTAGCAATTGCCTTTTTTTAAAGATTTATAGGTTTAATGAACCTCCGCCCATGGGGGCGATGTGTGATTTGCTATGGGCAGACCCGACCGAAGATTTTGGTAGCGAGAAATACGATGACCTGTTTCTTGTCAACACCACTAGGGGATGTTCGTACCGATACTCGTAAGCATTATGCATCCGTTGTTTGCATATCAGTTATTCTGCTCTTACTTACTATTCTCAGGTATCAAGCTGTTGTGAACTTTCTAAACGAAAACCTTCTGCTATCAGTAATTAGGGCTCATGAAGCTCAAGATGCTGGGTTAGACATTTGAAACATAATTTCTAACCTTGCTCACTAAATGTCAAGCTACTTAAAATCCAAGCTATTTCATGTACAAGAAACATTCGACGACTGGCTTCCCCGCCCTTATGACAATTTTCTCGGCTCCGAATTACCTTGACGTGTACAGAAACAAAGGTTAAGCATTTTAATTTTTTTTTGCTGAGACTATACTCTTAACAAGACTAAGTTGGAACTTATAGGTGCCATAATAAAATATGATAAGAAGAAGCTCAACATCGAACAGTTTAATGACTCTCCTCACCCCTATTGGCTGCCTAACTTCATGGATGCATTTTCTTGGTCATTGCCTTTCATAGGAGAAAAAGGTTTGATAATTTGTGCAGACAACATACTTACTGTCTTACTTATTCTTTTACATTTTTCAGTGACCGACATCTTAAAAAGCATACTGACTCACAGCACAATAGAGTCTTCAAAGGGCTTGCCAGCAGAAAAAAGAGGTTAACAAAGTCGACACACTTAATTCCTCGCCAATAGTAATTAAAATTCCATTTCAGAAGAATTGGAGAAAAAGAAGGCTGCTATACAAAGTAAGGTCAGGGTGATAAGCAAAATGAGCCGCATGTTCAAAATACTCAGGTGAGCAATGTCAAGATCCACCTTATAAAAATCTTGACTTTTTTAAATTTGTTTTAGAGAAGAGAGCGAATCTATCGTCGTTCTCAAGGGCCTCACACCGAATGGAATGCTGCCCATAGGAGCTCTAACAGGGGGGAAAGAAGGACTTGAAAATGGTTAACCTGCTTTTGGCTTGTAATTAATTAGATGTTAATGAAGTTACTTCTTTAAAGCCATGACTGGTTACATGCCCAACATGAAGATTAAGACTTTCGAAGATGCTAAACTGCTGGACAAAGAAAATGAACAATGGCCTTCTGCAAACAGAAAGCAACCTCCACCCTAGCTACAAAGCAATGCATACCATACCAGCATCGGGTGGTGCTTTAGCCAGAAACCGTTTTCTTTTGGAATAAGAAACAAAACAAATTGTAGCCATGTTATTTGGAGGGCTTTCTATGATACATGATACTATGTTGAATATACCAGTAATTAAAATAAACCTGATCAACTAGTACCACACAAATGGTGAGATAATGTGAGTTTTACTGTCCTGGAAGGAATTGCTTTCTTTATTCAATTCAAACTTGGGTTGCAACCAGTGGATCATGAATTGAGCTGCTGCCACTCATGCTAAAAATAAAAGCATTTAGGTGAAAGGGTGGACTACTGACCAAATGCAATAACTCTCACAGTTGATGGGCTGTGTGGGGGCAAGCCAAGTGATGAGTTTGTCAGATAGCTCCTGGCACTAGAAATTGGTTGATACAAACCAGCTGAATGAGAGGAAGGGTGTCCAAGGGAAGGGAAGTAGTCTTCTGTGCTCTGTTCAAAAGAAATTATTTTTTTTGCATTAAGGTGCAGACTGCAGAGCTATCTAGGTTAACAAACTGAATTGAATTAGGTATTGTAAATACACTCAAAACTTCCAAGGTGGTGTTAGGTATGCCTTATGGATGCCCTGGTTTACAAGTAAATCTAATGATCATTAATTGGATTTTTATTTAAAAAAAATAGTGAATATTTACTCATAACCCCAACACATGTTAGGGGCCATCTATAAGACTGGATTTTTAAATTCAATCAATATGCTTGTTGAAGACACGGCAAAGTCGACATTTGAAACCTGCAATCTTTCAGTTTACCAATCGCTGCAGATTGTGGAAGCACTAGTGTGCAACTAAGCACAACAATGCAATGATAAAACTCAGCATAAAATTTGCACTCGTAAATTCATTTTAGTTATTGACCCATGAATTCGTGATGTAAAAACTGCACCTGGTTGTAAGGAGTGTCAGAGGAAAAGGCTGAAAATAAAGATTGGGAGACCAGGGAGTTAGCCATGTCCAACTGTGAAGGGAACATGCTGTTGATGAATGTGTTCTCATTCGGAGAGTAACGACTTTCTTGAAACATACGAGGCTCTTTGGGTAGGCAGGTGTCACCTAAATCATTGGAAACTTGTATATTATCATAAGGGAAATTTCAATAAAGTCCAACTAACCATTCAGAAAACTTGATCCATGAATATAATTATCATTTGGAGTACATAGATGGAATTGAGAAGAATCAGCTTTTAGGGAATTGTTTAGAAAATCAGATGATCCATTTTGAATGGCAGCACTCTCAGAAGAATTGAACTTCCACAGCTCATTTGCAGGACCATAGTCAAACATAAAGGAAGGCGGGTTCCCATCAAAGGCTGGAGGTGCTTTTCCAGCAAGATAATCAAATGCAATATTTGAAATCGTCTGACTTTTAACACTTGGAGCAAATGGTTGACTTAAAGGGGGAAATGAGAATGAGTGATCATAGTTTTTGTGTGACATTACTGATTTGAAATTTGGAGCATTAGGATTAAGAGTGCTTCCAATCGCAGCAGAAAACTTCAAATCATCTTCAATGTAACTTCTCTTCTTTGGGATGTTACCAAATGATGGAATTCCACTACCAATTACCCCCGGTTTACAAGTTTTGTTCGTGCCAGATTCACCAATACCTGGAACTCCAGCAGGTGATGTTCCAATCTCTGCACCATTTCCAAAGTCTAATCTTCGTGCAACCAAGCTTGCAGAATATGGTATTTCTAAAGCTATGGATGGAGGTGCGACAGTTTGAGCAGTTTTGAGTGATTGATTTCCACGTCTGAAGCCCGGAGCTTTGGCCAGCAGTGCTGGATTAGCCTCTGGAGTCACCATTTTGGATGCTGAACTCAACAATACATTTGATAACATTGAGGAACCATTGGAAAGGCAGGAAGCTGCTACTGTAGCAAAATCTTTCTTCTGGTCCTTATTTTTTTGCAGTACAGTTTCAGTGATATTACTTAATAAATTGTCGAAAGGAGAAAATTCGCCCCTTCCAATGAAATAGTAGGATGATGTTAAAGAATTCGAAACAAATTGTGATGTGATATCTTTAAGGTGATCGTTCGAATACTGCCCAGGAGTGGGAGAATTTAAAGACTTTGTCATACATACATTAACCGTAGTTGAAACAAGGTCATCGTTATCTTCACTTTTGTCAGTAATATGACGCCGTATAACCTTGGAGGTATTGCTTTTAGGGACAGACCATGGTTCAAAAATATTGAAATTACTATCGGATGGCGATTGGCCAATACACAACACATTTCCAGTAGCATGTGACTTATCATCTGATTCCTGAGATTTGGCAATAGGAAGCTTGGGTATAGAGTTGATTGGTGAAAGTGGTATAGATGTCGAAGAATGTGTGCTTTTTACGATCTCTTTTGAAATGTCTGGACACAAATTGGTTGTGTGAGGTTTACTAGCTTTGCCACTCATTCCTTTATAGGAAGGAATAAGTTGCTCAATATCCTTTTCTGGATCTTCAATGAGGCAGACAAGCAATTTCATGGCTAACTGAGTTGCCTCTGGCAATCCTTTTATAGTGATTACACCATCCTCACAATGCTTCATCTTATCTAGATCAATATGGGCACCAGAAAACTCTCTCACCGCATTGATGTTACAACCACCTCTTCCGATAATTCGGCTGATGCATTTTCCAGGCACATTGAGTTTTTTACATTTCCTGGAAACCTCTTTCCAGTCATCTTCTTTAATTTTGTGACCTTGAGCACTTGGCTTTGCCTGAGCAGCATGACAAGTCCTGCGGTTCGCATTACCGACCTTGGGATTGTTCTTTGAGGCATTGGAATCGGAGGATGAACTGCTTTTATGTAAATCATTCGTCAAATTGTTGGAATTGCCAGAATTTATTGAAAGCTTGAACATGTCGTTCTCCAAACTGAAATCATCTAGGTCGCTAATGCCTGACTCGGCAGTCTTGGTGAAAGGCTTATCGGAAGTAGTAACATCTTCCCGAGGCTTTGAATTTTCAGAGGTATTGCCAGAGGAGTTGCTTCCGTTGGACTCGAGTTCGTTGTCACTGGAATTATGAAGGGAATTGGAGTCGCTCTTTGATTCGGATATATAGTTCTTTTCATGAATTTCTTTAATGGGATTAGTATTGGAAATGATACTGTTAACATCATCTTTAAATTGTAACAGTATGTCGTGCATTTCATGCAATTTTGAATAACACAAGGATCCTTCAGGAACGGCTAGATCATCCGAATTCATCAATTCTAATTCGGCTTTGTGCTCGGTAAATGAAGTGACATCGTCTATATAAATCTTGTCTATACCCTTTTTGATATCCTTCTTTTTCTGTTTTCTTTTCTCCCGCTTGCGGAGCGCGGCTGCCTTCTTACTTTCTACCAAAGATTGTTCCAAGGCCAACTCCAGCAAAAGGTTGTTCGCATGCTTGTTGGCTTCGGCTGCTTGTCGTTCCTTGGCATTTATTATTATATCCATGCACTGTTGACACTTTTTTAAAAGATCTTTGTCCTCACCTATCTGAGAAAGGCATCTAGCACATTCTTGGTCAGACGGGAGTTGATTTACACGTCTAACAAGCCATTTTACAACTTTCACATGACCCTTTTTGAACGCAGCCATTAAACAAGATGTCCGTCGAACATCGCAAGAATCCGGATCGGCCTTGTGTTTAATGAGCAGTTGAATCACTTCTAAGTGACCGCCATTGCAAGCCAGCCAAAGAGATGTGTGGCCTTTCTTATTTCTCGCATCGACCGGAGCTCCTTTGGCCAGCAGCAACTCCACAAACCGGTAATGTCCTGAATGCATTGAAATTACAAATTTAATTGTTTCCCCAGTAAGGATGAATAAAATAGGACTTACCTTTATCAGCAGCAATGATGAGTGCAGTGTCCTTGGTCGAACTTCCGTGCAATGCAGACACATCTGCTCCTCGATCGAGCAATACACGTCCAACTTCAACAAAGCCTCCACTGGCAGCTTCCATTAGGGGTGTTAAGCCCTTTTTAGCACGATGCTCGAGATTAGCTTTCCTGTCTGCCAACAGAGCGACAACTTCATGCTTTCCTTGAAAGCATGCCAACGTTAATGCCGTGTTCTTATTCGTTTCAATTTGGGCATTGACATCTCCTCCCATATCAAGAAGTAAGCTGACAACAGCAGCATGTCCATTCATTGAAGCCAACATTAGCGGAGATATTCCTAGGCGACTGCTTGTTCTGGAATTAATTTCAGCCCCGTGAATTAGAAGCAGACGCACTATATTCACATGGCCAGCGGATGCGGCGAGACAGAGAGGCGTATAATCTGATGCATTGCGATGTTCCCTATTTGCTCCATGCTTTAACAAAGACTCAGCTATTTCATGTCGACCTCCAGAACAGGCCAAAGATAGGGCAGTGTCTTTTGTTTGTTCCAGTTGGGCTTCGGTGTCAGAACCATGCTCGAGCAAAACATTCACTACTTGAAGATGACCGGCAGCGGCAGCAAGAATCAGAGAAGTGAAACCCTTTTTGTCCCTGTGCTCTACATCGGCACCTCTCCTCAGCAACAACTGCACGAGTTCAAAATGACCACCAGCACTTGCTAATGTCAAAGCTGTATCATGATTGGCTTCCGTTTGGGCATTGACTTCAATGGCAGGGAACACAGAATGCTCTCTGCTTGGTGGAATTTTTAATGTTTTGTCTAAGGATGTGTTATCGTCCACGGCTTTTTGCACTGGGACTACATTCTGGTTTCCTGCAACTTTCCCATTTGACAGTCTAATTTTTTCTAGGTTGGAATTTTTAGCTTTTGACATGATGGTCTTGACTGAACTGTTTCCTAATGAATTGCAAGCAGTCCTTTCTGCTGTTTTGGATGCTTGACTTCGAATTTTCACATGTAAGGGTTCAGGATTCTTTGTTTTTTGGGCCTCATGCTGTTGATTCCTAAGTAATGCCTCTGCTATTTTTTCCTGGGAGCTGAGACATCTGTCCAAAATTTTTTGAGGTTTTGGCAGATTAAAGACATCACCCTGCAACAATTAATTACTTATACATATTAGCTCAAGCACTGCAAATATCACACATATTTTATGAAGATAGCATTTAAATTTAAAAATAGTAATCACATACCACTAGGGGTGAAATTTCTGATGTATTGATTTGCTTCTGTTTAATGAGACCTAATGAAGGAAGTGCATTATACATTTAATGGCTCTGAAACTTCAAAAAATATTTTTTCAAATGAAAACCTTTTTCAGTCTCAGTCAAACAAGGTGGCATATTTGAGGGCTGACATCTTTGTTGGGATGCAGCAATTTTTGGCTGCTGAGGAAGCTTTCTATGACCTGCAATTTTTTGGATAATTTAAGTATTAACTGAGGTAGTATTTCCACACAATTTAACTTAAGTTTTAATTTGCATAAAGACAAGGCAGTGCGTCAAGGCCAGTTGTAATATTAAAAAAATCTCAAATTCACATCATAAATAAGCCAATAACCTTTGGCAATAATTCTGTTCTGAACAATGCTAGAAATGGATCTCTCGCAACCAGATGGATCAGAAGATAAATTAATTTGTGCAGAAACATTTCCACATGGGACATTTGTTTCTGCTTTTAAACTGAAGGCAGAATCACCTTCATCAAAGTGATCCAAACAGGCCCTTTTTCGGCTTTCTACGGTACTGGCTAAACTTTCACCTCTTTCGATTGAGGCCTCTGGTCTAGAAAAAAAATTTATATCCTCAGTTTCTTATTAAAAAGGACAATGCATAGAATAGGAAAGACATCATAATGTTGCTGTTATTTGCAGATTCATTATTACTTTTCTGAGGTGCAACAGCAAAAGCAGGCATCTTCAAACTTTTCAACTTCAGACGCTGAAGATGAGGATGAAGAGGAAGATGACGAAGACACCGAAGATGACCCGCTCAAGTCATGCACTGCACTATCGATTCCCCCCGAACAGCCGTCTCCTTCATGTCGCACGCCTTCTTTCAACTCAAAATCCTTTTGGAGCAACTTATTTTTGCAAGTTTCAGACTCTCTTGAATCTAAACTATTCTTTTTAGGACTTGAAAGAATTCTAACACCATCTTCATCCATTTTTGCCATCAAAGATCTCATGGCCATATTTTGATAGATCGAGTTCCTTGCATGGTTAGTTCTAGTGCAACACTTTTCTGGACAATAAGTGCCTTCTTCACCATCTGCATAACCCAAATTCTTAGGCATGCTCTCCAATTGTAGTAATGCCTTTTTGATGTGGCTCTTTTTGACGGCCTGTTCTTTCGATGACATCCGCCACAGATCAGTCTTTAAAAAAAATTTGAAACCTCAACTTAAAAAATTTATGAAAATAAATTATTTAAAGTGTCCATTCAAAATTAAGACACATTACACAAATGTAAGAATCTAGATAAGCAGTCAAACAATACCTTTAACTTTTCTGAAAGGGATGGATTGGATGAAAGCATTGCTGACCAATCCAGAAGCAGACTCACAATTTGGGCGTGACCTCCCTTGGCTGCCTCAATAAGCATTGTAGAACCATCCTGCGCATCAAGAATTTAAAATTCTTTAAAATAAAAAAGTGTTTCTTTGAGACTTCAAGAATAGCACATCTTTAAAACAAAAACATAATAATAATTATTATTTGAATAAATATAGACAATAATCATCAAAATATCATGAGGCAGATCCTAGTAACAGAATGCATGCAGTTTGACAAATAAAATAAAACATTCCGCATCAAGTTTTGTCTTCCGACCTTAAGTTTGTGTGCAGCATTGGCTCCATTCTGTAACAGAAACTCCACCACTTTCAAATGACCACCTATGCAGGCCAACGATAATGCAGTATATTCATTGTCAGGAGTTGATTTGTTCACAACAGCTCCTAATGAAAGAATCAAGAAACCACCATGAAATATCATCTGACTATAATTTATAATTAAAATGTATTTCACCTCTCCTAACAAGGAACTGTACTGTTAACAAATGGCCCATCTTAGCTGCTTTCATGAGAGGAGTCCTTCCATTGTTTGAGACATGCTCCTAACCTCAAAATTATTCTTGTGATAAAACTGCTCGTGCCTTAAAATCATGTGAACTAAGTTTACGTACCAAATTGCTACCTGCCTTGAGCAACACCTCGGCAACGTTGGTGTGTCCGTTACCGCACGCACACGATAAAGCAGTGTCTCCTCTTTGACTGACAGCATTCACGTTCGCTCCTTGAAAAATATAATAAAACAATGTAACATTTCTAAGTTTGTCTCACAATAAAAAATTATACAATAATTAAAACAAGTATAAAACAGGTGCAAATATCATCTAATAATTTTGAAATTACTTGTAAAATTATATAAATAATAAAAACATTAAAATTCTAAATGCACACCAATGTTGAGAAGATATTTGACAAGGTAGAGATGGCCCTCTTGCGCAGCTTCTATGAGAGGTGATAATCCTCCAAGTTCCAAATCAGCTCCCTTCCTCAATAGCAGATCTGCCATCTCTAGGAATCCACTGCAGCATGCCAAAGTCAATGCTGTCTCTTTGGACTCTTGGGTGATGGCATTAACATCTGCTCCTGATTTAAATTAAGAATAAAAAAGTACCTTTAATATGAAATTGAATCAAGTCTGCTTCAACAAACAATGCTACCATGTTCCAGCAGAAGGGCAGACACTTCTACATGTCCCTCTCGAGCAGCTTCCATCAATGGAGTGTATCCCTCATCATTTCTTTGATCTACTATGGCACCCTTTGATATCAGTAAACTGGCTAGCTCCACATGACCTCCACAAGCTGCCAGGGTCAAAGGTGATTCATAACTTTCAGGGATCATGTTGACCTGATAAAAAAAATATTTCAAAGTGTTTAACAAAGAAGTGAGCATAATAATTAATTTCAACTGAAACCTACTTCAGCTCCTCTCTCGATCAATAATTTGGCAACTTCGGCGAAGCCGTCGATGCAGGCCTCCATGAGTGCGGTGTGCATCTCGTCTGTCTTGTGCTCGAGGTCTGCTCCAGCATTCAAAAGAAACTGCACCATTTCTGTATGGCCTTTGTTTTAAATAATAAAAATGATACATTGCATTCCCCAATTTTGTTTAGCATCAAGATACCCTTATAGCAGGCGAGCGTCAGAGCCGATTCTTTAAACTCTCTGGACTGCGTATTGACTTCGGCTCCATTCTCTATCAGCAACTTGGCAACACCTACGTGGCCGACACTGGCTGCCTCCATGAGGGGCGTATGGCCATTTTCATTTGCTGCTTCGACATGAGCACCGGCATTTATTAAAATCTGCACCGCTTTTTTATGCCCCCCTGAGGCTGCGTAGTGTAGAGCTGTGTTACCTGTATTATTTATCAAGTCACAAATGGAATTGATATACCCCAATTTTAAACCATTTAAATAAAAGATATCAGTTTCTAATAACATGCATTTTTAAAGATTTGAAAGATTCTGGGTTTATCACTACATATTAGTATGTAAATAAAAGTATATTGTTGACAAAAGTTATGACATCATAAGATGTAAAATTGCAAACCTGCAGTGGACTTAGCATTAATGGATGCTTTGTTATGGAGGAGAAGCTGAATGATATCCACAAACCCCCCAGCTGCAGCTTCCATCAAGGGTGTGCAATCACCCTTTGCTCCCCTGTCATCCACATCAGCATTTGTGGCCAATAGTACCTGTAGAGGAAATCATGACTGCAGGTAATCAAAATAAATAAAATTTGCAAAAAAGTGTTTGCACATTCCATCTGCATTACCTGGCATAGTTCGTAATATCCGGACGAAGCGGCCATGGACAAAAGACTTTCTCCATCTTCTGTATTTTTGCCAAGACTAGACCCGTGCTGCTTGAGCAATTGTTGGGCGACAGCTTCTGTATTTTTATCAGGGTGGTTCAGTAAAACAGGTTCCTCTCTGAAAATATAATTGAAGTATGAATGCCAAACGAATTTTGAAGAAATTTTCTTCTGCCGACTCACTATAGATTTTCATCACATATGTATGAGATCACAAGTTATTTAATGTCAATCAAACTGCCTCAGGCATATGTAGGCCTTTTCAAACTACTTATTTGTTATGTGTTGTCTTCCATTGCTATATTCCTGTGTATTTGCGACATTACACTAATGAAACAAAACGATAAGTAATAAAAATATCAACCGAATAATAATGCTACTAAAAAACATTAAGCATTACTCATGTTTCTAAAATAAATTCTAAAAAAAAAAATATAATTAATTTATAAGTGACTACTTATACCGCACATAGCATATCCTATCTAAAGCCTTTATGTGATCATAATTTATTTTAAGTAGGTAATTCTAAAGACAGCAGCAAAATATTGCCTGACAATTATGCAAGACATGAAAACTTTAAACAATTCCAAAATGTTTCATTAAATGAATTAGGTGTGTGAAGCAATGGGACATCTTGAAAAAGCCTCATTTCAGAAAGTCATTATAAGGGCAGGATCTTGTTTAACAAACTTCCCGAGTCGTACAAGAAACGCAAAAGATTTAAAAACAAACTGAAGGTTTGATTTTTAACAAATTTTTGTTAACAGCTTTCAATAAAAAAAGTTACAGCCATAAAGGATTGAAGGGCAAGACACCGCATTTTTTTAATTTTTAGAGAAAATAACTTTTTAATAATAAAGCAATTCAAACTTAGACAGTTGGAAAATGAAATTACATAAACATTCTTAACCTAAATTCACACACGATTCTTTTATTACATAAAGCTACGAAGTTCTAGTTCCACAATCTTGATCACCTTCCATTTCAAAATTAAGTTTTTAATTTATTGAAGCAAAAAAATAAACAATAAAATTAAGTCGGATTCAAATGTGTAACTAAGCTGCATAACAATGCCAAAAAATCCAAATGATCAAAATATATAAAAATAAACCAAAATGGCAAAAACTTAGAAAAGAACTTTTATATACATATAAATGTGTACATGAAAGCTCACATACTTGTGAAGAAATTCATTATCGTCACATTAAAATAATAACTATAAACCGGGTGATTCATGGTCGCATGATGAGGAAGTCCAACACGCCCACAAAATTTTTATTTCTGAACTAATTCGTCCAGAGCACGGTTTAGTGACCCGTGACCTTGCATTTTATACAAGAGCCTTCACCTAATCAGCTGTAAACAATACATCACATGATGGATATCAAAACACAATAATATCCCAATCAACTTTACAGGCCCTCTATATTTTACTCATTATATATCCTAACCCTTTAATTAATGTGACCTGACTCACTACATGTAGATCTACCACGTGATATGGAAATCTAAAACATACCATCAACCCTACTAAAATTATTGTCCACAATTATAAGATCACAAAACAGTTAATTGCCCATTAAGTCAGTTAAATTATACAAAAATTAGGTTCTCATATTCCAAAATGACATGTAATTTAAGAATATATATTTAGATAATAGCAGTGGCAGTATATCTTGAAGATATTAATTTAAAATGCAACAATTTACCAACATTTCAACCCAATGTTCAGATAAAATGTGATTAATAAGTTGTTTCATAATCTAGTTAGCAAATCATATCTATGATACAAAAATGATCAAGTCCCACCTTTCTAGGACTTGTTCTTCTTTCATTTTTATTAAAGCACTTGCAGCTTCATCAAGAGCTTCACTGACTGATGATGTAAGTTTTCGGATCAGTTTTTGATTAGCTACAAGACCTCCATCGGTGGGATTTGTTTTAACAAGACCTAGAATTCATAAAATAATTTTAACATTAGCAGCATTCATAATTTTAGCATTAGCATATCTTCTACAAAAAAATATCTTCTAATTCTTATTCAAATGTTTCTTGATATGAATTATAAAAATATTTTCTTACCTGCCGCCTCAAACAAGACTTGGAGGCGCGCCCTGGTCTCGGGATCAATACCTTCTAAATCTTTCATGGACGACAAAAATGATGTAGAAGCTTCCATGACATTCTCTGAATCCTGGAAATGATCCAGCTAAAATTTAAAAGCTAAACTTGAACAAAATGCATCTAAAACTAATCCCACAAAAGCTGAGCTACTTTCTCTCTAGTTACCTCTCTCTCTAATTAATATTGTGTTATTAAACATAATAAACAATCTATTAAAAACTTTGTTAGGCTTAGGTAATATTAAAAATCATATTACAATAAAAATTTTAAAAAAATATAACTAGTCAGTTTTGCTACCAGAAAGACAAAAAGGCACTAAATTTATGCCTTTAATGATCTAATGATTTAATGATAAAACATGTCAATGTACAAATTCTTAAGTCCTGTTTCAAGCTTGAGCTACTCATTTAGCAAAGCCATCAATTAATAACTATAAATAATCACATACTAAATGCGCATTCTACATTTGTGTATCTATAGACCTAAAAAAAAAGTTGATTTTTCACAGATCAAAGCAAGATCATCACAAAATTACACAAAATAATTTTAATCAAGTCCATCCTCGGCAGTTCGATTAAACAAACTTACATCCGAACATTCTTCATCGTCTTCGTCGCTATCAAAAAATTGGCAACCAAATTCTGTACCGTCAGCCGCTATTGCCTCGATACCAGGCGAATGTTTCATATCTGCCGAGACCACGAACTCCGACAGGGCATCGTTTCCCATTGTCGTCACAACAGAGTTTATACTTGTGGAAGACATTCTTGAATCGGTGATTTGAGGAAGAACTCTTTTAGCGATTTTTTTAATCCTTTTAAAACCGTTTTCCATTTAAATAAGATGCAAATGATCAGGCTGTAAAGTAATCCAAGTAGTGATCAATTTCTTATCAACGACAAACTTTCTCGTTCCCAGACAGCCACCTCTACCACCATTACGAAAACGTCACGGTTTTTAATTTTCTTCTAGCGACATCTCCAATGTTATTATTAAAATTTGTAGGAAATATGTTTTTATTTATTTTAAAATAAATGTTAATATTTATGTTTCTAATTTGTTTTTGTATAAAACATAAATGTTAAAATTATTAAAGAATTATGATGCAATATAATCGAGTGTAACTAATAATAATTACCGAACGACAGTAATTGTTGAATATCACTAATGTAATATGTGTATATAATTAAGTTATTTTTGTTTGTCATTACAATAATGAATAAACTTGCGAATTTTTTCACAATGTTCCTAAGCAGATATGGATTAACTGACATTTTAATGCGGATTGATTAGTGTGTTTCTCTACAGATGAGATATAAAAATTCTATGTCGTTGCCAATGGCTATAGACAAATTCATTTTCATTTGTGGATATCATTTCTGCTAGTTATTTTGTGAACTTTGATCAAACGTTTTTTCTTCGGAAAGAGAATTAAGAGTGAAGACACTTCCAAGAAATCAGAAAAACTCCTTGACTTATAAGGAGTTAGTTCAAGTTGGCTTCGGAAAAGCAAAAAAAGGTCATGACCGCATGATCTAATAGTTAAGACTTTCGCCTCTCAAGGTGGCAGCACGGATTCGAATTCCGTTATGTAGGAGACGTTAATATTACAACGAGGAAATTTAGCAATTTGGACAAACCTTTCGATTTCGGGAAAGTTTTCTCTGAAGCAAGCTTATGAAATCTTTTTATGATTGCCACTCTCAAACAATATAGTTCCTGTCTCGTGCTTGAAAGTGCTAGGATTGAAAAGCCAGGGAAGCGTTTAATGACCAACTGCCCTCAAGAATCAGAAATAATTTCTCTGCTTTTTAATATTTCGTAATCAGTATTAGTTTTTTGATTGATTTTACACTTTACTAAAGTAGATAAAATATGTAATATTAATAATGATGTAATATGAAATAAGGGAGTAATGTCAACATGTTAGAATGTTGTTGCTAGAATAGAACTGTTTTGAGAAGTTAAATTTATGTAATTAAATAACTGATGTTCTAGTTTTAAAAATAACAGAAATAAAATATTTTAACTTTTAAAATTTAAAGACTTGATAGACAGAACTGGTAAATCGAATTATGAATCGAATTCATTCTTTGCATATCAGAAGGTGTTTCTGTGCTCGTATTAAATATAACTTCTGAAAATTTGTAAGGGTCCTTGATAAAGGATACAATTTAAAACGATGGCTGATGAGGTTCTTTACGATTTGGTCCTTATGGAAATGGTTAATGTTATGTATGACTCTAGTGGTACCGACCAAGACAAGGTATGTTTTTTTAATTGAAGTATTGGTAAATAAAGTAGTAAAATGCATGGCAAACATTAAAATGCCACAATTTATTAGTTTCTATATTACACCACACACTTAGATTAAAAATCGGTAGAATATAATAAGGAATCAAAGAATGAAATAATAGTAGTTTTAAACAAACATTAACCTACTTGTAATTAATAAGATTTGTATAAAATTACGAATGTTTTTACCATTAACTATTTCATAACTTGTTTAAATTTATTTCAGAAAATAGGTTTATCAAAATTGGAACTTCTAGGTTTCAGAGTTGGGCAAAATGTGGTGGAAAGGTGAAATCTAATTTTTAATCTAAGATTTTTTTTTAAATTTATATCTGAGCATTTTATTTTAATCATATTTGGTCCTGTTCTGAAAAGAATTTTGTTTTCTGGCGTTGTGACAGCTTTACAATTTATTTATTACCTTAATGCATTGCTGCCATTTTTGCTTTGAGGTGCCTTGTCTTGGTTTGGCAAGGAGCTTGTAATTTGTTGATTTTTTGTTGATAATTAGCCACAATGTCATGCAATATACATAATACAATGCAGATGTAGTATCCTGTTGTCTCTTTATTTTTAAACTACTTTAGCTAATTTGCTAGCTTACCTCTAAATAAACTTCTTGTAGATTGACCAAGGATCTTCCAAGATTTAAAGATGAATTGGATATAATGAAATTTGTGTGCAAGGACTTTTGGTCTGCTCTCTTCAAGAAACAAATAGACAATTTGAGAACAAACCATCAAGTATTCTTAAGGGGAAAATTTGCAGAACATTTTGAAGAAAGTAAAGGACTTGTTTTACATTCCAGGGAATGTTTGTGCTCCAAGAAAACCGCTTCAAGTCACTGGCCCAAATGTCAAATAACAAACAGTATATAGAGTGTGCCCCACAGGCAAGAAAATATAAATCTCTCTTGTTATGAATAAGATAAAATTTTTGTTAGATTGGGTGGATTTTAGTAGATTGGGTAGATTAAGTTTTTTACTTGTGAGGTTTGTCTGATCTTATTTTTTGCAATTTGCATTCAGAACTTTACTTTTATTAAATTAGGACCTACTACTTATTTTTGTGTTCAGTATTTGGCATTTCCATGTGGTCTTATTAGAGGTGCCTTGTCAAACTTTGGAATAACTTCAGTGGTTACAGTCGACATCAACACAATGCCATGCTGTGAGTTTGTTGCCAAGATCACCAAATACTTTTACAAATCAAAAACTCCATCTTCATTGCAGGCAAATTTCAAATTCAAATTCAGAGATGATTTTGGTCACATCAAAAAGCACATTGTTCAGATTCTCTACAGTTTCAGATATCCAGTCAGAGGCTTATTGCTTGTACACAATAATTTTCCCAAGGATAATGTAAAACATTATTTGGACTATTACAAATGAATTTTGTTTTTCTCCACAAAAACATGCCTGACAGCCTAGTCATTATTTAAAAAAAGCTGAATCCGACAAGTCTGTGCCTACAAGTTGAGCCAAATGCCATGATTTCAGCGCAGTAGCTGACGAAAATAAGAAAGGCAGAAAAGAATGAGGAGTATCCCAGCACATTATGATACCTCCTTGCTCACACTTGGCTTTGAGGAAGTTTCCTGTTATTTGAGGTAGTAGACTGTAGACAGGTGGGCTGTATGCCAGTGCCAGATACCTTTTGTGTAAAATATTTTAACTGCCCTTTCATAGTCCTTCACTAATGAAAGAACATTCCTGGCATGAATGGTACAGGCAAAATACTAACATTTTATGACTCAGAATTGGATGCCATGAACTGAGCCTAGTCTGGGGTCACAGAAAGTAGTCATAGCCCCTACTTAACTCTCTGATTGTAATGTTGAGGATTAAGCTAACATGATATAGCACAATGGAGGAGCTTGTCATAATTTTGTTTTGTGTGCTTGTTTTCTTGTTTTCAAATCTTGTTTTCGCAATTCAGGCAGCTCAGGGTGAGGCTGATTATTCTAATCAACTCCAACACATCACAAAAAGCAAATTTTAAAAATTTTGTAAATAAAATTGGTTTTAGACTCATTTTGGTTGTGTTGGTGGAGAAGTCAGAAGAAACAGTATTTATGTATGTATTTGAGCTAAATATTCTCATCAAAAAATTTAAAAAGTGTAGACACTGTCTGCAAGATCTTTTAAAAAGTGCATAAATTTAAATTTTAAAATGCAATCAGAAATCATAAATGCATAAAAATGAGTGCAGGCTTTAAAAGTAGATAGTAGAATTTTTGTTGTTCAACCTGTATGGATTAAACTCATAGTGATCATTGCTTGTTGCTCTGGGAAGTGAAAATTTCCTCTTGTCCGGATGCATATTTTATGGGGTTAAAAATTAAAGTGTACTTAAAATGGGAATATTAATATTAATAACAATAATAATATATAATATTATTAATATGTAATAATAATAATATATTTATTATTTTAATAATTAATATTTAACGTAATAACAATGTAATGCCGTAAATTCGATGCCAATAAATAAACATGCAAATGAGAAAGAGCAGACGAGGTTTGTTCTTTTGCAAGCAAAATATCCACTCAACCAAAATCTTTTCTGACAATCAATAATTTATCTCATCAACCAACTTTCAGATTTTCCGTTTCCAACAACAACAACAACAACAACGAATGTGATTGCAACCACATACACAAACACAGCAAACGTAATTTTACTAATAACTTTCATCGTTATTTTCCATGGACATTTCCAGTTTGAATAAAAAACATTTTAAACGAAAACATCGAAAAATGTTCCACTCCAAAGCCATGATCACGTGATCGGAAACTGTCGCAAGTAATTTCCGTGAAACATGCCTCCATTGGGAGGCAGGCAAACACGTCTGCTCCTAATCACTTCCGGCGCAGTATTTTTGCCGCCACTTCTCTGCCTTGCAGAAATGGAAAATGTAAAAATTAAATTGTTCACTGAAACGGGGTTAGAGTTCGAAAGGTCGAAGGTCGCCGGTGTAGCAGCAAGTCGCGACCTGGCGAGTTCATGGTGCAATAACTTTCAACTCCAGATTTCTGTCCCACTTAGCTTCCTCGTCTGCCATTGATTTTCTATTTCCCGCCTCTCGTGTCACTTTATCGGTGGAGCATCAAATTTACTTCCACTGGATGCATTGATAGTCGCAAAGAGTCTTTATTATTTTCATGAGTCCACTCGATTACAACCTTCTCTCTTTAATGACTCGCGCATTTACATCCGTGCGACCTGAAAATGAAACCTGGAATTGCTTTGGGGAAGTGATGTGAAGGGCTTCATTAATTATGGAGGGCTTGGCATGTAAACTCCTCCAATGATGGATCGGCTACTCTTATTTGTGCCCCTTTCAAGGACCTCATTGTTGATGTTCGATCGCTCATGATTCGCAAAGAATTTTTTATTATTTTTTATTCAATGTTTTCAAATAATTTAAATATTTTTATCAAGAAAGCAGAAGCAGCGAATACTGCGAAAGGCAGATTTTTCGAGCTGATTGCCTGGCAGACGACAGAGAAAGAGACAAAGTGGTGGTGATGGTTTCAGCAAAATATGGACGAATGAGACCAAGCAAGTGCCTGAGTGGTGGAATTTCAAGTTCAAACTGCGAGATCGATGTTCTCAACCAGTTCGATCTGTGGTGCTCTGGCAGGAGATCGTGCGAAGTGAGAGTGTCCTCCATCATCGACAGCATCCCTGACGGCCAAATGCTCTCCTGCCTCAGAGAATTCAGAGGATTTCTCGAGGCTTCGTACGCATGCGTCTCAGGTTTGATTACGTCGTACGTCGTGCTTCTTATTGTTGAACAAGTGAAACTTCTTCAGTCATAACCAAGACACCCGCAGAGTGCTCGGGACAACGGGCCTTGGTGCATTTGACCGAACCCACTGGTTACCTTGCCAACGTGGTCACCGACGAATCAGGTTGTGGTTCCATTGAGTCTCCATGGATACTGGAAGCTCCGTCAGGTCAAACCATTCATCTGAAACTCATAGATTTCGCTTTCTCGGACCATGACATGACTTTTCCGAGGAAGAACTGCGACGTTTACCTCATCGTGAAAGAAAAGTGAGTCCCAAATCCCAGTCCTCTCCAAGCTAGCTCTCCAAACTTAGCTAGCGAACAAAAATCATTTCAATTGCAGGCCTTCTTTAGCCAGTAACACGATCTGCAGCATCGAACAAAAAGAGCAGAACGTCTACGTTTCAGAAAGCAACAAAATCGAAGTGAGGATCGTGGCTGGTTCTTTCCAAAGATCATCTCAAAGTTTAAACAGGAATGCAAAGAAGAAATACTTCCTACTCAATTACACACGTAAGCATTGCCATTCACAAGGCATTTCTTCTCGAGTCACATTGCGAACGCTCAGATCTTCCGAGTCGATTGGAAATGATCTTAACACGTGAAAGGAATTTTCAGTTCAGGGCTGCGCTGATATAAAAACCGAAAATGGGAGATGGGTGGAAAGAATTGGATCAGTCAGTGTTGTTGGATGCAACGGGACCAAGGAAAAGTATCAACTCACGTGTCAATCGGATGCCTGGGTGGGGGAGTTGCATGAATGCTCACCGAACTATTGGGGAGGTGAGTGAATTGCTTCATGTAAGTGAGGATGCGTTCAGATGAATT
Source organism: Hirudo medicinalis (assembly GCA_011800805.1). Lineage (NCBI taxonomy): Eukaryota > Metazoa > Annelida > Clitellata > Hirudinida > Hirudinidae > Hirudo > Hirudo medicinalis. Next base: position 288,595 of record MPNW01000057.1, read on the forward strand.
TCAAATAACATACGATTATTATTAATCATTTATTTCTCGATGAATCGATGAATTCCATTTTTAAGGAAACACTGCTTCGATGTTCTGGTCAGTTTTTACAGATTCCCAATGTGAGTTCTCATCATCATCATCATCATCATCATCATCATCATCATCATCATCATCATCATCATCATCATCATCATCATCATCAACATCAATAATAATCGTCTTCTGGAGTTGTTATCGTTGTGAATGAGGAATTAAAAACCTAATTGGGATCATGAACCCATTAAAAGGACATGATTCCTTACAAAGGAACCACTTCCTCTGAGTGCGTGCGTGTGTGCACGTGTTTATGAATGTATGTGTGCACGTGTTTATGAATGTATGTGTGCATGTGTTTATGAATGTATGTGTGGATGTGTTTATGAATGTATGTGTGCATGTGTTTATGAATGTATGTGTGGATGTGTTTATGAATGTATGTGTGCACGTGTTTATGAATGTATGTGTGCATGTGTTTATGAATGTATGTGTGCATGTGTTTATGAATGTATGTGTGGATGTGTTTATGAATGTATGTGTGGATGTGTATGTATGTTCTTGTCTGTGTTCAAGTGATTAATTTCTTCGTGTCTGAACGACTAGGTTTGAATGTCGCAAAAACGACAGCGAAAATGGCAACTTTAGACAGTAAATATTGGTGGTTAAAAATCAATAACCAAATATAAATGCTCTTAATAATATGACTATTGCATTATAACAATTGTTATCATGTGATGATGATGATGATGGTGGTGATGATGACGACGGCGACGAGGATGATGATGATGATGATGATGATGATGATGATGATCACAGGGATAGCAATTGCAATAATCCTCGGTATTGCCCTGATAATTGGAGTCGTGATATTCTTGGCTGGAATCGTCTGCATCAGAAGGTGATAACTATTTAAGTTGAATAAACTATTTATTTGTATTTCATGTTTTAAATGATTTTAATAACTTCATTGCTTCATCAACTTAATTCATGCTTCTAAATCATGTAAATTAAGAAGACGTCAAGTTCAGTCTTATGGAGGCCAAGTCTGTGGCAGTCCCCGATGCTTGGCAGAATATCACCTGGCCAGATGCGATGCAACCGCACTCCCCAGACACAGATCAGCCACCCCGAAATCACTCTCTCTCGATCTTTTAGGAGGTGAGTCATTCTTTCGCGAGGTGCCTTTCATACATTCATCCATCCATCCGTCTGTCCGTCCATACATTCATTAATTCACTCACAATTCTCAGTCCATGCGTTGGTTGCTGCTTTTGCAGGTGCTCCACTTGACGGTTCAAACGTTGAGAACGACTACTTCAGAACCTGGCAATTACATCGAAACGCCTTCAACAACATGAGATGCCCCAACATTCCCCCCTCCATCGATGCTCACCTGGTCCACTCACACCTCACTCCATCTGGTGTGGCCTTCAAAGCTGCACTCCCAATAGATCATGAAAACGATTTCGAAGGTTTCAGGAAGCAGATGGCTGAACACATTTACGAGAGTCCCAAGTTCGATAGGAAGGAATACAGCTTAGACTGCTACGCTGCTACCAATCAACAGACTGATCCAAACTCTGAAAATGTGCCACTGGCTGATAAGATGTCAGAAGATGCAATATCTTCTTGAACTGAAACTATTTCTCGTCTATTAACTTCACGACGCTTACTGTTTTCATTGTTTTTGTACATATTTAATCTCTTTTTACGAGTCAGTCTAAAAGTCAATTTTCTTATTTATAGAAGTAAATTATTCTCTAGAAAACAGGAGTTAGTCTGGTTATTCCACAAATGCCTCAAAAGTTTTAAAGTATAATTTCTCCGCTCACAAATAATTCTTCAACTTATCTTCTAACGTGCTGAGAGGTGAAGAATTTCTATTTTATATGCCTCTCTTCTGAGGAGGAGTCACATTCTTTAAATAAAAAAAGAAATAAACACGCCAATTTATTTTAAGTGAATTTAAAATTACGGAGCAAACAACGTTCAATTTCGTGTCACAACTTAAGGCATACCAAACCAAGGCGGAGTTATGGAAAGTTGTGAATTGTCGATTAATTAGATGAATAAATCTCTCGAATCCGACGAAATACGAACGTACACCTTCAAGTGGTTATTTCTTTAAACAAACGATTGAGAAATTATTTCGATTAAAAGTAATAGTTTGACGATGTCAGTTGAAGGTAACTTGGTGAATAACAGCAGAAAGGTGTCACAGTTAAGTTCTTCTTGTTTGTGAGGCAAACTTACTGCGACCCTCTCGAAATGACAAGCAAGTTATTTCTCATTATAGCGCCTCAGCAAAAGATTCCAATTTTTTCAAGTACATTTTGGACTTGATTGAAGCGCTTCTCCTACGACATGGCGTCACAAAGGATCTTTAGCTGCCTTCAAAGGTACGAGTTTCATCCATTATAATATCTCACACGTTGTATGATTAAGGAAGACGTCGTTCTTTCTTTGCACGATAAGGTCTGTTCAGACAACATATCATTTTCAAATATTCATTGTTTCTGGAGAATAGACCATGCAGCTGATTATGCGCCTGTCATGTTCAGTCTTCTGTGAAATCACATCACTGGAACCTAACGACATTTCCATTCAATTTCTTTTAACCAATTAATTCTGAATTAGCTGTAAATTACTTATTACTTCTCTGTTTATTATTATTAATATTAAGATTGTCCAGTTCAGCATCCATAATCCTATTTATTGAGAAGGAAGCACTAATTGTTTGTACTGTTTGTATATTTTAATTAGCAAAAGGTGATTAGAATGGATGCCACGTTGCAAGAACATGTATTGAGGATAATGATGTGTTACTGGGTGCAAAGTGCCGAATTGGAGTTGAATGCTTTTCGTTATAAACACGAATCTTTGTGGCATTATTAAGTATCGACTTAACCAACATATGCCACTATAATCAAACTCGAATAATTACATTAACATTATTTCCGATTAATGAGCAGAACGCAGATTGTCAAGATTTGTGTTTTCCAGGTGCTAATTTCTAGGTCAAAAGATTATGCAAAACACGTGTTTCGGGGTGAAGGTTTCCAACTTAGTGCAAACTAAGACTTTAACTATAATCTTTGCAAAGAATGAAAGTGGTAGAAGTTAAGAATTAAATACAGAAACAAAATTTAAAAAATACGATTAGAATATGACAGGATAATTTGAAAACCTCGTGAAGCCGTATAGAAGTCTTTCATACTTTTGTGAACAATAGGAATTTTTTTCAAGAGTGATGAGAAATATGATTAATACTGTTGAGCAAAACATTAACCATATTAATAATTAATAATTTATTTATGATAAGGCTTTCGCGCTCTATGCGCCGATGGGTTAAAATGAAAAATGAAGTCGGAACGGTTTAATAGCTTCATTGAACTATTCTTCACCGCGTGCATTTTTGGGTGCAATTTAGTTAACACCTTATCTGCCCAAACTTCTGAGAGCCGACAGATACAAGAATTGGGCGGGTTCTGGAACTTTAGAGCTGATGATTCTTTGAACAGGGCAGCCGGATTTGAAAATAAGTGGCATTTGAAACCCTTGACCGAGGTTAGATTAAAACAAATACCTTAATAAGAGGTATAACTGTAAATGCATTTCGAATTGTAAAATTAGACCATGGAGCTTCTACGATGTTTGTTTCATTACACAGACAGGCCCTGTAATATCGATGCCAACATGGTCAAGTTTTAATGACATCACAACTGATAAAGGTCTGCAAAAGTTTGTTGGATGGGTCTGGTACGATAAAACATTCTTTGTGGATAGCAATTGGTCCGAAAAAAGAGTTATTTTGAGAGTTGAAAGCGCACATTATAATGCCATTGTGGTTAGTATTTCTCAGTGGTAGCTTGTTTAAATATATCTTATATTCAATGCTATATTTAAAAACATCTTCATGTTTTTTATTAAATTGCTAAACGATTTTAGTTTGAATTGATTTTTTAAATTACAATACTTAAATTCTCATAACAAAACTTCCACAATTATATTGAGTAAAGTGATTTTCATTTCCATTATTGAGAAAATTTGTTGCATTTATTGCAATCTTTCATTAGCATCATATAAATTTCAAGTGAAAAAGAATTTTGAAAATTATAAGATACTAAATTTGTTTTAATGGTTTGAACCTATTGGAGATTGATAATTAAAATTAAATTAAATAACTACTTAATTGAATAAATAATGTTATAAATAAGTGATTGTTGATCAGTGGGTGAATGGGAACCTATGCACGACACACAGTGGTGGTCACCTTCCATTTGAATCGGAAGTCAACGACATCCTAAAGTTCGACATCGTCAACAGAGTCACCGTCGCTATCAACAACACTTTGACTCCAAATACCCTTCCAACTGGTTTCATCCAGTACCCAGAAAATGCTGAAAGGTGCCATTACAAAACCTCGAACATTTTAAGTGGTGCATAATTATATAAATATTGCATAATTATTTAAATAATATGCCATTGCATTCATTGTGACAAATTGTGCAATATTTGCATATTATGTCACCAAAAAATATAACTTGTTTAAATCCTGTCACTCTATTTAATGAGACACTCCTTCAAAGTCAAATTATTTAAAGAAATGATCTGATAAAATATAGAAAACAATTTAAGCAACTGATGTAAACTGAGACAACATGAAAACAAATTATCAGCTACCCTCCTGGATACTTTGTACAAAACACAAGATTTGATTTCTTCAATTATGCCGGCCTTCACAGGCAGGTGAGACTGTACACGACTCCTGTGAAGTTCGTTAAGGACGTCACCATCAAAACCATCTCCATTGCCGCTTCGTCGGGTTCGTTTTAGAAAATATGTTCTTAATATTATTTATAAAATTATAATCGACCAATTGGTGAATCAGAATTGGTGATTATAAGATTAAATAATAAATGAAAAATTGTTATTTGAAGAAAATGGTGTATTATGTATGAATTTAATGTAAGTGTCCCTTTCACCTAAAGCATTCTTTTATTTCATTTTATTTTATTAATGCATTTATGAAAATAATTTAATTTTATTCAGCAAAGATCGAGTATAAAGTTGAAATTGGGGGTTTTGGAGAAATTTTAGGTGACAAACAGGAAACACTTTCCATGAAACAATCACCGAAGAATATTTTCATTCAAGTGTTGGACAAAGATGGCAAAGTGGTTGCAAAAAGTTCAGAATTATTCGATACTTTGAGCATCCAGGATCATCATTTGTGGTGGCCTTACACAATGTCTGATGACTTTGGGTACTTGTACGAATTCAAGGTACGTCTTTGTTTATATGTAGAAATCGCAACTCAGTAAGAGGATCGGAGTGCGGATGCTCGGAGAGGTAGCCTCTTCGTTGAACGTTTCGGCCTTAAATCCTCTGACTGACGTACTCCGATAAATCGGATGTCCCTAGAGACATTATCCAACATACCATTACCAGTCCTGGAACCTCCTAATTCAAATACAATGCTCAGGAACAGGTGTCAGCCTAACAGGTTGTTTCTGTAGATCAGCACTTGTAACGTCAAGGATATATCAATCTCCCCCAATTTTGAGGACACCACACTATGGCTTTAGACCCACTAGGTTGTGTAATTATGATCAGCCAAGTTATGTCAATTTGGTCAAAAATAGGTCATCAGATGACCAGTTGGGCAGATGTGCTCCCAGCGACAACTCTCCAGTTACAAGTTTTTGTTTAACTCACTGCGTTATATAACTGGATGATTAGGACAGAGCATCCACAATGGAATTCGAATCCTTCCTGCCATCACAAGGTGGAAGCCATTGAAGCCAGAATATTAGCACGGGGGAGGACGAGCCCGGTATTAAAATAGTTGTAATAGTAGTTTTTCTATTAATGTCCTCGTATGACTCTATGAATTGGACGCAAAATAGTACCGGTACCAAAACGGCTCCAGTGCCGCCTCGAGAGGTCGCTCCTCGAGCGAAACGAGTTTCCGTCGTTGCGAGAGGTTACTTGCGGTTTCATCTCGTCCTTATCCACTGCGAAGCCTCTTCTGCAGATATAGACGCTTTTGCCATAAACTTGGTCCTTGCTTTGCTTTTTGAGACCAATGTCTCTCAGAAAGGCATTCAATGTATGCCTACATGCATTTATTTCTGATGTCAGAATATTAAACAATGTAATTTAAGGTTCAATATGGGCAAGATGTGTACAGGCAGCTGTTTGGTATAAGAACTGTTGGAGTGAACAACCAGTCACTCTTGATAAACAACAAGCCTTTCTATTGCTTGGGAGTAAACAAACATGAAGACTCGGATGTTAGTTACATAATTATCATTTAACCAAAATCTTTTACAATTTTAATTTCAAAATTTCCACAAATTCGTTCGATTTTGCATCGAGCAAATGTCGGCAGTAAATGTTTGGAAAATAAAATTTCAGGTTCGAGGCAAAGGTCTCGACCTTCCTCTGATAGCCAGAGATTTCAACATGCTCAAGTGGCTCGGAGTCAACTGCTTCAGAACCTCCCATTATCCATATGCCGAGGAGGTTTTGGACCGTGCGGACCGACAAGGCATCGTGGTCATCGACGAATGCACGGCCGTCGGCTTAAAAACGTTCGCTTTTGAATTGCACTCTGTCGATATTAAATTATTTTTAATTAATTATTCATTTTAATCAATTTACATCAGCAAGGCAAACTATGAGGATGAAACTTTAAATCATCATTTGGAGGTGATGAAGGAACTTGTTGGAAGAGACAAAAACCGTCCGTCCGTCATCATGTGGTCAATTGCTAACGAACCTGCCAGTGATGTTGCTGAGGCTGACCAGTATTTCAAGTTAATCATTGTATCTCATTGGTTAAGGATAATATTGTCTTAAACTTGTCTTAAGCTGCCACATTATCCAAGCAATTTGAGTATTATTTTTCTATTTTTATTTTTGTGATGCATGTTATTCATTCTTCTCTGAAATGTATTTTGTTATTGTGCTGGAAAGTATGTAATTTTATGTTGCAAAACAAATGTTGCTTCCAACATTTCAAGAAAAGTCAGTGAATTGACGAGATCACTCGATCCCACAAGACTTGTTACTCTGGCAATTTCTGGTACTGTCAAAAATGAACGAGCTGTTTGTTGACAATTTTTGTTGAAAATTTTTGTAAAAACTTTATTATTCTGTGTCTTTGCTCATGGCAGGCAAAATATCTGGATGTCCTGTGCATAAATAGATATTATGGTTGGTACCACGATATGGGACAACTGGCCACCATCAGATACAAGCTTTTACCTGATTTGGAAGGGTGGTACAAGACATTCAATAAGCCCCTGATAATCTCAGAATATGGGGCTGACACTATGTATGGGATTCACACTGTTAGTATTTTGAAATTCATTCAAAATTGCATCTGCTTATGCTTATGATTGTTATTATTGTGGTCCACCACAGAAATATAAATTGAGTATAGACTCAATTGTCATGTGTTTAGCTGGCTATTGGTTATCCTTTAGATTCCATCACAAGCATTCTCAGAGGAATATCAGGCTGACTTTTTGTCCGAATACCACAAAGTTTTTGATGAAATTAGATCCTTGTTTTTAACTGGTGAAATGGTTTGGAACTTTGCAGATTTTATGACAAATGAAGGTTATTATTTAACTAATTAAATAATTTAATAAGTTTAAAATGTAAATGTGGTTCATTTACTATATGCATTAGAGGCATTTGTTAACCATATATAACACTTCTTCCAAAAGGTGCATGTGGCAGTGCAAGTCGGGTTTCAAACATGACTTATTACGGAGTACTATTGTATAACTTGCTCGCCACAGCTTTTGTTAGCCTTAATAAGCATAATTTATTCATCAGAAGTCAACAGAGTTGTGGGAAACAGAAAAGGTCTGCTAACAAGGCAACGGCAACCAAAGCTGTCCGCACACCTTGTAAGGCAAAGATATTGGACGATTATCAATGACACTTCAACTTTTTTATAAGTTGTCACCAATATTTGAATAAAGTTTAAAATACAATTAAAATCTTAGCCATACTTATAGTCATGCGTTTCTTGTAATAATAAATATCTGCTTGTATCACAAATCTGGAGTGTTAAATATTTTTTAATGGCTGGGTCCAAAAGATGTGGTTTTTGTATTTATGTTTGGCCCATTAAAGTTGTGATGGGAGTTATTTGGAATAGCAATAGCTGGCAATTATAAGTTAATAGTGCATGGAAATGGAAATTTTTAATAAAAAATGTGAGTCTCATAAAATCTTCAAGTCGTTAACTACTGAAAAACTTCATATTTAACAAAATGAACGCATTTATGATAGAGAAATTTATTACGATGAGCTTTTATTTTAGTCAAGATAATTTTATGCGGTATTTATTCTTCTGTTCAGCTCATTCAGTCGGATGCTATTAGTTTAATTATGCCAACAAAAACAATTTTATTGGAAGCTTCATTAAATTTTTTTTTAATTTCTTGTAAATGATCAACATCTTAAACACTGATATGTCTGCAGTTTCATCAACAATAAGTGTGTGCAAGGGGAATCGCCCATTAATTATGTCAACAAATTTAAGGCAATTTTTGACCCCCTCCCTCCTCCTTGTCAACAACTGTCAAACTTCTAGACACCCCTCTATCAAAATTATGTAAAAAAACTGACAACCACCCATAAATTATATTTTGTTTTTGCAATTTTGAATTTGTACCTTGTAACACTGAATTTGTGACTATTATATTTTGAAAATAAACAAAATAATTGTTAAACTTAATAATATTGTCATTTTTTTTAATGTCAGCTTCTGTCATCTTCCAATGGGAAAGTCAAAAGTTCTTCTATTGTAATAATAGGCTTAGTATCGGATTCATCATTTCCATTATTTCAAACATTTTATTGAACTGATAAACCAGACAAATCAACAACATTTTCATCCAACCATTCAGCACATAAAATATCCGAATTTTCATTATGTGCAATAATTGTCATCAGCTCTTTCTATCATTTGGCAGCCACTCGAATTGGCTGAAGGTTTTTTGTTTGTTGATAAACAGGTGTCAATTTGTTATGCCCATGATCGCATTGTAAGTGTTGCTGAACATGTTTCGTTAACATGACTTTTGAACAGGGTCGCCGACAGAAATTTCGGGCTTCTAGGCAGTGCTTAGTAGGCATAGCGGTCACGGACCCTTATGTTATGGCAATTTGGTAATGGAAGTAAAATTTCAATATTTTAAAACCCGGGCGGGCCCCTAAAAATGACTGGGCACTTGGGCACTTGACCCCCCTCTCGGCGGCCCTGCTTGTGAAGCAACATAGAGGTTACAGATTTTGCAAATCTATTCGAACAGTGACGACTGAAATGAAGGACTAACAGTAATGTTATAAATCCATGTTAAAATTTAGATTTTTATCATAAAAAATAACACTGTTGACGTCAATTAATCTTAAACTCCCCCCTGTCAAGAACTGTCAAACTTTTCAAACCCCCTCCCTCCCCTATTTTATTGACATAATTTATGGACGGCCCCAAAGATGAATCACTTATTTCTTTATAGCTCTGACTTAACTGAATTTATGCATTCTGATATGTATGCTGATAAATTCTATCAGCATAATTTTTGCTTCTCCAACTTTCAGGAAGTATAACATATTACCCGCATACCTGAAGCCTTATATCCTGAACTGACAGCATGGATGAATTCAGTTTGACAATCATGGCTTTTTCCCAGGACTCCAATCTGCAGTGACTCCCGCCTCTTTGCAAATTTTTCAAATTATTTCCTGCTGCCTCTCACAAAATTGGAAGACTTCATCTAATTCGACGTTTTGGCTACCCGATCTACACCCAGTCCAAAATAGATAGGGAGTACCCATTTTTTTACGATATCTCAACCAATATGTCACGAAAATTACTCAAATTTTAGTATGTTATGTAAATTGTGCTTCGAAAGTTTTACATTGAATTTGGTGAAATATTATTTTCAAACTTATTAAAAAAATCCCAAAAATGTGTTTTTTCGGCGTCCAAAAAAGATAGGAAGGAAACGTGAAAAGTCAATTATAACAACAAAAATTTATATTTTTGACACAAAAAGTTATTTAATATGAAATTATAATTCCATTTTTCTCTATTATTTCAAAACATCTTTTGTCCATCGACAAAATTAATTTTTTTATAAAGTCTGATTCCAGATTATTCCAGGAGGTCCTGATGGCATCTTCCAACTCCGATTTAGAATTAAATTGTCTTCCATATTTCTATGTTGCATCGCAGTGTTGACTTGAACATTGTTCAGCCGTTCTGAAGATATCTCGGATTTTACTTCGATGAGCTCCAATAAGTTGATTCTGCTTTATGCTTCAACACAGCTTTAACAATAAAATAAAATTGATAAATCGTTCATTTTTTGTAAACAGTTTGTATAATATACATGTAGTTCATTTACATAGCGCCATATGTAGTGTTCTTTTCTTAACAATTTATGCAGTGCACAAGGCCGCATACAGAAATTTCGGGATCCTAGTGGTCACTGGCCGTTAAACTGTCTTACTTTTTTTACGAACAAGTTTAAAAAAAAACAAGTCGTCACACAAATCGTAATAATATAAGCCCATATTTGTTTGATATCAATCAGCGCCGTATTTACCCAGGTGGAGGCCCAGGTGCACTATGGTGGTAGTGGCGGCCCACAAACCTCGCCTCTATTCCAGTCCTGTTGCCCCCCTGACAAGCAAAAAAAGGTTTCCCGATTGGTGGAGGACCCTGTGCAGTGGCACATCTCGACCATGCCTAATTCCGGCACTCAGGCCCACATTATGGCCCAGGCACCGTGAGGCACTGTGCCTACGAAATCAAAATTTAAAAAAAATTAATAATATAGAAAAAAATATGGCGTTAAAATAGCTAGATTAAAATAACTAGAACACCTCTAAGTTATTGTGGCCTTTCAATAAACTGAGCTGAAGCGTGTCAAGAATTGCTTACGATCAACAATTGGATAATTGAAGTTGTTCAACATTGCTTTCTTGTCTATTGAATGTGAACTACTTCGTTCCAGGAACTTTATCGAAACGATAGACATATTTGCCAGGAAGAAGAACCGAAAGGTCCCATTGTACATTTTATATATGTGTTGAATATATGTATTTTACATTGTTTGTTAATGTATTTGGGAAAAAATGAAAATTTCAGTAAAGGAGTGAAATTTCTTTTGCTGTTGTCACCCTACAAAAAATGTTCTCGTTCGATCGTGGAAAGGCTACGAAAGGTTTAATCCGGCCCAGAAATTTTTTTTCGTAAGTCTTTATCGTGGCATTTGAGAAGCCTTGGCAGTAATATTATTAAATAGGCATAAGCATAAATTATAAACTTTGCATAACTGATTATAATAATGTAGATCCGGGCGGGTCCTAAAAATTTATTGCCTAGCCCCTGCCTCCTGCCCCCTCCCCGCATCATCCACATAGGTGACCCTGGCAGTGCAAGCTGGCAGTCCATATACAGGAAAGCAACACTCTGAGCCAGCTTAATATAATAAGTAAATAATTAAATAAAATGATTAAAAATAACCAGCATAATAAAAGACGCAGTTTTAGAAAATGCAACAACTACAACGTACCAAACAAATCAAGTTATAAAAGTAACTGACGTGAATTGCATGGTTTACTGAGCCAATCGAAAAGAACTGGCAAAAGTATGGGAGTTGCGAATGATTTAAAATTATTGAACCCTCGTGAGATCAAGTGGAAGTGTTAAACCAGAAAATGGTAGCTTGGTGAGAGGAATGAAACGGATGGAGGTTCTAAATCTTAGTCAGCAACACAATAGACTCCAATCTCCTCTTAAACTGAACTTAATTATAAATCGGACTGGAAGAAAAAGATCATCAAAGATGGGTTTCTGACTCCAGAAAGAGTAAATAGATAACAACAGTTAATTTAATTTAATAGAATATAAATTGTAGAGAATCCCTCATTTGTGCAATTAATTTCGTGGCTCACAAAAATTGGTAATCATCTTGAGTGATACGTTTGGCATATGACGATGATGATGATGATGATGATGACGACGACGACGACGACGATGACGATGATGATGATACCGCTACTATATTCTTTAAATTTAGGGTTGAAATAATCTTGTCTGAGTTATTAAATAATATAATTTGATGGTTTACAACAGGAAAATGTGAGATGATATAGCCACGTAGCACGATAAATCCTGAGTTTAAGATGCATCAAAATTACATGTAACGTGAGGCAATGAAGATAATACCTTCAAGATATCGTGTGGTGCCTGACTTGAGTGTAAGCAAAACACCTCGAATTTATCCATGCAAAATGTGCGCATGTACGAATGTATTCTTCAAACGTAAAATATGAAACGAAAGAGAGGATTCGAACGAAAAAAGCACATAAAATAACATGGAAAACCCCATTACATCTTGCAGGATAATCATCTTATTCCTCATCGTCATCCAAGAACAATTTGTTGAGCCGATTGCACGTAGGGCTGCATAAATTGGTCCACCCAAGTGGAGATGTGGAAATATAGAGAACATTTCGTTCTTAATTTCGTAATTTAATAATTATATTTAACATTTCGTTTTTAATGCGGATTATATTTCTACGCAAATGTTATGACATTATGCGCTTAGATTTTAAAACCACTTGTGAGGAAGTAGAATAGTAAACGTTATAGAATGCTTAATTCAGTTAATGAATTTCAACAATTATTAATATTTTTATTAAAACGATAATGTTTTAGGTTTAAAAAATTATTCTAAGTTATTCCATTGTTCTAAATTAATATGAGACTTGCATACAATGCGATCTGCTCACCAACTTTATTCAAATTTTTCTAAAGGAGCCGAGAGTAAATCACTGAATAGGAACTTCATTCGACTGTCGCAATCAGACACTTAATTGTTACAGTGACTCAGCATTATCATCAATTATCACGAAAGCTATCTTTTTAAGCGAAAAGAGGATTCAAATTAACATCAACAAGATGCCCTCACATTCGTCCTCCTTGAGTGCATCGATTTTGTGTCCGAATAAGAAAAGATTCCGATTAGGATGACGCGCTTAGTCTAAATCTTAACGAGCCCCAACATTATAATTAATTATTCAACCCAAATGATTGCATTTGTCGAACTCAAGCGTCTGAGATGATTACCTGAAGCGCGGGCATCAGAATGGCTTTAAAAGCTCAGTTATTCACAATTCTTGCTCAACCTTTGAAAATTTCACTACAATATAACTTTGGGCTGGTGAACTATTCCGAGAGGGTTCCACAAAAATCAATTTTAAGCCAAACTTATAAATTCGGAAAATCTGATAAGATATCCAGGCAAATAAGTTTTCTTTTTATTTTCTACACATTAATGTTTAATTTGGAATGTTAGAAGCTCAGTGAAATTGTCATCTTCCACCTCTCAACCGACAAGGACATAATCATTCCTCTTTAGACGGGAGGCTGATACCGAATTAATTGCTAACGACGCCAAACAACATGCTGCATTAAATTGGTTCGAAACCAAAGATTCCTTCCTTGTAATTTTGCGAGCAGCATTTATTTACCCCGGCATTCGGATGAGAGGTAAGTTTACGAATTGCTTTCAAACAATAACACGCTTAGATAATAAGACAGCACTAGGTTATCAGCAACAGTCCTTTGATTTTTTGCCTCAACATGGAGTGAGAGTTGCTACGTTCATCACCGAGAGCCTGAATGAGGCACGCACGTAATGGTTCTTTATATGTTCCACAGCAACTGACTTGTAGTGTTTGAGTCATGCCATCGATGGTCTATCGAGATTAACAGTATCTCGCTGCTGCGTTGGTGACATTGATTATTTCTGTTAAACTTATTTCAAACCATTCAAACTAGGTCGTAGAAAAATTGTTTCGAAATTCCCACATCAGTGGGCAGGAAGATATATCCGGATTTGTTAAAAATGTCTAGAAAGTGAGTCATTTTAGAAATGATCCTTTGTTACCATTTAGAGTTTTTGTGCACAAATATCAGTTGCATTTCCGACTGAGCAAATCTGATTTCATTTGGTCAAACTTTTTTTCATAAATATCAATATCAATAATTTTATCAGATCAAACTTCAGTTCTCTTGTTCGACAAAAACTACTCGTTTGTAATGTTATCTTTTAATTGGAATTACAAAATCGAAGGAGTGCTATTTACATCCGATTATTTTTACGCGGTGAACTCGGCGATAATTGTCAGAACGTAAACATGAAATTGGACCATTGAAGCAGCACAAAGGCGTTGATTGTCTTTGTTCTAATTTGTCTGTCTGTGCCATCTCCAGACTTGTCGCAAAGTACTTACATATTCAAAATTCACACCAATTCTTGAAAATAAATTTTATTAATTATAAAATTTAATCTTGGATAGGCTTATGACATGCTCAACCGCTAAGAATCCCTTTAAAATTTTAGCCCAAAGATGATCCAATTTATTATTTAGTGGGAAAGTAGCGGATCGGAATTTAAAATATTCGGCTCAATCGATGACACTTCTCGAGGTTTAAACATGAAGCTTAGAATGTCTTACTTAAAGATAACAATTAATAACTAGTATGCTTGATCAGGTTAAATCGTAAGCAAATTTATGTTTAAGCTATTAGTTATTACTTTTCATCCAGTCTTCCTTCCTCAAGGGAAGATCAATGTTTGGCAGATTCTTGGAGTGAGACTGACATCGTCAAGAAAGGATGTCTCCACATCAAGGAATCAGTTTCTCTCAGTTTCGTGAAGATGAAGTTCAAGGTGAATTATTGCTTTGTTAACCAATTCAACCTGGTAAATTGCTTTCACCTGGTAATTGGTGCGCACAATCTCCATGACAACCTTATCTCTTGAGTTTCGCATATTTACACATTAATGAGGATGTCCTGTTGCGTCACTTATAATATTCGCTCTGAGATTATTTTTTACATTTCTGCTCAACTATGAATTGAAACTCGAGAATTTGTGGTGCACTAACATTTTCAAAAGCTGATTTTCCAGCAAGAAATGCTCGCTTCTCCAAAAACACTTGCAACAATAAAACAAAGTCTGAAATCTCATCATGACCTTGTTTATCTGAAAGCACCGAAATGACCCGAAAAATTCGACCAAAGTCAACGGATTGATTTCGGTTGTTGAGTTCCATCCTAATTCTACTGAAATCATTGAAATGCATGCAATGCCATGGCATCTCTGATGACAAGCATACTGCGAAATATTTGTTTGCTATAAACAAACGCCCGTCGAAAACGTTCACTTTCATATCTTGTACCGATGAGACTCACGAGCTCCGATGTACTGATTCGAATGATTGACTCATTCACTTCCTCGTTCACTCGTTCACATACTCGTGCTCGTTGTGCTCACACAAACAGCTGCAATCCTTTTCCAGGTTTTTTTTTATTCTGCAACGAATGTTATTCCTCTAATGGATCGGAGATTAGCCTCGATTCCAAGACAATGTTGACTGATAACGAAGTTTTCAAGGTCATGGCTGAATGTTAAAATAGAAAACCTTGACTTTTTCTTAAATGGAATTAATTGTATTAATTATTCTTCCATCTCGTGCCTGTGTCTTGTTCCTCGTGAGTTTCAAATTTCACGCCCCTTAAGGTTCAACGATATCTTTGACTGGGGCTGGAATGATCTGAAGGCATTTGCAGTGGAAAGTTCCTACTGCTATCCGCATCCATCTAATTTCACCATGAATTTTTATTTATTTTGATCAGCCACATTTCCGGGAAGAAGGGGCGTTATTTGTGTTGACATTTGTGTCCAATACTCGTTATTTATATTTAATTATTTAATACTTACAACATCTAATATTTGTTATTTATATTTAATGATTTAATACTTACAACATCTAATATTTGTTATTTATATTTAATGATTTAATACTTACAACATCTAATATTATTTTTTGCACTAATTAATGCTTACAAATATTTCAAGTCTTAGCTTAATATATTCACAGCAAACTTACTGTTCCATTATCATTGGCATGAAGCGGTTATTAGAGCTTTACGATTTGTTATATGGCAATGTTATATTACCTCAGAACAATTTTTTTTAATTTTCAAATTTTAATGAGAAAACGTTGATCTGTGTGAAAATGAAAGCGGATATGAGCAGATTGAGTTCAGTAACTTTGATAAAGTCTTGAGAAAATTCAAGAGACTTCAAAT
This sequence comes from Hirudo medicinalis, assembly GCA_011800805.1. Taxonomy (NCBI): domain Eukaryota; kingdom Metazoa; phylum Annelida; class Clitellata; order Hirudinida; family Hirudinidae; genus Hirudo; species Hirudo medicinalis. The sequence goes on from MPNW01000057.1 coordinate 304,823, forward strand.
CTTTTGTTACCCAAATGTGACGTTTGACAGAAGTTAAAGCTAAGTAAAATTAATTTCCTTGTAAAACAACTTCGTGCGACTGATACATCTGTTCTCACCGGGAAAGCAATTAACATGATGACGATGTTTCACCGCAATTGATTCGAGTGATGCATGTTGGCTACTAATATGGTTACAAATGCTTAACTATTTTATCCCAAGTAATTAACTTTTTCAGTTGACTTTTACCACTTACAACAAATTACTCACTTCATAACGTTTAAAGAGTTGGCAGGCTCGGTTTCTGGTGTTGAGGGATTCATGGAGCCACGTGGAAGGTGTAGGTGAAACCGTCCTCGAAATTCTGCCAGCTGCTCCTAACGTCGAACAAAGCCTTCCTCCGACTCTCCATATTTCATCAAAACTTCCAGTCAAAACGTCCTTCTCTGCTTCCTCATCTTCGTCGTCATCTTCCAAAGAAATTCCCAGTTTGGGAATATTCAAGGCATCCCTGAAAGACAAGTGCGTTGACTTGAAGAATGTCAAATACGTTGACGTTCACAGAACTTCGAGAACATTCCCACACGCCTTCATCGTGCATAGGTTGATTGATGTTTTCATCTTAAACTTCGAATGTAATGATTATGTAATCACAGTGGTAACGCAATCATGCCATTACATAAAGAGATGATAAGCCCCCTCTCATCATTGGAGCAAAGTCAGACCTTGAAATGAGGGAATGGCTGATGGCCATCAAGTTATTGGCTGACAAGGCCTGCAAGAACTCACAATCGTTGCCCAGGGTCAGGTCACTTCTTGCCACAAATCAGTCAACTTCAGGTGTGTTTGAATTATAATGAGTAGATGAATGATTAATGAATGGAATGGTTAATAAAATAACTACTTATTTATTAATGCATCACTAGGTTCCAACTTTCGGTGTTTCGTGATTGACGTGATCAGCTCTGAATTGGAAACAGCACCGAGACTCGTGTCGAAGCTGAACGGTCAGTTCTTATTCTGCGTGAATCCGAACGGATTGATGAAGATCGTGAGTCGACAAAACAGCAACACTCGATGCAAGAGCTACCCCGAGTCTCTCAGAGATGACACCGATGGAGAAGACAGCGGTGGATCCAATGGAAGCGAAGGGGCCAGGAAAGAAATTTGTCACTGGAACGTGGAAGACGTGAGGAAGTTGAAGAGTGAAAATATTCCTGGAAAGATGGAGTGTCTCGTCACTCTGGAGACTTCAAGGTTTGAAAGATTCTGACGCTATGCACATGGCGCCTTAAAAATTAATTACTATTATTTATTGTTATTGATTTTCATTGAGGTCCACCGAGTATTGACTGAACAAACTGAAAATGTTGAATGATGAATAGTTGGAAGAACAAATGAATGTTCGGGGGAAAATATTTTGGGAATCCGAATTATTTTGGTTGCCTGGATTGCTTTGTTGGATTGTTGATTATAAAATTGGAAATATTTTAAAACACAACATTTCCTGCATCTGTGCCAAAAATTGATGAAATCCTAAGTTTTTTGGGAGACTCAATAAATTATGTGAGTGTTATTATTAGTTACATAGCTGTTAGATTTTCATCACCTTAGTATTTTTAAGTTAACTAATTTTATTAATTTTTAATTAGGTTATTAAATAACTTTTTAATAAATAATTAATAATTTTCGCTTATTAAATTGTGAACTAATTGTAATAATGATCTTGAACTAATGATAGATATTATGCTTCCCTTCTAAAACAAAGTAAAACCAGTCTTACTGAGACGAATGTTTATAATTAGGTAATAATAAACATAGGCTTAGCCACGCGGGGGCAAGTGCCTTCCTTGTCACTTTGTCATTTTAAGGATTTTTCTAAATCCGTATAAAAATAATTCATAAATAATTTACTGGTCATAATACAGCTCCAGTAAATTAGGACTGCTTCCGACATCAAAATTTATTAAACAAACATTCTAACTTTCGATAACTAATTTGTTAGTGTCTTCAGTGTGAAATTAAATGTTTGCCGCTAATCCACCAGTAACATACTTTACTATTGTAATGTTTATGTACACATAATCCACCAGTAACATACTTTACTATTGTAATGTTTATGTACACATAATCCACCAGTAACATACTTTACTATTGTAATGTTTATGTACACATAATCCACCAGTAACATACTTTACTATTGTAATGTTTATGTACACATAAAAAACTTCCTACCTCGGCCGCTTTTAATATCCACGCCACTGATAATAAATGAATAAGCATTTGGAATGAAATGAGCAAATAATGCTTCAATAAATAATTGCAGTGAGTAACTTCCACGCACAAAATCAAGAATTCTTTGTTCAGAAAAGGAGAAAATAAATCATCATTGAAGACAAGAGATAAGAAATAAAATAAGGATAAAAGGATTTTATGGAGTAAAATGATTAATTAATGCGTGAAATGAAAATATATTAATCTGTTTCTCATTGTTCTTCTGTTCGGATTCAAATGACATAAAAAATTAATAACGTAAACAAAAACTATCGTCGTTGGTGTGCAGTCGTTGCAGGGAGTATCCAGGAATATTCAAGTTCCACAGCATGCAAGGAGTGGAGTTGATTCAGTACATCAGAAGTGTTGCTTCCAGCGTCGACGAGATGTCTGTGCTCAGTAAATCCACTGATGATGACCAGAAGGATAGAGGAGGTAATAACAAAATGATACTGATGTTGCATATTATACATTAAAATTAATTTACAAATATAACTAGGTTCTTACTATTAATACTGATTAGATCTTCAGTTCATGCAATATCATCTTATTGTCTTCTTTATTATATTGCTCTAGCAACATTTTACGTATAAATTTAATGTAGTTGGCGTCTTTATGGCAAAACACGTTTTTAAAATCTTATTTGATAGAAATGATAGACGTTGTCGTCTTCACAGTATGCTTCTTATTCGCTGACTCAAAGATTGTTGACCGAATCAACGATTATTCACAGTTTACAGTTTCTAACGTAATAAAAACTTGTTAATCACCAAATTTAGAACTTTGGACTTCAGAAGCATCTTTCAAACAATTTTGAACTCTATTTTAAATCATCAATTTAAAAAGGGCCCTTTCCGAAAAGTTGATAACATTAGCATATTCATGAGCGCTAAAGTAATTCACGTGAAGATTTTGAAAACAACAACATTCTGATTTCAAGTGAAAACAACTTTCATTCAATTTTGTGATTCGAAATGTTGTCATTCTTGTAGATTTTTTTAATCATGCTTTCCACTGATTACAGTAATTTTGATAAATGAATATTAATTAACTTAATAAATATTAATGGTGATACAAATTCATGAGTTCTTATTGAACACTTAGGAGTTCAAAATACTGATGATTCAGATCAATTTTATTCCTAATTGAAATCACTAAAAAGAAAGCAAATCATGAAGTTTTTGCTGCTTCTTTAGTTATATTTAACATTTTTTATTTATAACATTTAGTTATTTAGCATATTTTTTCTGCTGTTATTATCAACAATTTGTCACCAGTTTCTTTGATCTCATTTTAAAAATTAATAACTAATCTATTATAGTTGTCATTATTGTTATTATTATTATTGTTATTATTATTATTGTTATTATTATTATTGTTGTTATTGTTATTATTATTATTAATGTTATTATTATTGTTGTTGTTATTATTATTATTATTATTATTATTATTATTATTATTATTTATATAGAAGTCGACATTCAAAAATGGAATGGATGACTTACTTGATAAGACCATGATAACGGTGTCTTTATATATGATAATATTTGATATTATATGATAATATGATAATATTTGATATTATATGATAATATGATAATATTTGATATTATATGATAATATGATAATATTTGCATTAATGATTGTGATGACGTCGTGAATGAAAACAATGAATACACCCATCGAAAGAGTGTCAACTAAAACAATTCAAACATTATAATAATTACATTTTCAGACAGAAATCGATTGAGATCAGAAGTTTCAGAAGATGTCGGATCACCTCAAAGTAGGTTGAAACTGACACTTGAGCGTGTAATATAATGCCTTGTTATCGTTGAAAGTTAAACGTCTCAAACTTTCTTACCATCTTCGCTTGACTGAAGGTGAGTTTCCAAGTAAGATGATTATATTATAATCTTCTTTTCAGCAACCAAACGCACCAATAGCTATAAACTTTAATTATTTGGGGCTCCTCAGGTGCACAACTTGTTTGCATGATTAAAGTAATTTGCATAACTAAATTCGGAATGTTGTATCGCACACGAGCCTAACATCTTGTAAGAAAAGCTCAATTAATTACTCCGTAACCATTTGATTTAACAAGTGACAGCAGCTAATTGGTTTGCACTTATTTAACAGCCGATTGCTTTACAGACACCCAAGAAAAATGTCCTCACATTCCGAAACCCCCACCAAGACCCCTCTTCACCATTTCAAACCCATGAAATGTTTTCAACTCAAACTTTCAACTTTCATTGGAGGGTTGGATCTCAAACTCAAGAATATTAATGACCTACTGCCATTGTTTTGTTGTTGATGTGTTGCTATTGTTATAATTATAATGTCGTTAGTGTTGTTATTGTGACTCTTGTCGTGACCGCACAACTCGATTGTTCAATTTCATTTATTTGATTTATCGGTCAATCTAACGAAGATCTTAAGTGAAATGTGATTAAAAGAAGATCGTGATATACTAGTCAATTGAGACGAATTTAAAACTAATAACAAAGGGATGATCAGGTGTGTTTAGTTAAGTTATTAAGGGATGGTAAGGTGTGTTTAGTTAAGTTATTAAGGGATGGTTAAACGGAATCTAACCGCGTAAAAAAAACAGGTTTAGACGTTGAAAAACTAATAGACCACTCCTCAGGTATCTGAATTCCGATAGACTTGTACTAAAAAGACCACACATTTCAACTTCATTTCACATTCCCACATTCATGGACACGCTATTGATGGAGAGTCCTTTGTCCAAAAATTTTCAAAATATTGTTTAATAAAATTTCTATTTATAAGTTAAAGGCAGGACAAGCTCATACACCAATTCGAACGTTTTTATGTACAGTGAAAACAAGCTGACCAACGACTGAAGCAGGCAGAAGGGAATAATCAGATCCATTCAGCAATGTCTTTGGTATATTGCTTCGACTTAGGTAAATACGCTTTCATTATCCTAGATCGACAGGATTCTTCTTGACCTTGAGGATTCGTAATGAGACAGTGACCTTTCCTTTCTTGTTCAATGGCACTCCTCAACATTTCTTCATTTAGATTACTTCCTGTCATATTCAAAGTCAGATGTCTGAGATTTTCGACGCTCCTCACGAAGGACACGATGGTATCGTTGTTGACTTCCTCGAGGCTGAAATCCACGTTCAACTTGCCGAGGCGAGGCAAACGGTCAAGAATTGTCTTGAAGAATTGGTCGGATAATTTAGGCCTAGGTAGACCCGATCCACCGGATGAAGTAATTTCAAGGACGTTGAGAGATTCACAGGGGGTCAAAGCTTCCACGAGATCCAAGCAGTCCATGATACAGGAACCTTTTATTTTTGGCAACATCTTCAGGCGGAAGTCTAGAGAAACAACGCTTGAGCAGAGAGCTGTGAGTAATCTCAGAAACTGTCCGGAGACTCCTTGCACCGTTAAATATTCTATGCTGCTCAATTTGAACCTACCACCGTTTTCCGAGGTCAGCATTGTATAGGCATCTTTCGCAATCGGGGCGACATCTGAATAAAATGATTTGTGCTGGCAGAATAGTGTCAGACGCTTCAAAGCAGTCAATTTCACGATCAAGTTAACAAGAGTTTCTGGTGCTAAAGATCTACAATCTATGAACGATAGTTCCGACAGACAAGGGAGCTGTGCCAAAAATTCAACCATTGAGAGTGAACCAATCAGCTGACAATCATGAAATGAAAGACACTTCAAGTTCATAAATAATTCTGGACTGGGTACAGACTTAGAAATGTTTTTGAAAGACAAGTCGAATGAATGAAGTTTCAAAACGCCCATTTGAGTACAACGATCACCAATTGCCAAAAGGACGGATTCATCAAGGGAACAACGTAGATCTTCCGACCCTTTTGTTGTTCCAATACCTAATTCCAACTCCAGCAAATTAGGGAAAGCTTTAATTACGTTTTCAATTCCGTATTTCGTAACTTTTTCTAATCTCAACAAAGCCAGACTGCATAACATCGGACAGTTCTCAGATATAATTTTGAGGCATTTGTCAGTTATTTCCTGTCCAGCATCATCAAGTACTATCCGCTTGATTTTGTTTGACTTGTTGTAAGTAAAAAATTTGTTGAAGCCTTCGTCAGTCACTGAGCATCTTCGTAGTTCAAGATCAACCAATCCTGGCATCAAAACGGACAGCCTCTCAAGAGATTTATCATCTAAATAACCACGCCCTCCACAGCATTTGTAGGATTCTATCTTTTGACAACTAATTGCGATCTTTGCTAAGTCTTGCTCCCATCTCTGACGCTTTTGTTTTTCATTTTGACTGGAAATTCTACCGTAGCAGGAAACTGGATTGTCCTGCAGAATTTTGATGTTTGACTTCTTGAAGTAGGAGAGACATTTCAACTGGTCGCAAGTATTGTGGATATTCTGCCTGACATTGGTCAGTTGTTCGAGAGACGGAGTCATATAAGACAAACATTCATAGACGAGATCTGGATAAGGCGAGTTTTCGGGAACAATTAGATGCTTCAGTTTTGAAAAGACTGTTTCTTCTCTTGAAAGTTGCAGAAAAGCATCTTGGGTAAGGTTGATGCAGTTGGAACAATTAAGTGTTTCAACTTGAGACGAAATTTTTTTTATCACTTCAATGAATTCTTCGTCACAAACGAACCAAGGAACTGTGACAGAACTTGAACAAGCCTCGTCGTTCATGTTTTCCGTCTAGCTTTATCCTTGGGAGCGATAAGATTTTGCATCATCGTAACATCAAAAAGTCCGCAAAATTATCAGCTTAAAATAAATGTTATTTTATCTGAAATCAAAGGTAGCTAAGCAAAAATATTCATGGCAAGTTCACGTACCTCTTCGAAAAATGAGACTGGACGTCGAAACAAACAGCAAACTTTACACACAAAACACTGCAATTGGCATTCGCTTAAAACCGGAATGTGCACGAGCTGCTGCTGCTGGTGCCTTAGAGTCGAAGCTTCGAACAAATTATCTACGGAAGCTCAGAAGGAATACTAATTAGCTGTGCTTCATTGAAGAACGGCCACTTTCAATTCAAGCTCATTTTAATTTGTCTCATGATTCATTACTATAAACACGTATATTCAATATTATTAATTATGTATTTGAAAGTGTAAGTTAATATTTACATAAAATTGAGGAAAAGCGGGTTGCTGGAAAAATAGAATAATTGCTCTGATAATTATGGTTTTAGACACATGTACATTTTTTAATGGTCTATTTCTGGCCAATATTACATGAAATTAAGTTCAGCCAGGAAATTTTGAATGAAACCACAGCAATTTGACAACAAGCTGCTGTTGTCTCCAACATTTTGACTGGACATGCATTTGAGGATATGACGTCGATATTCAATGCTTTCTCCACCATTGCACAGCTGCTTACAGTTGTTTGGATTTACAATAATATTAGTTAAACGCAATGGTATATTGGTGCAATTGTTTAAATGTTAAATTGCGTGTCTTTTTTTAAATTTCACTGCTTATGATGAAGATAAACTTGCTTCCAGCCTTCGATTTTTTCTTGTGAGTAATTTGTTTTTGATTTATTTTAATAACTAATTCATAATAACCTTAGTTCTGCTGGTTTGTTGAATTCGTCTACGTAATACTTCTCAAGGGCATGTTTTCTCGGCTGCTACAAGTTTTGTGATGCTGATTATCTGGCAATTTCTGAACCACTTTCAGTAAGAAGTTCTTCATCTAAATCTCTAAGTCTCTTTTGGTCTTTACCTCTGATAAATGTGATTTTAATGGATGTATTTTATAAATCCTATTGATTAATCAGAATATTTTTATTTATTATTTATGGGTTATTTTAAATTGTAATTGCGCCCCCAAAACTTCCACAATTTTCACTAATAAAACCTAGTAACTCTTATTCCATGACTATGATGATAAGAATTTTTAAGTTTTATATTTTAAGATTCCAGTGTGGAGTGGAATTTTGATAACAACAACCAATTGGAGACAAACTTTGGCAAGAATTTACAAGAAGCACGTTGGTGCTTATTCTGACAACGACCCCATCGGGTACAACTCACGAGGCGAGAGAAGATGGGAAAGTAGGAGTGTTTCACTCATTTTGACATATAAAAACATATTTAATTAAGCCCATTTAAGACTAGTCCATAGATTATGTTTAGACCAAGAATTTTGTGTTCAAGTTCGTTTAAATCACTGAAAGTAATTAATTCTATTTGAACAAAAGTTCTTTTCCTGTGATTAAATCTTGGATTTTGTATTGCAATTGTTACACTTCGAAAGACTTTAAAAGAAATGATGAGTTGAGAGTTTTATTAAAGAAAAAGTTAAGTCAAAATAAACATTTTTTTCAATAAGATATGTCATGGACATCCCTTTTAATGATAGAGAATGAAAACGATGGTAGAACAATCTTTTTATTGCCTGTCGAAATCCTGAAAGAAAAGTTCTCCAGTGAATGTTATAAAATATGCCTATTAATATGATACAGTGGTCGGCATTTCTTTAAGGGTACTATTATTTTTTACGATATGATGATTTTTGACTGAGTTATTTTTTCAAACCCAAATTTGGATGTGTTACTTGGTAGAGAAAGTTTATCAAATTCAGAAATTTGTTTTATGATCTGTCGATACATTCCAGAAATATGCTCTAAAATCGAAAATATTTTTATGCATTTTTCGCATTCGTCATATCCCGTAATATAAGCAATAATAATAATTCCAAATCATGTTATTAATTCAAATAAAGTGTCGTCACGATGTACTGTGTCTCTTTTCTATTACATCAATACATCTTGATTTCGTTTTTTGCCACCAATTGTTCCAGGTATTCTTTTTGCAAGTGTTTCCAGGCCTCAATTATCACCTCTTTCAACTCCATAACAGTTAAATATTGTTTTCAATTATAACATACCTGCCTTCTCAGAGTCCTCCAAGCATTTTGCACAGAATTTACGCCCACAGAACACGCTGGCCCTTCCATGGCACTCATCTTCTTTGAGGTGTGAATAGGGGCACTGTCCTGGAAATCAAAGTGATTTTCATGGTGACTCTTAGGAAAGGGAATGAGAATGCTAGAAATGGTCTCGATATGGTCTTTGGAAGCCTGTTCTCTGCTGCAATAATCCTCTTGTTCCATCTCTAAATCATGCCAGTAATAGTGACACCCATCAGGATCATAGATGTTAAATTTTGTTTCGTCTAAAGTTATTATTGACCTCCATAAGTCTCCATATTCAACCATATATTTGCCCATTCCAGGTGATGGTCTCTGTCCATTTTGAAGTATGGAATTTCTGGTGCCAGATGCTTTCACTGTTCTCGCAGCGAGAATGTCGAAGGCCATTGGCACTTCATCCGTATTAATGATGTATTTGTATTTGTATTTAGCCGATTTTTTGAGTGCCCTACGTATCCGAACAGGATGTGAAGGCACTTTTTAATCGATCTACCATTTATATAGCGCCCCTACCCGAGGGCGCTCCCTGGCAGGGCAGGCTGGGGTGCGAACACGACACATAACGACTGTTGCTATTACGACCGCATGCAGGAACGCAACCCATTCGGCCAACCTGCACGCCAAACGTCATTGTGTTTAACATTTCTTTGGTTGATCTTGGTTACAAAGCGACGAAATTTCGTTTTGAATTGTCATCCGCCAGGAAGCCGTTGCGAGACAGTTGTTTTGGTCCGCACTGACAACCCGCTTCTCTTTATGAATTTTGTGACTCACTTGAAATTGGCAATGTTCTTACAAGCCACCATCCTCTCTTTCAACTGGATGCTTGTTAATGATATCCCTAGGCCTTGTTTCCTTTTATCCAAGACCCACTGCTTTAAATCTGAATCTAATTTGGGCTATTTCTAAGTTTGACCATAGCAAGCAAGCTTTCTAGGGTTCACTTTGTCAAGCATGCATTATTTTTTTACATAAGCGGACGAATACTTCGCTAATATTGAACTCTCTCGCCGCTGCTCTGTTACCTATTTCCTTTGCTCTTGAAATATCCTGAAACTTTCAAGCAGCAGAGCAAGACTTATGCTTATCAGCCATTTCGTTAAGTTAAAGACTTCGGTATTTAAAGCACAAGCACAGGCTAGATGCACAGAGGCTCCCGCATGGTCTGATGGTTAAGACTTCCGCCTCTCACGATGGCAGCACGGATTCGAATCCCGTTGCGGGAGCACCGTCCTAATCATCTAGCTATGCAACGGACGTTAATAAACAATTGTATTGTAGGCTAGATGCACATGCATTTAATTATTTTTAAATGTTTAATTGTTTGTCATACTTGCGTAATTTATTAGTATTTATCAGTGAATTATTACATCATGATTAAATAAAGAATATATTTAAGTGATTATTTTTTTAAATGCTTATATTGGTGCATGTGATATTCGTGAAAATACGGTAAATTACATTTACTCATTCCATTACATTTAGCCAATCCATTCCCGCTCCATTTTCTTTTTATATTCAGGATACGACGATGAAGCATTGGAATACCCTCATTATGAGGCACCTCCAATAAACTGGATGTTCAGGTCCAAGTACCAAAAGATGAAGAACAACATGTCATCCAAGCACGAATTTCCTTTAAAAAGCAGGAAACAATTCTCAACTCCAAATCCAATCTCTGATGTTGCACAACTTTCAACAATCATAGGCCGCGTAAGCATTTGAAATTTCGTAAGCGTAAGCATTTTCGAAACAGGTGGTGAACAGCATGAGTGACGATTTCCGCTTTTTAGCTAGAAACAAAGACCATAGAAATTCTAGATAAAAAAGAGGCTGCCACAACCATGAAAACCACTTCAAAACAGCACTTAATTTCCAAAGTGGTCACCTATAAAGGTGAATTGCTTATTAGATGAAATGCTTTGAATTGTCTTCTTATCTTTATTTCATATTCCTGTCTTACGTATTTTGCTGTTGATCTAGTGGGAACATTCCATGCCACTGTTTGGTTTTTAAACTGAATGATAAATTCGAACATCAATTCGAATGATAAATTTTTAAATAATTACTATAATTGTATACTTTGACTGAAAGAATGCCAAATATTTACTACACGTAAGGTCTTTCCGTGGCTTCGACAACTGTGAATTCACGCAGAAAAACTTTCACTCACTTTCAATCTCTCCACGGATTGATTGTTAAGAAAACAATCTACGAAGAGATATTGGAAGAACAAAATCAAGAGTCCATTGCTTCATATGCCACAATGGCAACTCTTCTCCTCCTGCTCTTTCTCGCCATTTTTCTGTATTTTGGATCGAAAAACAAAAGTAGGCATCAAATGAATTTTAGTATTTTTACTATTTTTTAACTCGCGTGACAATCGTTTAACCCTAGTGAAACATAAAATCTGTGGTAGAAAACTTCAAAATCGTCGACACACCCTGATGGAAGTGGTTGCTTCGACTAAACTCATGGGTCCAACAAATCACAGAGAATCGTGTTTTCTGAAAGGGACTAGAGATGCCTGTTCGACCAAGGACTTTGAAAGAGGTTCCTGGAAAAAGAAACTATCGGAAATCAGCGAAGAGAAACATTTGGTTAGTGCAGCAGACGACTCCGAAGAGGAATTTTCCCTCATGGTCCCTGTTAATAAGGTCAAGGATCTCCGACACGCAGAAGCTTGATTCACTTTTATTCATTGTTACGAGTGCACCCAAGTCGTATTTTGTTTTAATATTTATCCCAGAAAGGAAACAAAATATTAAACCAAAATTGACTTTTCCTTATTTATGAGGATGTACTTATTCCCCCAATAACCAATAATGTAACCAAATATTTTCTGAGATATTTGACAATTTACATTACTGTCATCGGGGCGCATTTACACCCCATGTTATAAATGCGCATTTATGTTTAAATTTTGAAGCTCTATGTGTTTGTGCCTTTTTTTTATATTACTTGTTCTTTGCTGAATGACTTAATATAAGAGAGAAAGTGCATATTTTAATACAAGTTAACGACAATGGCGAGTAATGAAAGAGTAAATTTGCAAAGATTTGTGGAACAGGCAAGAAAATTGATATTGGAATCTGATAGTCGACTGACTGACCATCTGACACTGATGTTGATGACAACTTTAGTGATGAATCAGAAACAGAATACATTACAATTTGAGAAAACAATGCTGATGAGACAGCAGTTGTGAAGGAAACAATATAAAGTTCCGAAAGTGATGTAAGCAAAAAAATAATGATGGATCCTTGCAAGATTCAGATTCCGATGAGAACATATCTGGAAAAATTTCCTTGTCCCTAAGCACATGTTAAGTTCAATTTAGGAATGGAAAAATTAAAAAAAAATTTGTTAAACCCGGGCGGGCCCCAAAACATTGCCAGGCCCCTGGGACCTTTCCTGCCGTCTCGGCGGCCCTGATTATACCTAACAATACCTGATTGGTTTGCAAGTTGGCTGGGTTTCGTTCCTATATGCGACAGTAATGGAAACAGTCACATATGTCGTGTTCAAAACCCAGCTTTCACTGCCACAAGCGCACATGGGAGGGAATGCTATATAAATAACAAAAAGCGCTTCTGACGCTGTGAGCGAGGCCAACATTAGACTTCGCATCGGGAAAGAACAAATCCCCCTGTCCCCAACGGCCACCTTCTTAGGAATCGTCCTGGATGCAAGACTAAGCTGGTCTGCTCACGCAGAAGCTGTCAAGACACGTAGCATGAAACGGCTAAATGCAATGAGAGCTATCTCGGGAAGCTATCGGGGTGCAAGCAAGTCCAATCTGCTACAAGTCTACAGAGCCACCATCCGCTCCGCCCTTGACTAGGGCTATGAGGTGATAGACCTGGGGTGCAAGCAGATCACAGACACATACGACAAGCTTCAATATCAAGCTCTGAAGATCTGCTGCGGGGCTTTTGTGACTTTGTGACAATTGTAATGATATTCAACATGACTAAGTTTTTTTTTATTCAATAAAATTTAATATTCAATGTGTAACAAGTCATTTTTTAACAGTTTTAGTGTTACAAATTACTATTTTTTCAAGTAATTCGCCAAAGAAACATTGCAGTGCATTTGCACCCCCCGAGAAAGTTTGAGGGTTAAAGTATTTCAAGCACATGTCTTACGAGGATCTAAACAGAATTATTTTATACCATTCATTTACTTTTTTAATTCTAATTAAAGATTCAAATTCTATTAGCTTGTGACACTCAATTGAATCAAGCCGTGATTATTTACTTGATTAAAGATTATTTATTTGATTATCGTCAAACCGTGATCGCTATTGTCGTATTAATAGGTGTTTTAGACTGGCCCGCCGAGAGGTGGTGGGGAAATGTCCAGGGGCCCGGCAATTGTTTAAGACCCGCCCAGGTCATAAAATATTGCTATTCACCAAATAATCACGCAAGTGATCGTTACGTAAAAACTGGCAACAAGGATTATGTAAGTGTGCTATTTGCAGGTACTACTACTTGTTAACTGAATGTATACTGAATAAATCCAACATTAAACACGGCATAACTTAAGCCCCGTCGTTCATAACTATAGTAATTACTTAAACCTGATAGGGCACAGAAAGCATAGAAATATTTTTTTATTACAAGCTCATATTTGTATTAATTCAACGAAACCAATTTTTAGATATAAACCGAATATGAACTAATATTATTACGATTAGTATGACGGCTTATTTTTAACTTTTTTCGTAAAAAACAAAAGTTTACGGGTTCAAAACTTCCGTAGGCGGTCCTGGTTACAGAAAACAAAATAAGTTATTGAACTAATAATCTCCAATCTACTGTTGATGTGAGTTCAACTTTAAAATGTCTACTGTAGTTTTGTAATGAAGTCTTATGATAAAGGGGTTTGCATGTATTAGTAAAAAGTACAAAAAATCACTGGAATGCTATTAAAGTTGCTTGAGATCAGAATCTTGAAGGCTCAAGTGGAAGAAGCACTTTGTCACACAGAATTGGGCAAAAAGAAAGAAGCCCAAAGGCATTTTAGTTCACAGGTATTTCACAAACACTAGGAGGACAGGATTGAGCAGCAGTTCTGTCAAAATCCCTTCCAAAAATATCAGTTGATCCGTAAAGGCTGGCATTCTGATTGAACATATAACTTGCTGTTTCATCAAATGGTATTTGGTTGACAACAAGAGGATCTTCAATAAATTGAGGAAGATTGTCAAAGTTCTGGTTCTTCAGCAGCTGCATCATCCTTGGGAGGAGTGTCAGTAATGTCAGAATGAGGTGACAATAAGAGACAACCATCTGAGGAATAAATTCTAAATCAGATATTTTCAGCTCTAAGGGTTGTGGAAAATATTTTTAAGAAATGTTTTTAATAATTTTCAGAGAAAATCTTACTGACATCTGAAGCAAACTCAGCAAAAATAGATTCAATATTTTTACAATACAAATACAAGAGAGTATCTACAGCCTCAAGAATGTTTTCAGTAAGAAAAATGTATTTACTTGGATAGAAATAAATGTAAGAGAAATCCAGCAATGAAACTGTAGTTGTCCATAATCTTAAAAATAAGAAAAAAGTATCAAAACCTGAAGTCATTTAAAATCAAGACTTACATGATAAAGTGAGGACACTCAGTGATACTTGGAAGTTGGTCAAATAGTTCAAAATATGTAAACGAGTCTCTTTTACCTAAAAACACATAAAAAAAACATTTATTAAATCACAGGGACAGCAGTTGATTTGGTTATTCCAATGTTTAATTAATTTATTAAAGTTAATTAATATATTTAATCATTTAAAAATGTAAATACTTAGAATAAATCAAGAATTCATGTGAATGAAAATGCTTTCAGTTAAAACTATTTGTAAAATATTACTAATCATAAAAATCTCAATTCATTATTATGTGTTTTTTTTAACTGGCTTCACCAGTGGTTTATTAAAACTCATCTTTTATTAACAATAATTAATTTTATTCATGCCTTTATTATTTATGTCCCTTTATGAATGATTAGAATGGTGCCACTGCAATGTGACTCGAACAATGTGACTGAGGCGAAGTGTTAAGCATTGGATGATGAGGGAGCACAATACTCCTTGCTTTCAGTAGGTCTCGATTATAAAGCTTGTATACAATTTAGAAAAAGATGAAAGTTGAAAATAGCACAGTTGACTTAGGAATGGCAAAGAGAACGATGTGTGCTAATTTCAAGTTTCTACTGTTCACCATTTGGGAGTTCCTTGGTACAGACAAGTTTAGACTGTTTTATGTTATAGGTAGATTACCTCCTAGCATTAAAGTTAATTCTTTCAAGAATGTTTGAAATTTGTTATCACTAGCTTCATATATAATAACATTAGTGCCGTTAACGATTAATGATTTCTTTAACAATCAATCTTACAATAACTAACGATTAAATTGATAACAAAATGACAATCAAATTTAATCCATTGATTAAATAGTTTGATTTTATAAAAATTTTTTTATTAAGCTCGGATAAACTAAAATTACTGTTATTGTTCTGTTCACTCATCCATTCCATAGATTGTGACCAGTCTTTTAATCACACTAACTTCTTCACGGTCAGGAGTTAAAGAAGCATGCAGTTTATTCACAATATAACTGGAGCAGTCTCTCACATGGTACAGATGTGGCTGGTATGCATAATACCATACCAACAAAAGATGCAAATTTTTGAAAATGACAGTCATTAACTTTCCACCAAAGCAGAGGATCTTGTGTCTCTGGAATTTTTGGGTCTTCAATTCTATATTCAGAATTACAAGACTGTAATTCTGCAATTTTCAGTCAACAATGGCACCCAAAGTCATGTCATCTTCAGACTCAGATTCTGAATCGCTACACGTCAACATCAGTCATGGTTTCTTTTGAGGTGGCTCTAGCTCTGCACTTTGACTGTTATCCTCTTTGTTCATCTGCATCAGTCTACTTGTTGCAATTCTGTTCAACTGCGCAATGAATAAACTTCCACACATCCTCTCTCAACTCTTTATTTATGCTCTTCAGACTTCCGTTACTCTAGCACAGTCCAATGTAAATGATTTTAGTGACCAATCACTGTCAATCCAATATGCTGTTATACCACGATAGGACTCATTTCCAAGAGAGGTCCGAAAGTCACTCGTAATTGCAATAGCACTGGCTCTGTTGACCTTCATTTTCATTTAAAGTCTTTTCTCTTGAAACATTCTATCAATAATGCTCTCTATGTTTTGTCTGAGGGGCACCCTGTATTCATCATTCTGAAGTGACGCACATCATCTGTTGAAGGCCAGAATCATTAACGATGGATATTGGTCGACCACCACTGACAATCCATTGGGCAATACTGTTTGTAATATCAGTTTAGAGCTTGGCACTAATTGGCTTGTTAAGCCCCAAAACAAATTGGCTTAATGATGTTTGCTTCGAGTTTTCTGTCTACCAATACTTTTTGACAACAAAGTGTTATATTTTGCCAGAAGTAGTATGCTGTAGATCAGGAGTATTTGGCTACATCTTATGAAAGGCCAAATTTTTTTTATTCCCGTGACCGAGGGTCAGAT
This sequence comes from Hirudo medicinalis, assembly GCA_011800805.1. Taxonomy (NCBI): domain Eukaryota; kingdom Metazoa; phylum Annelida; class Clitellata; order Hirudinida; family Hirudinidae; genus Hirudo; species Hirudo medicinalis. Next base: position 321,589 of record MPNW01000057.1, read on the forward strand.
CATTTTGAAATTGGTAGTTGTCATTTATCAGCATGGCATGCATATCATATCAGATATTATTCATTTAACGAAGTGAATGCAACTCTAATGCTTTTGATGTTTTTCGGTCCTGGTATCTCTTCCTATCGAGGAAATAATTTTATTACAAGGCTCACAAAAGTTTTTTATTATAATTATAAAAAAATTTAGTATAATAAGACCTCATATCCAAGAATTGTTTAAGTGATAAAAGTACAGTTAATTGACTTTATTACAGATGAGTTCTGGAAAGAGGCTTAATGGTTTAATCATTGACTTCTGAGAGAAGAGATTTCCAATGGCTCAGAAATGAAACAAATAAATATCTTAAAAGGTATGAATTTGTTTATTTCATAGATATCAATCGCCCTGTGAAGGGTATGAGCCATTATTTGAATGATCCTAAAAGTTATGAAGTCATATTAGGGAACAAGGTCTTCTCTAGGAAGAACTAAAAAAACTGGATGAAAGTCAGATATGATTCATCCGAGAATCTTCCAAAGGGATTAGCTGAAAAATAGACTTTAAAAAAATAAGCTTAATTTTGAGGTAAAACTCAAATGTCTTTATTTAATAGGAGAAGTGGTTTTCATAAGTTTGTTAAATATCAGTCCAAACCATTTCTAAAAAAGGATCACAATTAAACAGGACAAGGGGGATGGTGAATTTGAAGATGGACTGGTTTATTTTTCTGATGAAAAATTGAACTTAGATGGTCCAGATGACTTTAAATATTTCTGGGATAATGTTAGAGGGTCTCAAAAAGCCTGTTGAATACCCCTGCTGCAGATGATATGCGGTGGCATAGCGACTGTTCTTGCCGCCCGGGGCGGTCGTAAGATTTGGCGCCCTCGTTAATAATCCATCCATTAACCTTCAAAATTTTAAGAAAAAATTAAAAATTTAGAAACAAACTTTCCACGCTTTTCTTTTGGCCAAGTTTTTTTTGTAACAGTTTCAAAATTCAATCCATCGGCAAGTTCCTTCTCTACAGAGAGGAATGCCAAGTCTGTAAGCCTCGTCTGGCTCATTGCTGGTCGAAGATAGTTTAAGTATGGAGAAAGAGCGCTCACAGCTCTTAACCCGGGTAAGGAAGATGCACAGCAAGATATTAATATCACAATATTAGGATCAGAATCCCTGAGGTGGTATCTCTGTATGAAGCTTAAAAGTTCAAAGGGTCCATCGATTTTATCGTTTCCTTCCACAAAAATACTGCAATCTCTTCCTTTCGGCAAAGAACTCTTCTTTCTCTATATCTTTGTCAACTTCGCCAAGCTGATAATCACAATTATCATCAAGCATATTTGAAGGTGTACTTGTTTGCAAGATCATGAAATCTGCCAGATAATTCCTCAGTCAACCTGTCTATGACACACAGCATTTCCCATCTCAACTGAGCATCAAATCCCAGTGCTGCATCAGTCAATCCTTCATCACCCATTCGTTTCTTTTTGCACATTCGACTCTCCATGTTTATCCCCATTTCAGAGAAGAGTTTTTTTGATTCGTCCTTTGCACTGCCCAATATCTTTTCTCTATTCTGAAAAAGGCAATCTCTTAATGCTGTGAGCTTGACAGAACTTTGTTGCAGATCCAGCCCTTTTGCTTGAAGATTCTTCTGGGCATCATTGACTTCTGGGAGAACAGATTTCCAATGGCTCAGAAATGAAACAAACGAAAACGACAGTACAAAGTCGAGAATTAAAGATGCATCTGATCTTGTGATTGCAATTTCTCCTTCTTCCGTGAGCTGCTCCAGGGCAGTGACGACTTCAGATTTCTTCACAACATTTACAGCATCCACTCGACTACTCCATCTAGTTTCCACAGCCACTTGATAGTTTTGTCTAAAGCAAAAGTTCCTAGCCAGGGACGTCATTTCAACTTTTTTCCAGGGGGGGGCAGTACTTAGAAACTCCTACCATGGAGCGTACCGACAGGGAATCATCAGAGGAGTGCCCCGTCACCGAACGTTTTGGCCCAAACTCCTTACGTTCTCGGGGGTGGGCCACACCCGTTTGATCAGGCGGGTGTCCCTGTCAGTTATTACCCTACGTTTACCCATCTTCTGAACATTGCCCATTATAAGGTTATTGATTAAAGACTCGCGGCGACATTTATACATCGACACCATATAATGCAAACTGAGCGTTATATTTTCTTTGTAGCGGTCGCCTTCACTTTGAAAATTACGCTCACCGACCGCACGCATGTGTCGCATCAAATGCTCATTCGCATTCTATGTCCTTTGCCAATGCGCGCGCCATTACCTCAACATCCAAAACGCACAATTTCATTTCCTCGAGGGAACTTGATCCTAGCTTGTGGAAGGTCTTTCGTGAGGCCGGAAACTCGAAAGCACTCGGAACTATGGTGTGAATCCGGTCCGGTATCGTTCGGCGTTTTACCGAGTGCACAGCTGCACCAGCACGCTGTTTCTCCACCTCCCCTTCGCATTTAGCTTTGCCTGGTGAATCTTGTCCCCTCTCAGACTGAAGCCTTCTACAACACTCCCACCTGCTCACTGACATGCCATTCTCCAAAGCTTATCCAAAAGTCATGAATCCGATGGAAATCCAGCCGTTAATCATAGGGTCTTTGATGGGTCCGTCATCCTCCTCCTCCTTTCGGCAGGGACCCGGGGGGCATATTCCTTTTTCCGAATAATTCAGACCCTTTCTCCACACAAAATAGTAGCCAAAAACTCTGATACTTGATTTACTTGTGTTGATTTTAAATAAGTTAACTTGCATGCCAAATCAAGTTAACATTTCTGCAAAACGACTATTAAAGAGTGGCACAACCCCTTGGTGTCAAACCAGCTCATGCAGTCAGCCTTGGAAGGAAGTGCAATGGTAGGCAAATGGTTGTCCTAACAACTTGTTCAGAATGATTATTTAGGCATCTACTCAGATAAGTAAAACAAATAACTATTGAAAGAAATAAAGCTTATACTAATCAAACTCACCGAGACGCTTGTGAATCCAAGAATTTACTCTTAAAAAGATTTTTAATACAACAATAAAAGTCACAAAGGAGTAGTACCAGAAAGTTGATTAAAACAGAATGCAAGAACATATATTCTTCTGATCAAAAGAAATACCTGGTGGATTTGAGGAACAGGCGTGAATTGATGAGGGCCTGGTGAGGTGATTCTCTTTGATGTGCGACTCACATGTGTTGTATATCAATTGATGTGCTATACCAAATGCCAAATTGAAATCTAACTCTTCAAAGGTCTAAGTGAGGCAGCAAAAACTCTGGGGGCCCAGGCATTTTTTCTATTTAATATTTTTTACATTTCCTTTCAAAATGACGCCCCTGCCCCCCCCCCTTGCAATGCCAATGATGATATGTCATCGATGTATTTGAGTCACAAAAGATGAAGACTTTCTCACAGTGAAAACAGTATACCTTCTCACCATCAATAACTTGAATGTTATGGGCTACTTTAAAACCAAAATGGTCACACAATTTACCATTAACCGGTTCATAATCTTTGACTGCCGTTTTTGACAATAACAAAAACAAATTAAAATTTCTGGTGCTATTAAATACCGACATTGATTCAGTAAATAACCACAGAAAATAATCTAAATTTAATCGTCATGAAATAAATTAATAATCGTTAATATGGGCAGCCCTAAATAATATACATTGTTAGCAAGATTTTATTTAAGACTAATAACACAAATAAATTATAGTCAAATTAACAAAGACATTGCAAAACACAGAACTATTTCAAAACTTCTAGAGCAAAACATATCTAAAAGTTATCTTAAATAACAGAATCCTAACAAGTAAGAATTAAATCCTGTTGTTGGTAACATGATATAAATTAGAATGAAGCAAGGACATAGAGGTTAGGAAATCACACAATTTGATATCGATTGTCTAACCTGGGAGCAAGGTAATGCTGTGTACATGGAAGCAAAGAAAAAGCAGGTGACCACGTAAGACAAAACCAGATGCAGCGTCGGCAATCCTTTCCGTGTCATGACTTTCCACACGAGGATTACTACAATGAATGATTCATTCAACAACAACTTAATCATCTCATGCAAATCTTTACTCACAATAGCTCAGGGCAAGACCCAATGAGACAATATAGCTGATGACAATGGATGTATAGGGAACCTTAGCAATAATATCAGTAAATGATGTATCAACGTGAGTCAATTATAAATTAATAGTTAATTTATAATTTATAATTATAAATAAATAGAAAAATTATAATTAGTTAATATATAATACTATTATGCAAACTTTATTAACAATTATGCAAACAGGAACATGAATAATATATATATATATAATAAATATATACATAAAATGGTTGAGTATGCCTCACATGTGGGTAACTTGCAACATCAACCAAGGAATCCACCAACAATGACAGTAACTGCAAAAGTTAATCAAAATGACAAAAATGATTTCACTAGTTCAGAAATTTGCTGATACAGATTTGGCTATTTAAGCTCATTTTGTAAATGTTTGATTCTCCTAATAAATTCTCACAGATTAATAAGTAGGCTGCTTATAACATGCTGCTTATAATTTACCATAAACTTTTTTCTGAGCATATGAACTATGAAATCCAAATAAAAAATTCTTAACATCACTGATTGCAAGTGTACCAGTAATAAATTAAGCAGGAGATAGAGATGTGTGACTCTTAATTTATAACGTCTGTAACGTCTATAAATGTCTCCTAAAACAGAAGACAAAATGCCTCCAGCTGATGGATCAGCATCATCTGCTTGTTGAGTCTGCCCGACCAAGTTCCCATCATTCAGAATTTGTGAAACTTCTTGGAGATTATGCAAAAGATGCAAAACTTGTCTTTGAGTAAGAATACATTTTCTTTCAGATCTGGAAATAATCTCATCGGTTAACGTGTCTTCAACCGATGGTTAAGTAAAAATTTGAAGTCGTCAATAAGTAAATGAAACACCTGCGCAGCTCAGAAGCAGCACTACTTAAAAGAGGCGATCCTTCGTCGGCCGTATAATCCCATGCGAGATCTGCAGTCGTCATGGAGTATTCAGTACAAAAAATTGATTTTAAAAATCAGGAACACAAAACCGAGTAATTACAGTTTCACTATTGACATCATCTGACAAAAATCGCTAATTTAGTCCAACTGGTGCCCAGGTGAATTAATCGCTAAATAAACAGTTCATTAAAAGTGCATTTTTAAGTGCATCATTGAAATTATCTTATGCGTTTGATATGACTGGGCATTAAAGCAAATAATTTTTAAATGCTTTCAATAGTTCCACGGGCTACACAACAATTAAACAATTCTCATTTTCAAAGATTTTGAGTTGTTCATCAATGTGATAAGAATCCCCTTAAAGCCTGATAATTGAAAAATGAGATTTAACTTTAAAGGCAACTGTGGGATCACAAATCCCTAGGCAAACGGACTAATGGAATTCGGCTATTAACAGTTGAGGCTGGCGATTTCTGTGCCGTCCAGTTGTTTTGTGATTTCGTAAATCAAACAAGTGTTGAAAATATTTAGTTTTTTTATGACAATGTTACATAAGGTTTTGGTTGTTTGGCATCTTCTGGTTTATATAAAATTCTCGCGTGTATTCGATTTATTCTCGAGTTTTCGACGAAAGATTATTGCAATTTGATAAACAAAACTCCAAAAACTTTTAATAGGTTGTGGCCCCCATAAACCATAAATGGTTTATATATGATACCATCATCATTATCATCATCATCCAAAAGGCTGTTGCAATATTATTATTAAAGACTTATCAAAAGGAGAAAACTTCTTTAAGTACCTACGCATGAAGTGCTCTCACCTATATGAAGCCAAGCTGAAAGAAAGTATATTTTTTAGGCATAACCAGTTTCTACACCCAGATATATGAACGTTTATTACATATGAAAGCTTCTTGTCCACAATGAAGGATGCTGAAAAATATGGTCGGGTTGCTTTTAAAGATGCTATTACCAAATTCTTAGGAAAAACGAAAGACCCAGAATATAAAAACATTGTTGAAAAGATTCTGAGAAAATCTAGGTCCACCTAGATTGAAATTTTTTTCATCAGAAAAAATTATGTTGGTCCAACCTTCTCTCCTTGATAACATTGTTTTAGGCCACTGAACTCCTGCAATTTTATGGTTCTTGCAGAGCTGGAACCTTCAATCTCTTCATATTTTAAAATCTTGCTCGCATTTAAGTAATTTATTATTATATTCTTAGAAATAGTTAAATTTAACTCTGTTCTTAGCTGGTTGGCAGAAAATTTTCCCAATGATGTTCTCCTCACCAACAGTCTCTCCTGTCTGGCAAACATTTTCTTCTTTCTTCCCGGGGATTTCTTGATTCCATAGTCTTCAGGAACATTCAAATAATCAGAAATAACAATTATGGACCTATTGAGCTCTTTAGCAATCCTCGAACTCGAGTAATTGGCTTTCCTGAAGGCTTCATTTCTCCCTTTCTCATTTTCGGACCTCTACCATTACTAAACTATTAATCATAAACTAAAAATGAAAATTGCTATAGTAGTAGTATTTTATTAATGTCCTCAGCATAACGTGATGAATAGGACAAAGGAGAAAATTCCTTAAATGCATCATGTTTTTATACCACAGAAATCTTCTTTAAAGTTCATTTGCACCTTGTTAAATTAATTTTATAGCTCAAATGCAAACCCCTTCCTATCTTTTTTGGACGGCCCAAAAATACATTTTTACGTAACTTACGAGTTTGAAGCCAGCTTAAGCTTTTTAATATTGGTGTGTGTGCTCAGAGCTCCTGGATCCAGAGATAATGGATTATGTTATGTCAATTTTGTTACGGAAAAGCAGAAAAATGGCTGTGATTGTGAAATTTTAATATTTTAAAACTCGGGCGGACCCCAAGAAATTGCCGGTCCCCTGGGCACTCCCCCCTCACTAGGCTTCACAAGAATTACTGAAGATTATATATTTGCTCGACAGATGTCCTCTCCGTTAAACAGTTTGACAATTAATAAGAAAGTATTAGATATTTTCAGGAAAAATGGTGGTATCCTATTGTTATTTATTGCATTTTTACAATTCAAATATAAAATATTTGTATTAGTGAAACACAAATAAAGTTTAAATAATATTAATTTTTAAACAGAATGTGATTTGAGGTGGTTCAAAAGCATGACATAATATGAATTGCAAGGTGACTAAATATTTTGTTTGTCAATAGTTTCGGTTAATTACATAAGTCCCGAATTTTTTCTGCCGTCTATTTGTCTGATGGGTGGCTCTTGCGCTTTCCACTCGCTAAAATTTATTTGTTGAAAATAGATTCTCTCCCTAATGCAGTTCGTGATTTTTTAAATAATCATTGATTATGAGCATTGGAATGATCTGAGGCTTAGGCAATTATTTGTATTTTGTGATGGAGAATAACAACATTAGTTTAATAGATGGAAATTCGCTTCAGCGAAAAAGTAAATCTGATTTTAATCTTTCAGCTTCAGAAACGAATATTGTAAGTTCAGGTTTTTTTGAGGATTTTCAAATTTTTGTTGTTGCATGGTTACCATTTTATTTTTATTATTTAATTATTTCGACAGGTTAACTGGACATTTGTCCATATAATTAAACATTTCGAGGAACTTATAAATTGTTGCTAGTGTGGATGCATTTTTGACTTGAAGGTTTTGTAAAATAACAGCATAATTTTCAGTTGTAACTCTCTTTGCACTTAAGTGCAATAAAAATTGTACAAGATGCTTTGCTTGCAGTAATGTCTGTAAAAAATTTGTATGAAGTTGAAATTGCTATTGAAGTTTTACTCATTTATTTTACTCATTTTATAAATGTATTAATGACTTGTTGAGGATATTCAACCTACTTTTAAGGAAGTCATTAAAGTTTATTTGGATGTTTTCCAATGATGGTTCAGATTGTAGAGGTATCAATAAACAACAATTGCTTGAGTACATTTTCCTTACAGAGTTGGAAATCTCTCCAAATGTTGGGTAAAAGACCAAATCATTCCATCCGAGTTGAAGAAATTGTTCCCAGGGAATCTGAGTTCCTTAATCCTGATCAATCAAGTTGTTATTGCTTTTTATAAAATTTATAATATTTTTAGGCTGATAGTTTGAAACTTATAAAACTTGAATAATATAAATGATCAGTTAAAATGCTCATGGTTGTGCACTTGCTGAGGAAACCCATTTCATATATACAATTACAGTCCTAACATTTGTGGTAGCTTCATGTGCAGAATTAAGATTTTAAAGCAAACATGAACCCCATTTTATTATAGAATTTGATAATTTTTATTAATTTATATAATTCATTTTATTCAGATGACAAAAACTGGCAGTTAGACATGAAGCCATTCACTTCTCAGAGAAGGGGAGAAAGAGCAGAAGATAAGAAGTTATCCAAAAAAATCAAGTCATAAATTATTCATTGAAATTGAACAGTCAAACAGACTTTGTTCTCTGAAAGAAGAACATGTCAATCACTGATGCAATTGCTGTGTTTTTAGGAGATACTACAAAGAACAAGATCTTCTCATTACAACCTTTGAAGACTTCAAACAAAACAAGTTCAATGAGGAAGAAGATGCTGTTCAGCACTCCAAGAAAGTCTCAATTCTGGCAAAACTGTCTTTTGCAGTTAATCTCGTAAGTTTTACGAATACTTGAAGTGATTGCGCCTTAATTTTTTATGGCACGTGTGATATTCTGGAGATGGTGATAATGATGATTAAGATCCCTTTCTGATATTTTTTAGATAAATTCTATTCAACAAAATACCTTAAACATAAGCATTAAAGCCACAAAAGAAACTTAAATAAAATAACTCGAGGGTCGGCCTCGCGGAGGCCGTCGGACCGACCCGCACTAACAAATTTCGGTGCACCGTAATAAAATGTAAGAAAATAAAAACAAATGAACCAATTAAAGAATATTGCACAATATGTACAATTTATAAGATTTTTTAAATAACAGAATATCGAAGGGGCAAGATTGAAGTTGATTTTTCATTGGTGAGGGAATCGAAGAATATAATCTTGGACCGTAACATTGAATGGAGAAGAGTTTGAAGGTAGATTTAGAAAATGAAGGACTATAATCATGGGTGTAAAAAGAAAAAAGTAGAAAGTGAGGAGGGTTATTGTAATTATTGCAATCAATGAAAAACCTGAAAATATCTTGAGGAGAGCATTATAAACATAAGAGAACATAAAAGAGCAACTTAACCATGTAGTAACCAAGTAAACCATGTATTTGGTAGATATTTATTAGGTTATTGTTTATAAAAATTAAATTAGTTGAAGATTTAAATGGTATATAGAAAACAATACGACAAATTAGTACACTTTTGTAAAATGTTCGACCTATCTAAATGAGAACGATATGTAGAGGCCCAAGCAATGTTGCATAAGTTAGATAAGAGAAAAATATAATATTAGCTCCAATCTTTCATCTTCTGGAATTTATGCGATGATAATAATAAGAATAAAAACAAAATATTACTTTTTAGGTTTTTGGATTTGGTTATTATTGGTATTAACCATCAACAGTAATTGTATGTAATTATGGAGGACTATTCCTTATTTCTGTGTAACATTTTTTATGTTGTTGATATTTTCAGCTTCTTCTTGCATCTAAATCTGCTGCTGCCTTTCTGTCCAAGTCTCTGTCTGTGATAACATCTGTGATAGATAGCATGGTTGATCTCGTGTCGGGAGCTCTCATGTGGTGGAGTGGTCGAGCCATCCGGAAGAGGGATCCTTATCTTTATCCTCAGGGTAATGCGTCATACACCGTTAACAATTCGCATGGAGCCCTTTCTTATTTTCAGGGGATTGATATGTTCAATGTTCAACGATGCTGACGAATGCAACAAATGCCTGCACGTGATCATGTGGTCAGATAATTATTGTCACAACGAATGTAATTAGGTTCTTAATGCTTATAATTAAGTTAAGCTGACAGGTGAGTCTAGTGAATGCAGGAACTTGTGAAAGTTGATATTTTAATTCACATAGTGGCTTCACGATGAAAATTACTGAAAAAATCTTTTATTGCCTTTGCAAAGTACATCGGTGCATGTGAAAGCAGTTAAAGTTTATTAAGTAGACTTTATCAGTTTTATAGATGCTTTGAGATCATAAAACCAACCATTGAAATTGATGACTCAAGATGGGAATTTCAATTTCAGGAAGGACGAGGCTCGAACCCGTGGCAATTGTCGTGTTGTCGGTCATCATGTCACTGGCTTCGGTGGCCATGATTCAGCAGTCTGTCGAGACGATCATCAGTTACGTAAGGTTCGATCTTCAAAATTCAACCCTGCAGAACAAATCAGCTGTGTTTTGCCTTTCAATTCGTGAAATGGGCGAGTTGATTCAGGTTGGGGGTGGTGAGGGACCTGTCTTTGAACTGGACACCATTCTCATCTGCGTAGCCACAATTGGTGAGATCGTTATTGCTAACATTTTGCTTCTCTTTTCTCATTCTCCTTGAAGTTATACCATACACAATACTAAGCAATGTTTAATCTGTGAAATTTCTAACGTCCGTTCACCACGGCATCAATCACTCAGGAGAATGCACACCATAATTCATTTTTTATTGCATTATTTGACCATTTTAAAGTTTTAAATCACAAATTAAAACTCATACTTGTGATATGTTGGTCATAGATGCACTGCACTCTTCAATATTACTCGTACAGGTTGGCCGACTGGGTTCCTGCATGCGGTCGTAATGGCAACAGTCATAATATGTTGTGTTCGCAACGCAGCCCCACCACCAGGGAGCTATATAAATGGTTGAGCGATTAAAAAGCGTCTCATTCTCATTCGGATACATAAGGAACTTGAAATGTTGGCTAAATACAAATGCCTAATCCTTAGTATGCCTCAGGCATGTCCTGTCTTTCACTCATCTTAAATCAGTTAAATGACTCCAAAATATTAATTTGTTACATGTATTGTTGCACACTTGCACATATATTGCCTATAGTTTCTACCAATTCTTCTCATTTCCAGTTTTGAAGTTCATTTTGTACCTCCTGTGCAGGAGATGTCCTGCTCCTTCAACAATGGCTCTTGCACAGGACCACAGGAATGATGTCATATCCAACTCTGCTGCTCTCGCCTGTGGCTTCATAGGTATGTTTTCACCATGGCAGCTCTTTTTTTAATCTGACAATTTTGCTTTTGTTACTACAAGCTTTCAAGTACTGGAAGTATGCAGACCCAATTGGTGCTATCCTAATTAGCATCTACATTATAGTTAGCTGGTTCAAGACTGGCAGTGGTAAGTAACTCAGTGTTTAACTTGCTCATTTGTTAAACCAATGTAGAACACTATGAAGCGATGTGAAGCATATCTTAACATCAGTATTACCTCTAGTTCTATTGTTTAATTTCATTTCTTGGGCAGCCCAAACAGGTTATTTAACTAAATGCTTACCTTGTTTACATAAATACACTAAATACTTGATTTGCTACAAGGCTGGGTAGCATTAATAGCTTTAATTAATTCGCAGAAACATTATAGTTATTTTTAGACAAAATCTTTAACCAGCAATTCTAAAATTTTAAAAGAGAATCACTTTTATGACACTTCTTTGTTGCAATTGCCATCATTGTTAAGCTAATCTGCATTTCTAAGAAAGGCAACCTCAACTCCTTGAAAGTTTTATTGAGTGTTCACAAGTGATTTTCACATTACAGAGGTATTTCAGTTGGCATTTTATGAACAATATTGAACCTTAGACCACAAGTAACCCTTGAAACAACGGATCTACATTCCTCAGAAAGACTGTTGTTATTGCATATTTGAATGACTGACATAATGAAATAGATTCCTTGAGGATCACCTAGGAGGGTCGTAGACATCCTAAACTAAAGGGTTGTGCGGCATTCATATCCTATCCACGACTTCACTGATCAAATTACATTTGAATGTCTTACTTAAAAATAATTTATAGATTAATTCAAGGAATAACTTTTTTGAACAGAGCAGATCAAGCTGCTGACCGGACACACAGCTCGTCCAGACTTCCTCAAGAAGTTGACGTGGCTTGCATTAAACCACCATGAAAAGGTCCTCTTCATTGACACCATCAGGGCCTTCCACTTTGGAAATAACTTCCTCGTTGAAGTAGACATTGTACTTCCTGGAAACATGACCATGCATGAAGCCCATGACATCGGTGAGTCACTTCAAACCAAATTGGAGAAACTCCAAGAAGTGGAAAGGGCCTTTGTTCACATAGATTATGAGATTGAGCACCATCCAACAACTGAACACAAAGTTGTGTGAAGCACGACCACTTGAACCATGACAATCTCAGATATTGCTTTCATACTTGTTGCTAATTATTTATGTCTGATGGCATTTTGAAGAACATCTTTGACCTTGTCTTGCGGATGAACGCATCGCAATCCGCTCGAAATGATGTACGCACAAATTGTTGTTTGTGATAGAAATCGCACAAGTTTTTCGATATTTCTAAGCTTTCAAATGGCCACAGTTTTTGATTGGTTGTGTATTTCGTAATGTTTTTAACATGTGCCCATCATTTTATGAAGTGGGTTTGCAATGAAAATAAATGCCACAAATTCTTTTACAACCTTATTCACTTATTCAATTATGACTGGAAACAAAATGACTCCAAGAAATGAATGAAAGTGCTTTTGCAATTGCATCAGTTACAGAAGTAAAAATTCAAAAATAGATGACTAGACTATTTGCAGATTCTCAAATGCATAAGAATAACCGATATTTCAATAGATTTCATTGCTGACTTCCATTAGGAATGGGTCATGCTTCTGGGCCACTGACTGATCCTAAATTTCTTCAATTTACCTTGGCACAGTTTCTCGAGCCAGATCCCCAGGCCTCTCAGAAGATCAAACTCGAAAAGCTTTTCTGAGTCTGTGGTTTTTTTGCTCTCATTGGTTTGGATTTTCATCACATTTTCTTGTTCCCTGTTCCGTCTTTTAAGCAGCCCAGAAATCTGAGAGAAGCCGATCTTGTACTCTTCACTGGCAACATCATTGATCTCTTCCTCATCACTTTCTTCATCTGATAGCCTGTCTTTTTGAAGAGACAGAGGAAATGCCTTGAAGGAACTTATATGGTACATGAAGTAATATCTCTTCATTCCATTTATGGCCAGAACAGTTCCCAAGCAATTCTTGATATTGATATTGGCAAAACTTTTTTTGAGCACCTGGTAGTGCTCTGACTGCCTCAAGGTGGAGTCCAGCAATGCCACATACCACGAGAAATACTCATCCAGGTTGACGAAAGCAAACTTGAAGGCTTTTGACCTTGAAAGAAGAGCATAAGTTAAGTTGAAAAAATCTCAAACCAGATTCATAATTACTTAATGGAGCTTGAGAATAGAGTGTTTACAAATTTCTTAACATTTGATAATGATACATTCTGTTGAGACACTTCATTAGAGTGTGTTATGAAATCAAGACAGGATTACAATCTGATGCTGTTAAATTAACCTAGCATAGGGTTGAAGGAATGCTCCAAAATATTTGATAAGTCTGTCTTTTGAAGCAGCATCAACAAAGAGAAGAATGAGACGAACGGTTGGAGCACTATCCAACAGCAGAGATTTGTAATTTTCTGGGCAGAGCATGTTGATGTAAATTATGGGCCTGTGATTGTTGATTAGGGCTATCAGACATTAAATTCATGATTACATTACTTATGAATATGCATACTTTTCAGGTTGAATGTTCTTTGTGGAAGAATGATGATTGTTAATGTTTGTGGAACCTTCCATCTTTCTTTCAATCATCTGACTCTCCCTCACAGCCAAATATCGAAATCCAAACCCAATCACCACAACAAACACAATGGATTTCATTGCTGTCAGATATGTTGCATTGTCGATCCTCAATAATGAAAACAACAAAACAAAAAATAATGTGCATCTGTGATTTAAAATATTCACATGTTGCTTCTTAGTTAATCTTGGTAATTAATTTAATTGCAACTGTCACAATGAATGAGTTAATGGAGGCAATCAATCAATAAAGACAACTTATTGCAGAAATAACAAACAAATGTAAAGGAATTTGTGCTCAAAATCTCTAAAGAGAGCAGTCCTTAATGAGAACAAAGTTGATTTACATCAAGCAGAACTTAAAAGTTGATATGTCATTGCATATAAAAATTATCATTGGTTGAAAATGAAATGAAAAACAAACCCCAAGAAGAAATCAACACTTCCATCACACCACTCTTGCAGCCTTAACAGGATTCTTTTCCCCAAACTCTGAAAAATAAAAGCAGACACTAGAACGTGATAAGTTTATAAAAAAAAATCACTGCATGTACAAATAATTATTAATATTAACAACTAATTATCAATATTGTCAGCTTTACTCACCTTCATATGCTCATTAGTGATTTCTTTCTTCAGCTCAACAATGTTTGAAAGAGTGGAAGGGCTATTAAGGAGCCATTCCAGGAGTTGAACCAACTTCCTTCGAGACCTTTGGAGATTTGAACCATAACTATGCCAGCCACCCTCCAAAAATTCATAGTTAAGTGTTTTTGAATCTTTGTGCCATGCTATCATTACCTGAAGGCAAACATCAATCGCTCACAGAAAAAAGCTGATTAATATATAAATAACGTAAAATAATCAGCTAATTATAATAATATAATGTCAATTATGGTTTAACAATTTAAGAAATTTGTTTTCAAACCTTTAGTGCATTAGATGAAGAATTAAAAATCTCCTTCCCCCATGTTACAAGTTCCACAAAACTACGTTGTTTCTCCTCAAACACATAAGCAAACTCAACTCTGTCACTATGTACATATTCCTCTGAGAATTTCTTGAAAGTTTCCAAGTGGCTTGAAAACCTCTTGTCCATGCTGGTCAGCAGAACTACGCACAGCCTTGTAGTCAGAAATTATTATTGTTATTACTACAGAGAAAGTATGGTCCTCCCCAGAGATAAAACAAAAGATATTGAAGCAAAATGATAAAAATCTAAATCAAAATCTAAATACAATCTCATGTCACCTCAAAATCCATCTATCAAAATTTAAGCACTAGATGCATCAACACTTCTTTGTGAAAGATTGTCCTAGTCATTCAGCCTCCTATTGCCAAAAAATTCTGTGATTTCTGGTCATGAAATTCTAACCTCTCATTCTATCAACTGACCAGTACATCATTCATGGATGATTCCTCGACAAGTCCGTGCATCATGTTATAAATTCAAGTTTGAATTTTTTCTATTTTAGATTTTCTGTTTAATTTAAACTATTGCTGGACCTCATTAAACAGGTGAATATCAGCACAAAGGATGCCAATTAATTAGGTAAATTAATAATTTCTATGCGACTTCCAGATTTGAACTGTGACTTGACAATTGATTCATACAGAATAACAAAAGCATCAAATCAAGGACAAGATATCCCAACAAGGAAGGCAGAATTACATTTCAAGTAGAGAATACAAAATAAATTCCAATCTCTTCTCGAGCCAAGTAAACAGAAGAATTAATGCAACGGTTAACGGCAGCCAAGAACTCACGGAAGATGCCGAAAGGGCCGATTCCTTTGCTAAATTTGGTGGTTAAACATAACATTACAAAATGTTTCTTGCAAACTAAAATGCTCCACCTGAGTCATGCCAGACCATTTGAACCAATGAAACTTCAATTACTCAAGTTCCTAGACATATGAAGACATCCACTACTTATTTCCTGCAGACTAGCATTAATATCAACTCAGCAAGGAAGTGCCACCCTTAAACATCTCAGAGACATTTATTTTATTTTATTTTTTCTTTAAATATAAGAGACAATTTATTTCAAAATATTTCGAACTAGGTAACCCATATATACCTTTTTTTTGTTTTAGGGGTATCTGGAGGACATACAAGATCAAACACCACAGGACAAGATATTCGAGAAGTTCTCAGCAAGTGGTGTTTTGTTATGATCTGATCAAAATGGTCCTTCCTAAATGACTTGATCTGGTAAAATAAGAGTGTAACAAGTAATTTACAGGACATTGAATAACATTTGACTCATTCTAACAGAGAGTTTAAAGGACGGGTTCTTGAAATCTTCTTTGAAGACCAGGAGTGTCGGTTTTTCTGACGAGATGTTGAACTTTTCTATGAGTAGCTTAGAGGCTGGGCTACAATTTTAAATAAATTTGAATAATAACACAAATCAGTAATTTATTTGTTATTAATAATTATTTAAATCAATTGTTTATTTGTTAAGTCAGTTAATTCTGCAAATGCTTACTTTCTGGTATGTACATATGCTCCAGAAATGTGGGACTTTGCATAAAAAATGCTGGTATAATATGCTAGTGGAGGCATCAGAGAATTTGTAAAAAACATCAAGGTCACATGGTTTCTATCTTCACTACAAGTCTTGAGGAAATTTAAGTAAGTATTGCCATCAAGCTGAAAATTTCAAGATAAAATACAAGTTTTAAAATGAATGATTAACTATGATTATCAGAAATTATGGGAATAAAAAAATAATTTATGATGTAAAAATCATCTAATTGTGTCGACCTCTGCCAAGAAATCCTGAGGAAAAAGGCTCTTAGCAAAGTGTCTCAACTCGTGCAAAGTGGACGAAACATTGACACTCCAGGTGGGTCTGCCTTCCAAAATGCCAACCAATCCTGACTCTTTGATGAAAGAAGCATGAAGTCTTCTCAACAACCACCTCTCATCCTCCATTATAATCTGTCCACATCTCACACCTGATCAATTTCAACTTTTACATCCAATTTTGTCCAATACTTTGTACATATTTAAATGAATAAATCATTTATTGCAAATTGCTAAGTATATCTCTTACTTGTGGATATAACAAAGTTTAACAAAAAAAGTTTTTATCTAAACAGTTTCACAACATACCTTCAAGTGCTAATTCATGGCACCAATCTATCCAATGAACCATGAGGTCTTTGCAATGTTCACATTCTATTGAATGCACAAACATTATAAATGGGTGTCTGAAACTTTCTGGTTTTACAATTTTGTCAAAATACCTGAAAATTGAAGTTACATGAAAATGAAATAATAAGAGAATAATAATGTTAA
Organism: Hirudo medicinalis; assembly: GCA_011800805.1. Classification (NCBI taxonomy): domain Eukaryota; kingdom Metazoa; phylum Annelida; class Clitellata; order Hirudinida; family Hirudinidae; genus Hirudo; species Hirudo medicinalis. The sequence continues at coordinate 338,709 of MPNW01000057.1, forward strand.
TAAAGATGATAACATCAAACCTGATGATGCATTAACAGGAAACTTAAAGCATGAGTAAATGATATTGAATTTTTTAGCTTAGAAAATAATGTTGTAAACTACGTGTTTTAGATGTTGACCAAACTATAAGGTTGTACATCTTCAAAACAAAAAGAATATTAAAAGACACCTGTTTAAAGCTACTCATAAGTCATGACACATCTACAAAGCCAAACCTAATAATAAAAATAAACATAATACAAACATAATGATGACACATGATAAGTAAATGGCAATGAAACATACAAATAACTTTGAAGCTTTAAAAGCTTTGAAACTTTAAACTAACTTTGAAGATATTGTCCAAAGATTGCTTGAAGTTGATTGCACAAATTGAGAAGTGATGAGATGGAAACCATCACCTTGTATGGCATCATCTTCCTTCAGAAAAATATCTAGTTCACTGTTCCCTTTGCCAAACACTTCATAAAGTGACCTCTTTTCAGGATCAGATAGCGTCTGAAATTAAAAATTAGCAAATTATTGTTTGTTATGCAGTGAAATATATCAAATTGAAATTCCCACCTTATAGGCTTCATTAATAAGGTAGAATCTATAGTTGGCATCCTCACTTGGATTTAATTCAGGATGCCTGGAAATAAAATATAACTAGTCTTTCATATGACATTAAAAATAATGTTACTTAGGCTAAATTATTCATTAACACAAATTTTATCAATAAAAAAAACAAACTTAATAGAATGAATAAATGAGTAGAATAAATTTCGTAATACCTGGTTAGCCTTTCTCAACTCACCACTTTTTGGCTTCAATCTTAAAAGCATCTTTGATCTCTTTAAGAGATGACTTTTTACTCACCCCAAGGAGAGAATAAAAATCCGTATCAAAATTATTATTTCCAATATCAGAAGCAACAATAAGTGAGCAAATAAGTACTCCACAAATCAAAATTAAAAAACGCAACGAGAACCCTGACAACTGTAGAAAACTCATGGATACCAAAAATAGCTAAAAGTAGAATCGACTGCAAAAGAAAATCATTAACATAATCGAAGCGAAACGCTTTGCATTGAGATTGCAATTGTGTTATGTAACATTATGCTCAATTGAAAGTCCGTGAAAGTTCGAAATTGGTCAAATAAATCTGAGATTATTATTACTTATTTCATTAAATAGTTTTAAACTTTATTTTATAATCTTTTTTCAGTGGTTTCTCATTTTAAAATTCATTATACATATGGCACTCTTTCAATGTGTCAAATACATGTATTAGTAACAGTATTTTATTAATGTCCTCAGCATAACGTGATGAATAGGACAAAAATCAAATATATCAAAGTACTCATCAAGTTATGCGAATGATGCTATTCAGTGGCCTAGCGATTTTAAAATCGGTCGAGGTAGGTGGCGGTGGTGAATTAAAGCCCATTTCATTACTAGATGATTAGGACGGTTGGTCAAGGTACGGGAACACATTATTTTATGTGTACATAAATATTACAACGGCAAAGGTGGAATAGCGGCCAACAATTAATTTCACACTAAAGACATCAGTAAATTAGTTATCGAACTTTATAATATTTAATAAATATTGATGTCGAAAGCTTTCCTAATTTACTGAGCTGTATTATGAACAATAAATTAATTATAAATTATTATATATGAATTGTAAGGAGTTAGAAAAATATAAAGGGGCAAACTGTCAGGGGTACGTTTTCCTCGTGGCTACGCCTACGAATCTAATTACTTAATTGATGTTCTAAGCTGTATGGGACGTCGCCTTGGGAGGGTACCGTCAAAAGTATCTTCCATATGTTATTATGAAAACGAATGCATCTACAATTTCAATTCAAGCTGAAGCTTAAAAATAATTAGCTGCAGCTTGCAAGCAAATCAGTGCAAAACATAATACCGGAGGATGAGTAATAACATTGAAGAGACTACGACATACTGAAACCAACAGAACTGACAGAGTGCCCATTGCAAACAATTTTTTAACAGATTTGCAACTAAAATAATAGTGGTGTGGTGCTACAAGGTAAAAGTACCATGTTACAAAGTTAATATTACATTTTAATAAAAATAGTCTATAATTGCAGGAACATTTTCATTTTCACTGAGGCTCAAAATGCCTACAGAATTTTATTAATTTCCTAGCTTTTTTTCTTTGCAATTTGGAAACTGGAGATGCCAGTTCCTTACATCCATTAAAAAACATTCATAAGGCATCGTGACCAGCTGCACTTTATACGAAAAAATGATGATCATTTTCATTTAGCTTCTGCTTCATCATTTACTCTTTAACAAAAAAAAGGGTTAACAAACCAGTGGAGTGCAGCTGTTGAATCAACCAACAGCAACTAAGTGCAACAGTTATTAGCATCACTTCATTGCTGTGTAAAAGCACAATTCATACTCATAAAATGTGCAGATTAAAAACAAACTAATATAACAAAATAGCAATAATAATTGTAATTTTTAGTAGCTCAGCTTGGATATTATAGAAATTAATTAAATAGAATAAAATAACTAAAAGCACAAAAAACATTAAGATTTCATTTTATTAATTTATATTATTTTATTTTAATTGAATTGATTTCTATAAAGACATAAAATGTTCGTCAAGTGTCCCTATGCCCATGACAACCAATTCTCTTGTGGGTTCCTCTAGTATTCCACAGATGATGAACCTCCCCTGAAAACTCATCACCTCCCTGAAATTAAATGTTGTTTTCTCAAAGTTGATTGAGATTTCAAACAACTATCATCATTCATTTAATTGCTCATGTTATGTTGATGAACTTTCAAGATATTCACCATTTTTCACCAATCATGTGAATTGTCTCACAAGATCTACATTGAAAGATTCTGAATCACAAAAGAACTTTAAATCACATAACTTTAACAATCTCTATCAACACATTGATTTTTCCATCCACCAATTAAAGAAATATTTGGTTGATGACTTTTTTTTTTCACTCACCTTGGTGTGAAATATATTTCCAATGTCACAGTTTCATTATTCTTAGATTTTCCAAATGTTCCAAAAGAAGGAACAACTTGAAATTCATCACAGGGAGGGCAAGACTCTACAATTCAAATTGGCTATTGATTATTACCATTAATTACCACTACCTATAAATTATCAATTAATTAATTAACATTAATTAATATACATTAGATAGTTAATAATTGCATAATATTTTACGGAAAGCTCGGAAATCGTGGATGATAATGACCCTGAGGATATTAATTGGAAACTGAATTTTAGAATTCCTTTAATAAAATGTTGAACCTACCAATCATCCAATAACTGGCAGAAGATGAAGTGTTTGTAAGAGTAACCTCCCTCCTGCTTGATTGGTTGACGAAGCATACACCAAAGTTGATGCAATCCATCGAGAGGCTCCATTTTGGTGATGCAACAGTTGCATAGAGAGGTAATTTTTGCTGTTTGTTTTGAAGATTTTATTAACATTATAACAACATTATAATAACATTAATAACATTATAATAACTTTAGTAACATTATAACAACATTAACAACACTATAATAACATTAAAATAACATTAATAACATTATAACAACATTATGATAACATTATAACAACATTATGATAACATTAATAACATTAGTAACATTATGATAACATTATAATAATATTATAATCAATCAGTAGAATCAATTACTTTAATTTCTATTTTGAGCATTTAATAATGTTAGGCAAATGTTAATACAATGGAACTTTGCAGTATGTTATCAGCCAATGCTCAATTATTGATCTGTGTCCACTTAACATACCAGCCACTGTTCATGGCTGGGATAAAATCAATTTATGACCATTTATCCATCCGGGTAGGATTTTCAGGAGTTTTACGCGATTCAAATTTACAAGCCAAAAATTTTCCTTTACTCTCTGCAAAAAGTTGTTATAAATAAGTCCTGTTAGGAAAATTTCTACAAAGAAATTTCTAGAATGTTCTACAATGTTCTAGAACATGATAGAATGTTGTGGAATATATTTTCTAGACTTTTCTCTTCTGCTCTATAAAGCTCAACAGCAATCAGATCATCATTAGTCATTGCTAGTTAGTTGAAAGTGTTATCAAGTCCGTTTTTGCAGATCGACCATCATTTTGTTAGTCCTACTCCATCGACTTGCAGCAGTGGTACTAGTGGCAAGTCTGCTGAGAAAAGTCATTTTTCAACACCTACTCCATCCTTCAGCATGGAAAACTTTGTTTGGAAGACCACTGAAAAAGAGAGAATTAAGCTGCAAGATGTCTGGGCAAAGTTTTTCTACAAGAATCATTTGGCTGATGATCCTCTCTTCAGAACAGCTACAGGAGTCCTGAGGTTAATGGACCAAATGGGAGAAAACCAGTTCTTCACAGAAAACTTCTTTCTGGCAAGCTTTTAGACAAGATTGAAGCTGAATGTCACAGCAAGATGGCTAACTTTCCTGAAAGTTTGCTGTTCTTTCTCAAGATGGATGGTGTGCTAAATACATGTAATGAGTTTGAACTAAGAATTTCTGACTGTAAAATTTTTATGTAAATTTTAGAAATACAAACCCTCCAAAGAAAACTAAATGATTTTGCCTTATTTTCCAACTAAAACTTTGAAAATGAAGATTCTGGTAAAAATCTAAAAATCCCGAAAATCCCATGACCACGGACGGGATTTTTCTCCGCCCCAACCTTGTTATTGTTAGCAGTGTAGAAATAACAGGTAATAATGAAACAATTAGGTAACATATTAATGCAAATTAATTAATGACAAAAATAATGTGTCACCTCAGCAAGCAAGTGACCACATTCTGGATTTGGAGAGGAGAAGATTCTGAGTCTCAAGTCATCCATGAAGTGAAGTTTCCTCTCCTGGTCATCCTCACAATAATCCCCTCCAACCAATGAATCCCTTCTCAGCATGTCTGGTGTCAGAGAAAACACAACCTTCACCTTGAAACGAATATTAATTCTGCCCATCACATCATCATCTTAAAACTATTACGATATACTACAATTTCATTTATCCATTTAATAATTTATTAAAAGATTTCTACCTTTATCCTTGCCCTAGGTCTGAGAACTATGACGTTTGATCTGTCCCAGAATTTAGATTTCGACGAAGCATCTTTAATGGCCGGTTTACCTTCAGCTCCTCTCAAAGCCACTCCGCACTGAAACACGACGAATCCAAAAGGAAGCCTCGTCAGCATATCAAAATAAACATCCTCAGCTCCCTCATTTAAAATTTGTGCCTTGTTGAAATCCAGGAGGCAATCTTTAAGTTCCTACAAAAAATAATGAATCCAATCAAGCAACTCAAGAATTACATTTAAAATTGCACGAATGAATTGAAGACTGATCTGAGCAATACTTGCAGTTGATATTTCAATCTGGTGGTAACTAGGCTAAAAATTATTTACACCTCAACCAGGAAATCGACTCATTCTTTTTGATGTATCAACAAAGATTAAAATAAACTTAAAACGGACAAATGCATAAAAGCCTAAACATAATAAACATTTTAAGGTGGAATCCTTGCCAAAGATATGAAAATAATAACATTAATACTAACAATACAAATACAAATAATAATAATAATAATAATAACATCAATTGACGCATCCAATGAATTTAGAATTTTGCCATTTTCAAACATAAGTAAATGGTAGAATTAAATTAACTGAGAATGAAAACTTCTGAATATAAAATATTGAGATTAAAGATTTGCATTTTAGGACCACAATGGAGAACCAACCGTGGAACCATCGAGCATCAGGTCACCTGCTGAGCACTTGAAGCGAAAGCCTTCATCTTGGCCGTAACAAATGGCGAGCCTAAGACATCGAATAACAAATAAATCCTCACGCTTATTAGATTTTAAAATTATATTTTGCAAAATTGCAAAAATTGTTAGTAACAATAATAGTTCATTTATATTTATGCCTTTTGCATAGCATCAGAGATGCCCGTTGTTTTCAAAATAATGACGGACACAAACTTTGGAATGATGGTGTCTGCCGTCAAATTCAAATCCAATGTTTCCAATTCAAATTTGTGTCTCCTGGAGAGATGACCACAAATGTATCTGTCCTGAGAGAAAATTGTGAATGCAAGGTGAACATCCAATGAAATCGGAAATTCAACATTGGAAGTTGCATAACACAACACAACACATAACCCACATAAATGCTTTCAATGGTGATGAGGGACGATGCAATGCAGGAGTGGTGCATTTCATTTGTTGCACAGGATGGTGGGCAGAAAGTGAACTCAAAGTTGAACCTGTTCTTGGCCTTCACAACCTTTAAGTTTAACAAAAAATAAATGTAGAATTTTATGAGTTCAATAAATAAAATCAAAAAAAAACTTACGGATTTGCTCGGACGTATCGAAAAAAGATTTTGTTGGTTGATTTTCAGGCCCTTGTGAGTCAAAATTTTCAATCTGAGAACTTTGTTTTCGTTTTCTTCAATCAAAAATAGTGACGAGTGTTATTTTATAATTGCATTTCGACGACCTCGGTTTTTTTTTTGATGTTTCGGATGCATGATGTGCTTCATTCCATTTACACAGAACCCCTATCCTTTGGGCGCTCCCTGGCAATGCAGGCCGGGAACACAACCCACTGATCTAACCTGTGCACCATCCATTTAAATAACAAACTTTTCAGTCAGGTATTTGGCAGGAACCAAATTGGATCAAATTTAACAAAATAATTTCCAGAAAATTAGGATTGGAAATAAATAATTTCTTTATAATTAATGAGCAACTCCGTACTGAACACTGATTACTTGTTAATATGTCTGGTGTGATCTCGAAGTCGGGAACGATGTCGACGACTTGCGGGTCAGTTGGAAGGACAAAGTACATCTCCCAATCCAACAAAATGTCTGAGCAAAACAATCGACACAAGGACATTATTATATGTGATATCATTAGTTAATATTATTATTTACTATATTATTAATATCACTACATCAGCTAATATGGGTTTAAGATTTACCAATAGATGAGTCGTTCGCAACCTCCACACACCTCTTAACAGCATCACTGCCACAGTAATGCTGACCAAACCTTGTAACAAGAAGTTGGGAGAAGTTAATTCTAATTTATCGAGAAGAGTGTCGGGCAGCTGAATTCACCTGAGATTTGCAGGAGTGCAGCTAAAAAAAGGAGCCATCATTTGGAAATGTACAGGGCATCCCTTGGCTCCATACTCGACGGGGATGTTTAAGTGCGAGCATCCGACCTTCGAGATCACCATATTTTCATTTTACATTTCCAAACAGATTGAACGATGAAGTAATGAATGCCGTCGGAAAGAAGAACGGATCGATGGATTAAATGACAAAGGATGCGATGAACGGACGGATCGAACGATGAAAGATTTGATGAACAGATGGATAGATTGAACACCAATTCATGCCTGGCAGTGAAGGTTATCTGTGTAATTGCCAAAGGTGTCAGCAAGAGCAGCCACCAGGATCAACACCTTCTCATTCGGAGCAAGAGATCCTGAAGAAGGGTGAACCAGGAATGCAACTCCTGCACTCGGATTCTTAAACATTTTCTTTTGCAAGCATTCTGAAGTAATTTGTGTCCAATTTTCATGTTTACATTATCAAAAATATGATTGGTTACTCACTTATTTGCTGCTCAACAAACTTTGTTTCTTTATCAACCTTTGCATCTTTTAATTCACTAAGAAAGCAATTTAATTGTTAATAACCCAGTATGTGACGGCCCATTTACATTGTTATTTTTACAAATTGTTTGCCATCTCACCTGAACCAGGCTTTCTCTCCAGGTGAGAGCATTACAGAAGGATTGAAAGATGTGACATTCAGATTAAACTCTACCTCCTCTTCGCTGTGACTTGTCAATAATAAATATTTACGTGCCACTGTCCATACCTTGTTATTCAATCCATAGTTGAGCTCAACATTTGTTGGCTCATACTCTGGAACATCACTGTAACAGCATGATTTGGCGTTGTTCGATGATGGTAATGTTGACAGAATGCGATAATAATTTCAGTTTTCTGAATATTTTAGTCATCTTTAAAGTTGTGACATAAGTGCAGGCTGGCCGAACGAGTTGCGTTCCTGCGTGCAGTCGTGATGGCAAGTTGTAATGCGTCATGTTCGCAACCCACCCTGCACCGCCAGGGAGTGCCACCAATTAGGGGCGCCATGGAAATAGGAGACCAAATAAAAATGCAAAATATTTCCTAAAATAAGGATCATTCCCTCAGAAGGCAGAAGTCCTTATTTAAATATGTTATATTTAAAGAAAATCAACAATAAAAATGAAACTGTTAAACAAATGAACAAAACTTACCTCATCATTTGGTTGGGTTCATCTAAAACAAGAACCTCAAAAGATTCCTGAGGTTTTTTGACCACTGCTGAGATGCATAAAAACACAAATTGCTTGGAATTGGCAATCTGGCATGGAATCACAATATCACTGAATGCTCCCTGATGAGTAACAGTTGCTGAGATTGTAAATGTCCAATGTAATTGAAGACATGATGAATCTAACCTCAACGAGAGGGTAAAATGTGATCTTGCAGTCAACACTCCCTCGAGCTCCAATGCAACCCCTTTCAGGTTCGAGAGCAACAACGAAATCGCCGTCGTGCAAGCTCTGTACGAACAGAAATATAAAATGCAACTAAACTGATGAAGTTAAAGTAATCCACTCACATCCAACCACTGAAATGATGCTGCGATGGCAGTTTGATTGAATAATTTAACGACCGCTTCGTTGCTCTTTTTGAGACGTGCGTCGCAGAACTTCATGCAACTCTTTTCCAAGCAGACGAGAGGCACCTGAGCGTCGGCCTCCACTTCAAAACAGGTGCTAAAAAACAATTAATTGTCGACATTACCCTAAAATTATTTTCAGTTAAAAAACGAATATTTATGCAAAGTTACATATAAAATACATTGTTACGCATGAATTTACAGGAACCTGGTTGAGCCCATGTATGGAGAAAGTTTCAGATGTTGGTGAATTTTTCCAGTAACTGAAGGCTTAAACCTTAAAACAACTTTTTGCTCCTCAAACGGACTCAGTGAACCTCTCCAATCAGGAATGAAAGTCAAATCCCCAAAGTCCTTTGACAGAAAATTGAATTTGAAATCAACTGATTAAAATGACATCATTTCATGGCACCATCCTCACCATGCTGTCATCTCCATGAATAAACCAGCTGACGAATGCTGGACTGGGATTGGTGATTGTGAACATCTTGTCGACCGCTTGCCCGACGCACACGAGACCAAAATCGATGTTCTGCGTGCTCAAGCCAAGCTTGGGGCACTGGTATTTTATTGCACAGAAATATCAGATCAGAAAACATCCCATCTTAAAGTAATAAAAGTACCGCAAATTCTCCGATAATTCTCAGTACAATGCAATCTCTTCGGTCGATAAAACAGCAAACGTTGCGATCGATGTCGTACGCAAGGTCAGAACGCAAGGACACTTCAAAGAATTTTTCACTTTCAGCAGCTAAGAATAAATATACTTTTGTACTGTACCAGTAATTATCACATACAAAATGTTTTACATCACACAGATCTCAGCAATTTTATATCAGCAAGAAATAATAATCCTGACCACTTAAAAAAATGATGATAAATCGACCTGCAGCATTGTAATTAATAACACTCACAAACTTCTCCACAAACCGGACGGACACTTAATGTGTAAGGTTTCTCGACATTCTCCCACTTGAAGGAAACCTTTGATGAGCTTTTATTGACAATCTGCAGAATTAACATTAAATTAAGCATTGCTTTTGCTGTTAATTATTAAAATTTATCCTATGAAAATGATGTAAGGCAGAACCAATCTTTAATGCAACTTAATGAATTAATCAACACTTCCTTTAACCAATAATATTCCCAAGTGAAATTCCGACCGACCTTGACAGAGTGTTTCCTTTCAACTTGTATTGGGAGTGGAGCAGGTAGGAGGAGGACTTGCGGAAGCAGCGACACTTGCCGAGGGGAGCAGACTCCGATCAACTCCAAAGTCAGAGAGGAATCTTCTGATGCATTTAATGAATTCATTCAATATGCGAGTGGATCAGAATTTAATTCTACTTCGAAATTCACCTTCTGCTTTGCAGAAAGACGTTTCTGTCTGATTTTGAGAAAATTCAACTTCAAAGTGGATTACCTCCTGATATTTCCCAACCTTCAAATTTTGAGTTACACAAATTACGTGCCACCGTAACATCTTGTGATTAAATTTTAATCGGTCACAGAAGCCATTCACATCAATCAAATCATCCTCACAATCAAATTGCTATAAAATATTGTGACATAAATAACCTTCTCAGGAGAGAATATAATGTCAAACTTCATAATTCCACAAGCAGGCAACAATCCTGATTTTGGATCTATGGTGAAGTAACTGTTTGGCACAAATTCCCTGTCTGATTTTCCGTCAGTGACGCAGTTTTTTGCATCGCAAGATTCGGTGTCGTCATTTTCCTGCCGTGGCACTTCAAATTGAGAGTAAAAATTCAACCAATGAAACGGGACGTCGACGTCGCTGAAAAGAGAAGATGATGAAGATGGATTTAAAAGTGATTGCCCACTTAAATTCATAAACAAAATGTAAATATAAACTTACAAATTGCTTGTCTAACTGGCCACAATATAAAAAAATTTAATAAAAAAATATAATATAAAAATATAACCAAAGTAATGATAAAACTTGCAAATTGAGCTAACATGCAGTTCTTTAGTATAAGCATTTTCTTGGTAGTTGAATGCAAGTTGATGCTGGGAAACCTCAGCAGGTGCTGGGCTGAGGCATCCTTCATCTCGTTCTCCTCGTAGCTCGACCAACCGCCCTCCACGTCGACGATTTCGGTCTTCGGCACTCCGCCTTTTCCTGGACAACAGCATTCCTCTCGATAAACATGAAGCTAATGTCGTTTAGACAATCTAGCTTAATTAACAACTGATTGATTTAGCCTTTGTTGGAAATATTTATTGAGTTAGCTGTTTGAACCATCAATATTTGATTAAGAAAAATTCACCCTATTTGGTATCTTAAGCTCTCATCAGAGTAATTATCCATTTATGCCTAAAGTGTATTCTCTGCTGTGCTAGACATTGAAGATACCAGCACATATTGCAGCAGTATTGAGTGGACAAAACCACATAAATTTGTATTTCAAATATTCTTCTAATAAAAGTCACCTGTTAAAGTAATCCTCTTCAGCTGGCAATTGTCACAAATAATGAGCAGAGATTCAGAAAAGTGACTAGCTGAGACAGGACTAAATTTAACTTCCACTTCTACAACATCACGAGTTGACAATTCAAAGCAAATCGTCTTCAATTCAAACACTTCTCCAACTTTTACAACTCCTTCCATCAACAAAGTCTGAAATAATATACAATTTGCAGAATGAAACCAATTTTCAAGGAGCATACAATCTTTCCATTTACTGAAGCACATTTTATGCTACACCACATTAAAAAGCATATTTCTGCTGTTTTGTGGTGATTGAGAAGATAAAATAATAAGGTCTAATGTCTAATTTTGCTGAAGGACTCATCTTAGAAGTTCAACACAACCTTAAGTTTGATGGCTGGCCATCTTGATTCAGGAACAAAACAAAACTTTCCTGGAGCTCCCTCATTTTCTATCCTGAATATTTTGCTCTTCACTTTGCCCAGTAAACAATCTCCCAAGTCGAATGAGGCAGGCACTGCATAAACACAATTTCCTCAAGTTACTTAAGTTAATTGTAATCATGGACTGGCATTGAGGCTTTTCCTAGGGAGCTAGACAGTTAAAGTTAAATGAATGTTCTTGTTTAATGACACAATGACTTGTAATGTCACAGGTTAATTAATGTTTATAATAATTTATTTTAAAAACAAGTACAACTTTTCAAAATAGGAGGTGGTCTGATGGCTTTGAGAGGAACAATCAAATTGTTGCTTTGTTCCACCTCCACAACCAGGCAGTCCTTATAATTTGCCAGGGAATCAGGACAAAATTTGATGGCGAACATACAATGGAGACCTGGTGCTATGGATCCTGTACAACTGGGAAATTGACCTGTGTAAAAGTTCAAGTTTACTTTTCTCTACTAATCCTGTATAAAAACCTTGCAAAAGAACAGTTGTGGAAGTTCACGGATGCCATCAATGACTGGCATCTCATTAACTTCCTTCAACTCAACCACAGAAGTCTGAAATCATGTTTACCAGGACACCTATACACTTTAGGACTCTATCCCCTCCATCTTCCATAAACTTCATCAGCATTCTTCTTCCTTCATCTACCACTCTAAAACTCCCTTGCTTTACCTTTGATCATCACCTCATTCTTTCTCAAAAGAGCTCTATTTTTATCCCTGGAGCTCTTCAGAAGAAGACCCATTTCTTTTGAACGTCATCTCGAAGATAGGGCAATGGGAAACAAGGCACTTCTGACACTATGCACAAGCTGGTGCCTTATAAATTAACTGTGATCTATTGCATCCTTTTTTTATAACATCGATTTTAACATCCTTGCAAGTCAAAACATTAGTGCCTCCAAGTCTGCATTATATACCATAAACATGATCTCATTACTCAACCAATGACAATTAACTTGATTAAAATATTAAAAGAATAAATTAATTTTAAGAAATTCATTCATATATATTTCAAATTTAATAGCAGATCGCAAAATATATCAGGTCGTTAATTAAAGCTAGCACACTTGAAATATTAAAACAGATCATTTCTTTTGATGTTCATTCACTCACCAAGTCCCAATGAGAAGAAGGGAGTCCTTGGAGGAATTATTCGCAAATTCCTGGAAGTTTGTCCTACATTTTTTATGAAAAGAGGGATCTAAAAATAATTTATTGTAGCTTAAACAGTTTTGTTATTATGGCCTACACTCAAGGTCTCTGGGGTGCAAATGCACCTAATGTTTCTTTTGTGAATTACTTGAAAAAATAGTAATCCATAACACTAAAACTGTTAAAAATTAGCTTGCTAAACGATGGATATTAAATTTTATTGAATAAAAAAAACTTAGTCACGGTCAGTCAGTGGACGACCAGATTCCAATATCAATTTTCTTGCCTGTTCTGCAGTAAATCTTTGGAAATTTACTCGTATTACTCGCTATTGTTGTTAACTTGTGTTAAAATATGCACTTCCTCTCTTGTATTCAACAAGGAACAATTAATTTAAAAAGACACAAAAACAGAGCTTCAAAATTCAAACATAANTATTACTCGCTATTGTTGTTAACTTGTGTTAAAATATGCACTTCCTCTCTTGTATTCAACAAGGAACAATTAATTTAAAAAGACACAAAAACAGAGCTTCAAAATTCAAACATAAATGCACATTTATGGCACGCAAATGCACCCCTGATGACAGTAATGGATAATGGTCAAATAACTCAGAAAATATTCTGTTACATTATTGGTTATTGGGGAATAAGTATGTCCTCATAAATAAAGAAAAGTCATAAAAATTTGGGTTTCATGTGTTTTTTTTTTTCGTTTTTTTTTTATTTGGGTTTTGAATTCTTCTGGAATAAATATTAGAACAAAATGTGACTCGGGAATAAATATTAAAACAAAATGTGACTCGGGTGCATTTACATTTGCTTTTTGACATTACTGAAATTTAATTTCATGAAAAACAAGACACTGAAGTACATTAATTAAATAAAATAAATAAAATCACGTTGTAGATGTGTTATATAGATTATATTATATGTATTTGCTTTGTTGTATTCAGTTAATAACATGAATAATAAGATGCATCTCACTTCGTGCACGATTCCAATCCGGTATTCACGAAAAACAATTTCATTAGGAGCAGCTATGAAAACATCCTCCCTAAGAAAATAAACATCAATGAGGATATAATTTCGATGTTAACAAGGAAATTGTGATCGAATACTGAAGTGCATTGTATTCTTATTGGTTTTCATCCAAAGTATTGCAGCCAAAAGTTATTTCCAGTTATAGGCAAGAACTATTGAACCAATATCATTATTATATGGGTAGCCATATAAGTACTTGACTTATCCAAAAGAATTTAAGTAGATTTTAAGTTGATGACACATTTATAATTCAAATGAACCAAAGTATCAATTTCACAATATTTCTAAATAAAGAACTTGCAACAGTAAGTTCCCTCACTTTGTCCTTTCCTAGTTACAAATGAAACTTTTGACCAGTCAAATTAGATGAAACAAAATATATTAAATGACCTCTCAAACGATTTATGGGCATTTTGAGTCTTCTGTTTGCATGAAAGGTTTCCGAAACATTGAACGATATTTCTTCCCTTGTCTTCTTTCCGCTTTGTAAAAATGTAAAGTGAAAATGATAATTATTACTTTCAAACTTCTCAGAAATGTATTCAAATAATAAATTTAAGAGCTGATATCTTTCATGCGGATATCATGAGGATATCAGGGCTGTTGCTCGCTCTTACACTGGACTTCTACACACCAAGCGTCGACACTGCTACACTAAGCGCATAGCAGAGGTGCATCATCCTGCCAGGCGGTGGAAGCTTGTTAGTGAAGCGACTGGCCTTGGCGGTGTGACTGGACGTTCTGCTGCTCCAACTGCTGAAACCTACTCTGCATTTTTAAATGAGAAGCTCAATGACATCTGTGAGTCGACTGAGGGTGCACCGTCCCTGAAATTCATGTCTTCCACTTCCATCTCTGAGTTTGTGCAGTTCTGCCCTGCAAGTTTTGATGAAGTCCAGAGGTTGATCAGTTCTCTTCCTAGCAAGCAATGTGGCCTTGATCCCATACCAACCTGGCTTCTCAAGAGACTTTCCCATTTATTACTTCCTTATCTCTTACATCTATTTAATAAATCGTTATCTTCAGGTCAATTTCCTCGTTCCTTCAAGGAGGCACAGGTTCGACCCATACTTCAAAAATCTACACTTGACCCACACCTTCATCATACCGACCAATTTCCAATCTCAGTGTGCTTTCAAAGCTTCTGGAGCGCCTTGTTCTCAGCCGTCTCCTCACCCATTTCAACAGCAATGCACTGCTCCCCAAGACTCAGTCAGCATATCGTCCGCACCACTCCATGGAAACTGCCGTCCTGAGAGTTGTGTCTGACATAAGGGTGGCATTGGATGTAGGTCACGTCTCCCTTCTTCTCCTTCTTGACATGTCTGCGGCATTTGACACTGTGGACCATGACATCCTCATTGCCAGATTGGATAAAACATTTGCAGTTCGCCAAACGCCTCTGCAGTGGTTTAGTACATACCTTTGAGGAAGAAGTCAAACAATACTATCTTCATCCTCATGCAGTGCTAAACAGCTCATTCAATCAGGCGTTCCACAGGGCTCTGTACTGGGACCAATTCTCTTCTCGCTATATGTTTCAGACATTGCGGGTATTGTTGCTGCCCACGGTCTCTCCAGCCACCAGTATGCAGATGACATCCAGATCAACAGATCTACGGCCACTGCTGCCCTGAGGGCGTTCCTGGTCTTGTCTGTCGAGTGTCGACCTGTTTCAGAGAGATCGTCTCGTGGACGTCACCTGATCGTCTACGACTCAACCCTGACAAAACAGAGGCAATATGGTTTGGTTCTCCAGCCGGATGCAGCCGCATTGGCTCCCCAACACTTCAATTGACAGGTGCAACCATCATTCCTTCGCAGAAAATCAGAAGCCTGGGAATGTATCTGGATTCATCCCTGACGATGGGTCCTCACGTTGGTCGGGTTGCTGTGGGCTGTTATGCCAAGCTTCGTGTCCTCAAGGAGGCTAAACCATTTGTGCCACATAAAATTTTCATGTCCCTCATAGTCCAGCTCATTCTCTCAAAGCTCGATTACTGCAATTTGATTCTGGTCAATGCCAGTTGCCGGAATCTCAACACCTTTCAAGCAGTCATGAACACAGCGGTGAGGCTCATTTATGGTAGAAGGTCTTCTGACCACGTCACACCTCTTCTCATGGATCTCCACTGGCTGAGAATTCCGAACAGAATCACCTTCAAAATCCTCCTTTTAGTCTACATAGCCGCCACAGGCAGCGCTCCTCAATACCTCACCGAACTTTTGACAAGTACATCTGCTATCCCTGGTAGAGCATCCCTCCGGTCCTCCAACAACAGGACTCTTGTTGTTCTTAGGTCCCGAACAGTCAGGCAGGGAGACCGTTCATTCCACGTCTGCGGACCCAGGATATGGAATTCCCTTCCAACTGAAGTCCTTGTTGCACCGACAATAGAACATTTTAAAAAACTACTTAAAACCTACCTGTTCAGTCGATCGTCCTGAATTCAATTTTTGATTGTGTTTGTTTTTAATCATTACTTTTTACTTTTTACTCTGACTCACTCNCCTGTTCAGTCGATCGTCCTGAATTCAATTTTTGATTGTGTTTGTTTTTAATCATTACTTTTTACTTTTTACTCTGACTCACTCAATGATTGAACTTAATTGCTGGTGATGTTTGTCATAGTGCCTGTACATCCCATTGGGATAATTTGTGCACTCAAAATATGGGCTAAATAAATGTAAATGTAAAAGTAAATGGTAATGGTAATAATAATAATAATAATAATAATAATAATAATCACTCTTATAATAAATAAATTGGAATGGATTACCAATTATCTTATTATCATTTAAACATAAACTGTTATTGAGACAACAGTCATAGATTCAAGTTTTAACCTGACCTGATAGTTTGCATAATTTGAACTGTTACTATTGAGCTCTTCTGCTTCATGATCCACTTTAAAGGCTTTCAATCAACCATTAAGTTGTAGTTTCAAATTAATGTATTCCAGTTTTTAACAATTAAACTGTGTCTTTAAAACCATACAAATTAAATTTTTAATAAATTACACACTTTGAACATTTGAAATTACTGCAGATGGTGATAGTTGAGCTTTTTTCTCTATTGGAAAATCAACTGATTTCGAAGATAATTCTGCATTATTGATCAAAATATAAAGTGATCTCAATTTAAATAGCAATCTTAAATTATATAAGCATAAATATTACAACCTTCCAAATTTTTATTAACGTGTGATTGGACTTCAAAGTCTAATAATTTCTTTTCTATATCATCTGTTTGTTTAAGTACATTTTGATGATTGAAACAAGCCTTTGAAATAACAAATAATGTCAAAATTTAAATCTTAAAATTAATTATAATTAATTATTATAAATAAATATTATAATGTAAATATTTCAAACCTCTTTCGATTTTTTTGCAAAGTCTACATTTTCAGTATCGCATGATACTATCAAGCTATCTGCTAGATCAGAATCGATATTGCCTTTGGACTGAAATGTTCGAAACTTATTTTTTAAAAACCGAGAAATATCATGAACCTTGTAACTATCTAAGCATTTCCCGCTGTCATCCATTGTTTACAGGCTGAAATGTTGCCCTGGCAACCGAACCTAACCAGCAAAACTTTTTAAAAAGACGTTGAAATTAAGCATTTAGTCTAGAACTTTCTGGTACTAATGTCATTTTTTAATTCAAAAAAAGTAACGTCTGAAAACAAAGTCATTGTTCTGAATTTTAACATTTAAATATTATATGCTAAAACTGAGATGAGTTCTTATGAACTCTACAAAAAAAAAAGGTGGTGCTGTACAGAATGGGGAGAATAAGGATGTTCCTGCAAATGAGAAGTGAATGTTGACAGATGGGTTTAGAAATTATTTCAGGTTTAAATTTTAGGCCATTGTTAATTAAACAGAGTTTTATCCGTTGGTATCATTTCAGCTAGTTTCGTAAAGATGCCTGATGACCTTTTTTTTTGTTGGCTGTCGATGTCTATCATGTTTCAGCATTGGAAAAACCAATAAATCAATTTCCAAGCCAACAATTAAGTTACTTACTTAATCAATGAAGGATTAAAGTGTAACGTCTATTTTCAAACGCCAAAAAACGTAACAAGGTCAAGCTCTAATCCAATATGGCGTAAAACGACGCGAGGGTGCGACACTATAGAAATATGCATAAATATCGTCACATCCTCCTCTCAGTCTCTATATCGAAGATTGTCGGTTCTGGCATTTCTGCATGCTGCGCTTGTACCTGAGCTGGTTCTTCCATAGCCTGCTCGGTAACAGACAGGTGAGGTTCTTTAGAGAAGCGTACACGTTTCGATGTGCGTTTTCTTGTGGTTCCAATCTGAAATCTTACTTCATAAGATCTGATGAGCAACACCTTGCTGATGGAGCCTTTCTGTCAATCACTCCGATCATCTGACTTGAAACGTACAGTTTGCCCGACATTCAATGAGGGTCTTTCCTTGGCAGACAGACACGTTGTAAAATGCCGCTTGTTTCATCTTGACAATCTTCATAGTTTCTTGTACTATTTGGAGTCTGCAGGAGGCTGTCTGAAATTGTCATCAATATGCGAGTGAGTCGACCAAACACTATCTGGGCCGGGGAGAGTTGTGTGGCTTCTGATGGCGTGTTCCTCCAATCCAGTAATGCAAGGAACGGATCTTGGTGATTTTCTACAGCTTCTATCTTTTATAGCTTTACTCATCAGATTCTTAACAACCTTCTCGGAGTTTTCTACTCTATTTGACTGAGGATAACAAGGACTGGATGTTTGGTGAGAAATCTCCCATGTCTTCATGAAATATTTAAAATCCTTAGAAATAAAAGGCCTGACATTGCCCATTCCAAGTTTGATATGTCTTCCACAGCTAGAAGTCACAGGGCTTCCTTCTTCCCCAACAAGGGATGATTTCTGAAGGGGTGTTTCTGCCTGAAGCACAATCGGAGCTTCCGCCTGGAACGCCGTTGGATTTTCCATCTGAACTAGTGTGCCTGCAGGTTCCTCAATGTCTTTGTTTTCTGTCTGACTAGTCCAACACCAGTTGTGATGCTGATGTTGTTCTTTTGTCGGGAACAGGAATCGTCGGTTTCTTACAAACTCTGAAGCCGTCTGAAGTCTTCACTAGATATCTTCTTGGACCCATGACTGACTTTACCTCTCCTCTCCTTCATCCATTCTCTATTCGAAATCTTATAGGTGTACCTGGAGTGAGAATTCGATGTTGGGTTGAGTGAAGTCGGTTATGCACCTATGTTGTCTTCTGCAGTTGAGTTAATTGCTCCTTTACGTCATTAACCATATGGAGTAATAACTTATTGCTTAACATAAAAAGTGTGTCCCTCAATCTGCGATTGAAAAGAAGCTGTGCTGGAGAAACATCTCGGAAATTGGAGTATTCCTCAAGCTTAACAGAGCAAAATGTTGGTCTGTCCTTGCTTCTTCAGCCTTCTTCAGGACATTCTTGATGGTCTGGACGTGTCTTTCAACCATTTCATTTGACTGAGGATTGCCTGGACTGGTGAATAACCACTGGAAACCCCATTCAACCGCAAACCTTCTACAGCTTTCTGAGTTAAAGGGCATGTTGTCTGAAATTACACTCATTGGAATGCCATATCCGGACTTCATGTATATGGACTTCAGTTTTGAGATAATGGCTGCGGCTGTCTTGTTTTCTAAACGGGCAACTTTCGGATATTGAAATAGTCAACCGCAAGCAAATAATCCCAAGAATTTAATGTAAAAATATAAACTTCCACTTTCTGCCAAGTTCCCTCTGGCACAGCCTGTGGCACAAGGTGTTGTAGGGTAGTGGGACGCTCTTTTGATGGTGGAATAACTCTATCATTCATCAAAACAATGCCCTCAACTACTGTCAGGTCATGACGGCAATTCCAAAATGGTTGTGCCTCCTGCGAAACATCCCTCTTTAGGTGAGGCCATCCATTTTTAATGTAACTGATCACTGCTGAAGCTGCGCATCAGTTAAAGTGCCTCGCGAAAGTCGTTGAGCTTAGATGGGGAAATACTCAAACAGTTGACCATTCTGTGAACCTGCTAGTCATTTCTGCTTCCAACTCTGAATCACCTGCCATGTCAGTGAGAAGAGCTCTGGATAAAGTATTAGGTCTGTGCAGTTCCTTTCCTGGCACATACTTGTCCATAGATGTAGCTGTCGAACTTTCTGCATGCGAAAACAATGACCAAAAGCTCCTTTTCTATCTGAGCATAATTTTTCTCACAATCTATGAGCGTGATCGACCGATCCATCTCTCTGAATGAGACAAGCACCTAGGCCGTAACTAGAAGCATCTCCCTGAAGCTGGCACATAATTAAATTAAGTAATTAAATACTTCGGGAATAATTAAATTTATGCCACATTTAATCGTCATATTTATAATCTTCTGAAACGGTGATTTGCAGAACTAAAATAAGTTTACAACATCTCGCAAGATCCCAAAATTTCAAAGTCTTTTGAAGATCAATGTCATGCTTCTTGCCCTATTCACATGTGCCAACCCATGTTATACATAGCATTGGCAGCCTTACCCTAAGCACGCAGAAGAATGGCCAAACTTTGATCATCGGAAAACTGATTTCCATCACAAAGTATATCTTGTAGTTTTTTACTCCATCGTCTCCAGGCTTCTGCTGGGTTGGGAGAGTTTACGTCCAGCGCAATATTTGAAAAGATATTGTCAATTAAACCCTTTAAAACCGGCTTAAGGTAAGTTCGTACAAACATTATTTATTGATTTATTTTTTTTATGTATTCAGAACATTATAAAGAACACATATTCTAAAAATCAGAATGGGCACTCCTACAGCTTTTACGTAGTGAATTTTTTATGTTACTTAAAAGTTGCGAATTCGATAATCATCTCAGGCAAGCCTAATAGTTAATAAATTTGTTACCTTTCATATTTGTTGAACCAAAATTAGAAAACATTAGACAGCTACTGTAGCTAATATTTTTAAATAGCAAGATAATTTCACAATATACAACATGCAATAGTTTCAAAGAAAATTATAAAATCTATTTAAACATGATTTGCTTATATGTTATGAGTTAAGCTTAGTTTTAGCTAAAGCATTGGTTGCATCATTCCATGGGTCTTGAGCTTATAAGTCATTGTTGGTTGAAGAACTTCTGTTAAAATACCATCACTTGATATTATTAGCACATCAGCAGGATGACTATAGTGGAACGATTGCTGGCCAAGTGACGGGCAAAAACCCACTCACAGCAGCTACTTTTGGTACCTAACTCCGTCTCTAACCATACCTTGCCTCATGAACTTGGAAATCTCTGTAGAAATGACAAAAGTCGTTGTCTGTGAGTTGGCTTTGGTCCGTCGATTCTCCAACAACCTAGTGGAACGATCGAACTGGTCCACGTTGTTGAAGAAAATTCACTTCGACCTCTCCGACCTCCAAAAACGTTTAAATGACACATGCAAGCCAATAACCATCATATTTAGCTGTTACATATTCTTTAATTTTTACAAATGCAATGGTTCAATAATCAGTGATTAAAGTATATACACGTCCTATTCTTGATTCTTTGCTATGCGAAAACTCTTTCACTTTTACTGATTTGTTTGATATCGTCCGAATGTAGTGAAATTCATGAGTACCAGCTGCAGTGCCAGAAATGCAATTTACCTTGTACAATGTATATTGAAATCTAATGCCAAAAGGGCTACTTCTAAAATTCATATTAGTCTGTGGTAGTGAAATAGAATATTATGGAGAGGATGTTTTAACAGCCCATCATCAATAGCCACATCAATAACAACACCTCAAAATAAGCCAAAATTTCAAATACT
Source organism: Hirudo medicinalis (assembly GCA_011800805.1). Taxonomy (NCBI): domain Eukaryota; kingdom Metazoa; phylum Annelida; class Clitellata; order Hirudinida; family Hirudinidae; genus Hirudo; species Hirudo medicinalis. Next base: position 360,412 of record MPNW01000057.1, read on the forward strand.
GTTTCCTGTTCAGCTCATCGACACACGCGGTTTCACAATGTGAGGTCAATCATCTAGTGGTCAATTACATAATTGAAGGCATGAAGGCAACTGAGAAAGATGGCAAGAAAAACTTTCTGATCATATTAAAATTAAGTGTGAGTAAATGCTTAGCGCGTTGAAGGGAAATCTGCTAACAGCTGACTTTGTTATCACCATTGCGGACATCAAATGAGCTAATCAAAAATGCATCCATTCGTTGTGACACGAAACAGCTGTGAGATTCCGGTCGTGAGATTATTTAGTTCTGCATGACTCATTGAAACTCCACGACAAAACAAACTGATTCAATTTTGAAAAACTATTACTTTTGAAAATTAATAAAGAGTAATTTAATAAATAATTATTTATGATTATTTAATTAAATATTATTAATAAAATATTATTATCAAATAAAATTTAATAAAAAATAATAATTGATAAACAGAAACCATTAATAAAAATTTAAAGTATGAATGATTTTGATTTTAAGATTTTAAAATACTTTTACAAATGATTTTGACTTGAAAATCATTTTTTTACGTGATTTTGATTTTAAATCATTTTTGTTTGACGATTTTGATTTTGATTTCAAATCTTTCCAAAAAGGATTTTACCCAGCACTGTGAATAACAGGCTATTTGTTGCGGAAGTTACAATGCAATGCGGAATGTCACGTAGCATAGCGTGTTATGGCATGGCATAGCTAAAGCAGCATAGCCAGTGTCGCAGACAGAAATTTCGAGTCCCTAGACACAGCGGCCATGGTCCCGGACATGGAACCAAGTAATGATGTCCAAGTCCAAGTGTATATACTAAAGGTCCAAGTACTCAAGGTCCAAATACGAGTACAAGTACCCATGTCTATGTGGTCCCCTATTTTATGACTTGTATTCCGTCAGCAGACACTTATGAAATGGTAAAAGGATAGTATTTAAGCTAGGTGAAGTTAGCAGATACTCAAATTTAATAATAATTGCAAGTTTTGAAATTATAATATTTGGAAAGTAAGTTTTAAATGCTTTTCAAATATGTTCTTATCTTAACTGTATAAAGATTTTCAGTTTGTTAAAAATTATTTTGAATTGCCGACTTGATTTACAAGTCTTCTTATTCAATACACAGATTATACAGAGATTATACTGATCAAATAATCATCAAATGGAACAACATACATGCTTTAAACATTTTAAAAAAATTTAAACACATTTTAAAAGTTGAAATCTTGAACATTTTGATGTACATTTTATCAATTTCCTGCATAACGGCTGGGGGAAAAACTTGATAATTCGTTCAAACGGAAAAGTTAAACAAAGAGTTCGAACGTTAACCAATTTCTGGGCTTTTGGAGGTAAAAATATAACTTTCAAGGCTCAGCTTCGTCATAAGTAAAAGGTCGCTATTTTAACATAGTTTGTTTCATAAAATAATAAATAAAATAAAATTGGTTCTTCAATTAAACAACTTACATGAATTTCATTTTCACGCAACAGTTATTAAATGTCAACAAATTTTTAATAGATATTTGTTTAAAAATATGCTCTAAAATTTGCATTTAATTTATCAAATTAAAAACTAAATTAAATACTAACAATTACTTTCTCCTTACAAAACGCGTCCTTGCATCAACATTTCTTTGTGAAATCGACCGGAAGTGCCGGCGGTGGTGTACCGTCTAGTTCGTCGAATCCTGCTATCGTTCGTTTACGGTTCAGGTATTTTGAATATTTTTATTTGGCTCAGGAGTTTTGAAATCCACATGGAATAATTGCGGTTAACTGTGTTGACATTCTGTAACACTTGCATTCGGTCGTTGCAACAACTCAGTTTTTGTCTTCCTGATAGTCTAATTTGCTCCGATCAAGAATACTTCATTTTGATATTGAGTCAACTTGTCGTTTGGAAAAAGCTGTTGATCTTTATTATGTTGTTTTCTACCGTTGCTTGCATTGTTTTGAAACGGAGTTGTTGGTTTTTATATTTTGCTGATATCACTTAAGAAAACAATTCTTGTGTTTTACTTCAAAGGATGAAAAGAAGTACTAAATATAGTGATCCTGAAAAAGATGAACCTGATGCCCGTCACGAAAGTGAAAGAGCTAAGCATTATCAGTACAATCCAAATTTTGTGTCATCAAAATATAATGCTGATGCTTTAGAATATCCTTGCGAAACATTCACAAGCCTCAGATTGAGCAATATTAACCCAAGAGTTTCAGATGAGGATGTCCGAGAAGCCGTATATCAAAGTTTTAAAAAATTTGGAGAATTCAACATAAAATTTGCTCACACGGTTGATCGTCGTTTGGTCTACGTCAATTTTGCATTCAATGAAGATGCCATTGTGGCTAGAAATGCCTTAACAAATCGACTTGAACTTTTCGATAGATTGATATGCATAGAAACAGTTAACCATAACAGGCAATGGTCAAAGCCTACACCTTACAGAAGTGAATATGTTCATTACCGTCCCAATTCTCCTAGCCATAGGGTACCAAATGATTCTTGGGATTACCAGAGGAGGGATGTTCGACTGCCTGATTACTATTACCAACCTAGAATTGCTGGGGAGGACTCGAGACACATGGTTGATGTGAAACACATTCCTCCAGAAGAGGATAGGAGAGCCACTCGAACACTTTTTGTTGCAAATGTTGATGACAAAATGGACCCAGAGGTGCTTAAGAAGTATTTTGATCCTTATGGCATCATTGAAGACATTGACATAAAGTGTCCTACAAAAGGGAATGGTAATCCTTATGCCTTTGTGAGATACATTAATTTAGATATGGCTTATGCAGCTAAAGTGGAATTATCTGGTCAAATGCTTGGAAGGTACCAGTGCAAGATTGGTTATGCAAGGCCAGTGCCAACGACATGTGTATGGATAGGTGGACTTACAGATGCTGTCCACAAGCATGACATTTTGAACAATTTTGAAAAGTTTGGTAAAATTGTTGCTTTCAAATGGCCAAGAGGACAAAAGTATGCATTTGTTGCATATGATAGTGTTGATGCTGCCCAGCTGGCCATAATTGAAATGAGAGGATTCCCATTGCCAGGAACAGTCCGAGGTCTCAGAACTGATTTTGTGGAACTGAAGCAGCTTGAAATCATTCAGTCACACGATAAAGATGGAAAGAAGCGACACAAAAGAAAAGCTTCAAGAAGTTTGAGCTTGAGCAGTTCTGGTGGAAAGAGGAACACCACAAAGAGAAAGCATAAAGTCTCAAGAGGTGATGAGAGCATCTACAGTTCAAGCTCTGATGAGGAAAAGGCATTTCACAAGAAAAGACGGGATTCGTCATCATCAAAGAGTGATTCAAATGTCAGCAATTCTTCTGGGGAAAGTTCTTTGGAGAAAAGAAAAACTGCTTTTCAAATAGGAAACGTTGAAGCTGCTGAGACAATTGTTGATCTGGCCAGATGCCTGCCTGTCTTATGGAGTGGACTTATAGAACTGAAAAACAGCACGTTCTACACTCACATGCACCTTGTCAGTGGCAATGGTAGCTTGGTGGATTCTCTGATTGTTGGTCTGATGTCACCTAATCAATCTGCTCTCAAAATCAACCAGAGACTCAGGTTGGATAAGTCAAGATTGAAAGAAGTTGAGAAAAGGATTACTCTCAGTGGAAATGATGGTCACTGTGTTTTGCTGGCTGTTTCAGAAACCAGCAAAGATGCCAAGAAACACAGACCATTGACAAATCTTGTTTCTTACCTCAAGCAGAAAAATGCTGCCGGAGTTTTGTCTCTGTCTGCAAAAACAAAACAGAACCATGAGACAGGTTTGCTTCACACCTTTCCACCATGTGAATTTGCTTACAGTTACTTGCAAAAGTGTGCACCAAAACTGACTGCCTCATTTGATGAAAATGACTATATTGTGGCCATATTGGTCAAAGTCAATTAAGACTTGATGATGACATTTAATCTTAAAGTTGTTTGTAAGGGATTCTTAATTTTATGTAGATAACCTTGAATGGAGTAATAATTTCTTAATTTAATTAGATTTTAGATCATCAATGTTTTTAATGAGACTATGACTAGGAATTGTTTTTAAAGATGTAAATACAGTGTTTGAAGTGTCCACTTTATTGTTCTAAATTGAATTGTATTTTGAACATTGGTGTATTTTCTGAAACTCAATTTCCTTTCTACACAGCATCAGTTAATTTAAGTTAATACAGTTAATTTTATTTATTGGTCAATGCTTCCAATTACAATTTCAAATCCAGATTTGCATAACAATTGTAGATGGGTCCATGGAGCCAAGCTAAAACTTACTTTTGGTATATGAACTGATGAGAAAGGGCTGGAGAAAATAGTTGGCAACAGACTGCTGTCACTTAACAAATTGCTTAACTAGCAACAAATAAATAGGAATTAGTTAACCGTTTGTCTAAGACAAAAGCATTGCAATGAATCCAATGGCTTGAAGGTAATTGCCATTATAAGTGCACATGAAATGCTTTGTTATCGTTCAGACTCGTGTGAACTGTGTTTTGGTTGATCTTGTGTGATTGATGCTTGATCTTGAGCAATTTCCTCATGATCTTCAACAATTCCTTCCTCCTCTTGACTGACAATATCTGCCTCCTCCTCAAATTCTGATTAAATTCAATTTCATATTGATGGCTTATTATAAATGCATTTAAAATTCAAACCTTGGATGTCAGGACTGGAGCTTCTTTCAATCATCCCTTGGAATGCTGCTGTCAGGCTTTCAGCAGCATCAGACATTTCTGAAGATGGAAAGGAATTAAATGATTGTTAGAATGACTCATTATTTTGGTGTGCTCCCACCTTTTTCCTCCTCCTCTAAAACTGTTACGAACTCATCGATTGGTTCTTCCTCGATTTCTTCCTCTCTATTATTGAGTTATCACAGTTATTAGAATGCAAACTGCGTCAAACAATATTAAGCATAATAAGAGACATTGCAATGATTCTGTGAAGATCTTACATTTTTAGGGATGAGAAAAAAGCTCATTCCGATACCCAGTGCTACGTCAACCTTCCCAAAACTGAGTGTAATGCCAAATTTATTTGATGTCAGCCCCTCAAATTTTAGGGCTAAACAGACAATAGATCAATTTACTCTGAGACGGTGAATTTAACGTTGCAGCTCATCCAAAATTGTTCTCATTCAATTTCAGGAATTGTATTGTATTTTAAAATACGATTACCTTATTTGCACCTATACTGAGCGTTATAATTTCTTTGAAGCGGCCGCCTTCACTTTGAAATGCTCACCGGCAGCGAGCATATATCGCAATAAACACTTGTTCGCGTTTCACGTCATTGTGCGAATGCGTGCGCCATCACTTCACCAACCAAACCACAATCTCTATTTTCTTAGCAATGCTTGCGTCCTCTCATCTTCCAAATCCAGCACGATGCCGCCTTCTCGGCCTCCGACATTTTTGTCATAGCCTTAGTTCTTTCCCGGCTCGACAAACCGATTTGAGTGAGGAACGTGTAGGCTGACTTCCCAACCAAACCCCTCATGCCAACTTCAACGGGCATTAACTTTACCCGAAAGCCGCTATCCTCCAGATCTTTCGCTAAATCAGAGTATTTCTCCGTTTTTAGCACTTTTGAGTGTATTCAGTCTTTAATGCTTTTGTTTCAATAATTACAAATTTATTGTTTAGGGGCTAAAACATACATCAAATCTTCATTAAAATTTTTACATTTAAAATATGTGATTTCTATATGTTAAGCAGAAGCCCCTACAAAGTGGAATTGATTTACAAGTTTTTGGCAATTGATGTGTACTCTACACTCTTTATTTTATATGTGTAATCTAAAGTTTAGATTCTAAACTCTAAACCAACTAGGAAGTTGATGCAAAGTTTCAAATGAAGACTAATTTTAAAGAAGAATTGGAGATAACACAAGTACAAAAATAGAGGCGATTTTGTCTGGTCAATCACAGCGTGATCACGAATCACGAATGTTAATCAGTTGTCTTTGTCCTGGTCCTGGTGCCGGATGCTTCCACTGTTCTCGCAGAGAGAATGTCGAAGGCCATCAATATTGATGACCATTGTGATTAACATTTCTTTGGCTGATCTTCGTTACGAAGCGACGATATTTCGTTTTAAATCGNATGCTTCCACTGTTCTCGCAGAGAGAATGTCGAAGGCCATCAATATTGATGACCATTGTGATTAACATTTCTTTGGCTGATCTTCGTTACGAAGCGACGATATTTCGTTTTAAATCGTCAATCGCCGAGAAGCCGTTACTCGGCAGTTCCCCTTCTCTTTATGAATTTTGAGATTCACGAGGAAGCTCCCTTGAATTCAACTGATTTAAATTTACAATTTTCTTGTATCCTCATTTTAAACTCGCTTGTTGTTGATATCCCTCGAATTTATTTCCTTGGTTCCAATACCCACTGCTTTAAATCTGATTCCAATTTGGGCTTTTTCTAAGATTGACCATAACATTGACCATTTCATAGATTGATCTTACTGACCATAAGATTGACCGCGTGCTATATTCGTCCGCGTGTTATATTCATGAAAATGCGGTAATCTGCAAGTCCTATTCTTCAGCATCAACTTATCAGCAGTGATATGACATGTGCAAGAGTAATTAAAAACAGTTTGATTTCATGCTGTAATGTATAAGCAAAACCAAATAAAAAATGTTTAGTGACTTTACACAGATAGCTTGTGGCTGTCCCTTTCCTTGTGTCCTCTGAAAACACGTTGTATGTCCACTGCTGCAGCACTTTGACTCAGCAAAGTTGCTAATCTGGCAGAAGTCATTGCTTTGTATTCTCTTTGGATCAGTTGGGCTGCATCATTCATTTCTTTGGAACACATAGTTGCCATATCATCTGTCTAAAACATCGTGCTGAGTGTTTGACTATGATCTTGTTTAATAGCTCACGTCCCTTGTGGTTCACTTATACTTTTAGCTAAATGCTTTTTTCCCATCGTTCACGTGATGCTGATGCGATCTAGATAATATGCTAATGACATGGTAATGTACTCCAAACCTATTAGAGAATTTTAGAAAATTCGTTTAGATTTCTTCTAGTGATTGTAAAATAAATCAGTCTGAGGAAGATGTTGTTTTGCAATTTACATAATGAATCACAGCAGAACAAAGTACAAACTTTCCACATTTTTGCGTTGTAAAACCTATCCTCGTGATCTCCTCCAACTTTGCAGGGATCATCATTGTTTGCTACATAAACGTGAGATATCAAGCTGTTCATCGGGATAAGTCTACGTTGAAAACCTAACCTTTTCTCGAAGCCAGCAGAAATTCGAAATATCTGGCTCCGAATATATATATATCGTCTGGCTGACTGCGCAGAACTTCCCTGGTAAACCCTTCTAACAAATTCCTGAAACCCAAAGGTACTCTCAGCTTCGTGTTTGAAAATGGCACAGCCATCGCCGTCCAACAAAAACAGTTACGTTTGAAAACATAAACACAGGACACGTAGGCGCTTTTATTTGGCTCTTTCAAGAATAAAGTTTCTTCAATTCAATTAACTTGTCACTATTGTCTCATCTTATTCACTTTCATCGGAATAGGGTATGGTTCCCATGTGCCCTGAATAAAAAAGTAACCAAATTAAATGTTTTGAGATTCAATGAACAATTAATCTAAATAACCGGAAATCTCTCTCCGTTAGACCTATTACACTGCACTGACAATGGCGAAGAGTCATAAAATGCTTTTAGGTCGTGTATTTTTTCATTATTCCATGAAATAATTTGATAATTGTAGGATATACCTTTGCTAATGTCAATCGGTTCGTTGTAAATCCTAATTAACAAATATAATATTACTTTGCTTAAAACTTTTTAGTAAAACGTCACAAAATGCATCTCACCATTTGAAGAACGAAAATATTTCATACAAGTATTCTGTTGCTATTGAGCTCTTACACACTTCTAAATCAGTTACAGGATAATAATGGATGTAGTTGACACACATTTCGTCGTAAATTGAAAAACCCCCCTGTTTTAATGAGCAATGAAAATGATTTCTTTTGTTGCTGGCTAAAAATTAAGCTGCATGTACAGCAATCAACACAACAGCGGCATTCACTGGGGGTTAACAGATCCGGGAGACACCATCGCGTTGCTTGCACCAAAACAGAAAAATGCAAATTTGACAGAGCACACAGAACTCAGTCGAATCGGTCGTGTATCATAATGTTTGTCAAACTGAAGAATATACCACCAGAGCTTCCAACTTATTTGAATAAGATTCCTCTGAGCAAAAACTTTTTTAGTTTTAGGAATGATCAGATCTCAAGAGCAAGCAATTTGAATTCATTTTTGAGGAATTTGTTGGTTGTTGTCCAAGAAACCTTAAACCACATAACGGCAGGTTGCACGGTGCTGGCATCAACTGAATATTTGCACCGACACAACAGATAGCTAGCTATGTTCATTGGGTAGCATGCTGTGAGCTTGGTTGTGAAGTTCCCAACAAATGGTATGAATACACATACACCGACGAAGTGTGGTAAATATAAACGAGAATACCATCTTGTAGGACAATAATCATGGACAGAAATGAAAAATCTTAGCCAACAGACCTGACATTTCTAAATGATGTTTCCGTCCCTGACGATAAAAACATCTCGCTTAAAGAAGCTGAAAAAATTGGCAAATACAAGGATTTTGAGGTCGAAATAATAATAATAATAATAATAATAATAATAAAATGCAAAAAAAGACTGAAGGTGAAGGAACAACTTTAGACACTTATAGAATATGGAGAGACAGAAACCCTGACATTTTTCCAGGAATGAATCCAAAAAATTTAAATAACTAAAGACGATTCATCTTGAGAGAAAACAAACTCACAGAATTAGAAATCAACGAAATAATTTCAGATGTCGCCTCCAAGGTGTTAGAATGTGAGATTGATGATGATCCAACAAAGTACATTGAGAGATATGCTCTGACACATTTGATAGTAATTTGGGCAAGACAGATGTGGAAGAAATTGTTGATGAATAAAATGGAGAATAAAATCATCTCAAAGCTGAATGAGATCAAAAAGCATGAAATTGGAGAAAGGAACTTTCTGAATAAAATCAAAAATATAAAGCAGGTCTCAAAAAAAAATAGAAATGGCAAATAAAGTTCTCACTAAATTTACAACTGAGAAAAACATGAACTTAACAGAAAAAATTGGTAATAGAAGTTCAAAAATTCAATTGAGAAATACAGGCTGGAAGGAAAGAATCCAAAGAGTGATTGATGGTTGCAGAAAAGACCTGTCCTACATAAAGGAGTTCAGAAATGGAAATTTTGATCAAAAAGTGGAAATCAGGATGAAGACATTGTTGGAAAAAGCAGCATTCAATCCACCAATCAGATTAATGAACTTGAACAAAACATAACCATGAAGCTCCAGGTTAAAGCTCAAAGATTGAAAAGATACAGCAAAAGAAATGATCAATTCCACCAAAATAGAATATTCAAAAATGATGCCAAAAAATTTTACAGNTGAAATGAAAAAAGGCAAAGTTACAAGAGGAGGTGATATTGCTCTGCTGGATGGAGTTGAGATACAATCACTAAAAACTCAGGAGTTTTATAAATACCTTGGAATGGATGAAAAGAATGGAATCAATTATTATAGAGTTATGAAAGAAAAAGTGAAAAGAGAATATTTTAGTCATATGAAGAAAATTTTAAAATCTCAGCTCAACTCCAAAAACAAAATAATGGCCATAAACAGCTTAGCAACACCTGTTATGATATATAGTTTTGGTATTCTACCATGGCTGAAATTGAAAAACTGGAAAGAAAACAAGAAAGATATTGACTATGAATGGAATGCATCACCCAAGGGCAGATGTGGACAAGTTAAACATCAAACGAAAAAATGGAGGTAGATGTTTGCTTCAGTTGCAATCCCTTCATCAACAGAGTATTCTGAATCAAAAATTTGATTTGTCAATTGAAGAAATCTCTAGAAAACGAAAAAATGTCAAAAATAGCAAACAAGCCACTCCATGGAAAGTTTTTCAAACATTTAGAGGGAGCTCACATAAACAAAGAATTAAGTNGAAGATTAAAAGGAGAGACAGAGAGTTTATTGGTTGCAGCACAAGATCAGGCACTCAACACCAGATACCATCAAAGACATATCCTTGGCCAGTCAGTTAAGAGTGTCTGCCGATTGTGTTTAAAAGCCGAGGAGCACATCAGTCACATAGTTGCTGATATGAAGTCCTTGCACCAGTGGAATACCTGCAGAGGCACAACAAGGTGGCGAGCTACATACACTGGCGAATTTGCAAAAGTCTTAATCTCCCAGTGACAGAAAAGTATTATATGCATGAGCCCGAAAAAGTTACAAAGATGGAGGACAATGTTATTATGTGGGATAAAACAATATTAACAGATAGGGCGATTCTCGCAAACAGACCTGACTTAATAATCCTGAACAAAAATGAAAAAAATTGCTTGATTGTGGATGTGGCGGTACCTGATGACGTGAATGTGTTAAAAAAAGACAGAAAAGAGGTTGAAATACAAAGATCTACAGATAGAAATTTCTAGAATGTGGAATGTAAAGACAAAAGTGGTAGCAGTTGTAGTTGGAGCCTTAGGAACTATGAATGACAATTTTAGTAAAGAAATTGAATCGATACCCGGAAAGCCGAATGCTGATGTTCAAAACATTGCCTTGAATGGGACAGCACACATTCTAAGAAAGGTACTTGGTTGATGGAAGAACTGACATCGAAAGGACAAACGTTTTTGTTTATGTACATTCGATTTAAGTTTTGACTCAGTTCGTAATTAACACATTTATGTCCATTTATTGTTTGTGTGTGTGTGTGTGTTTTTTTTGTTTTTTTTTGTTTTTTCTTATGTTTTTCTTGTATTGTCTGAGGTCTCTGGATGAGACTTGGCTTTCATTTTATCCGGCTGCAAGAAACAGCTGAGTTTGACTTTGAATAAAATAATAATAATAATAATAATATTAATAACAATAAATAATAATAATAATAATAATGATAATAATAATAACAACAAGTCATAATAATAATCATCATCATCATCATTATAATAATAGTTCATTTACGTGGCGCCTTGTGCATAGTGGAAATCAGAGGCTTCTTGGTTCATCGCTATCCTGAAGAGATGAATCTTCAGCTGATGCTTGAAGATCTTGGTTAGGTTTTGGTGCGCTGAATGAAATGGATGAGGGAGGTACTCATGATTTCCGTTCTGATTGTATTTTCATGATCTGTGTCTGGCTTCATTCGAGTGCTTTTCAAAACTGATACTTATAAAGCATACTTTGCAATCTACCATGGACAGTCCAGTTTTTCTTTCTGATCTTGTTCTAAGGAACTCCTACCACGGAGCGCACCGACAGTGAATCATCAGAAGAGTGACCCCGTCACCGAACGTTTCGGCCCAGACTCCTTACGTTTTCAGGGGGTGTCCCTGTCGGTTATTACCCTACTTAAACCATCTACAGTACATCACCCATTATATGCTTATCGATTAAAGATCTTTGCACATCGATACCATATAATGCAAACTGAGCGTTATATTTTCTTGAAGCGGTCTTTCACTTTTAAAATTACGCTCACCGGCCGTTTGTTATGTCTTTTGACACTTAAGAATTTAAATTTATAAACGTTAATAGAGGCGCTTCTTACGTTATGGTATAGGAGGACTCTATGGGGATGATGCCTAGAAATCGACCGGGAACCCCCATCTGTGTCCCGTCTCCCGCGGCATTGGCAAATTTTAGCCGTGGTTTAGCCGGGGATTGACGTATAAATGATATACGTCAATTTAAAGTAAGATCAATTTTGTAAGAAATTTAAAAACTTTTTTAAAATGCGAACGTTTATTCAATATCAGAATTCAAGTTATCGTAATTTTTTTTTAATAAATTTGAAATTAAGTAATTTCAACATTATTTGGCAAAAATCTCACCATGTCCTTCCGAAAGCACTTCGCCATTTTGAACTCCCTTTCACTATCCCTTGATTTATTGATTTATTTGATCAAAGCCAGTTGCTTAACTGAAATGATTTGGACAAACGACCAAACTATCACTTGAGCTCGGAGTTGGGCTTAAGTACACTCTTGCCAGCTTGGCCAAGGCTGACAGCTCAATCCGGCACACCTATCAGAAGGAAAGGGTCATCCGAGACACCTAAATGTTTCTTCTTCATGTACGACTCCATTTCCCTCTCCGCCTCCTCAGATACATTCTGGGCTACTCCTGCACAGGGACGTCATTTCAGCTTTTTCCTGGGGGACAAACCCTCGCACAACTTGAAGAGATGACCTATTTTTTGCTTCTAGCCTAAAGTCAGGGGATGGGCAACAATTTTCCCCCTAAATGACGTACCTGCTCCTGCAGGTACCAATTGCCAAAGTATCATCTTCATCCTTGAAGATGTGATTGGACTGTGTCCAAAAGTCTGAAAATCTTTTGAGGTTGATAACCAAAGATAGTTAACAAAAGTGTAATAAACACAAGTTTTATATTTGTAATTGTTTATAAAATTAATAAGAGTAATTTAGGGGCCAACCATAAATGTCAACAAAATGAGGGGGTAAGATTAATTGATGTCAATGACATTATTTTTTATGATCAAAAATCTAAATTTTAACAGATGGATTTCTAACATTACTTCATTAGTCCTTCAGTTCAGTCGTCACTGCTTGAACGGATTTACAAAATATGTAATCTTTTTACAAAATCTGTAATCTTTTTGTTGCTCCACAAGCAGGGCCGCTGTGGGGGCCGCAGGCCCGGGTTTTAAAATATTGAAATTTTATAATCTTTTTCTTTGTTTTTCCATTACCAAATTGACATAACATATGGGCTCGAGGTATCTTTGCCTACTAGGCACTGCCTAGGAGCCCGAAATTTCTGTCAACGGTCCTCTTCACAAGTCATGTTAGAGAAATATGTTTAACATTACCGACAATGCTATCTTGGGCATAACAAATTAACACCTGTTTATCAACAAAAAACCTCCGGCCATTTCGAGTGGCTGCCAAATGACAGAAAGAGCTGATGGATATTATTGCATACAAGGAACAATCGGAAATTTTATGAACTGAATGGTTAGATGAAGATGATGTTGATTTGTCTGGCTTATTAGTTCAACAAAATGATGGTAATGATGAATCTGATACTATGCCTATTGCTACAATAGAGGAACATTTGACTTTCCCATGGGAAGATGATAGAGCTAACATATAACTTCTTGATAGCTTCTAAGTTAACATTAAAAAAATTGACAATAATAATATTCAGTTTGGCAATTATTTTATTTACTTCAAAAAAATAGTCGCAAATTCAAAGTGTATTCAAGATACAAATTAAAAATTGCAAAACATTTTTATGGGGGTTGTCAGCTTTTTGACATAATTTTGATAGGGGTCTTTAAACGTTTGTCAGTTGTTGGCAGGGGGAAGGAAAGGGTAAAAAAATGACCTTAAATTTTTTGACATAATTAATGGACGACCCCTTAAGAAATGAGGCTTGAAATGATAGAATTACCTTAATTAATTCGGTTCATCACTGAATTTCCAAGGTAACATTGTGAATAGTTTTAAGGAGATGAACAAAAGCAGACTATTTCACTGTCAATACGTTAGAAGGTTCTATTTCTAAACTTGTATTTTATTTCCCGTCCCCGGCCAAAAAATCTCCCCAGGTCGATTCCTAATGATGGCATGAATTTACCGCACTGGGTACTAACGCTAGTGATGCCACTGATCAACGTAAAACTTTGTGAAAGGTAAAATATTTACCAAAGTCACATTTTTTCTCTCCGAAGTCTGGTCAACGCAAGTGTTAACAATTTCATCACCCTTTGAAAAAGTTTGATTAAATCTAGAAAAAGAGCTTGAAAAAAATTCATGCTTCGTTCTCACCGGCATCAGTCGAACGACTCTGTGCAGTCTTCGAATTTCTTGAAAGTGGGGACTGTAATGGTTATCTCGATTTAGTTCAGGAAGTTCCACACCGTCTCTATAATGCTTGGTATATATTTTCATGCCTGTTAGATGAGCATGAAGTTGCGATGCAAAGACATAGATGCCTTTATTTGATAGAGCCTGTTTCAAGCAATGTGCTGCTATTGTATGATTCAAATTAAAGCTTGGGAAAAGATAAAGTTTATTACTATTTGTGTGCATCTTGAAACACAGTATCCATTAAGTTTCCATTCTTTTAACCCCGGAGGAAGAGCCATTTTATCAGTATATTCTAGCCCTATTTCCATAACTCCAGCGTCGTATTTTCGGAGTTTATCGGTGATAAAAAATGTAATCCCGGAATTATCAATTAATCCTGAAAGTATCAAATGAAATAAATTTAATGAACCATTATATTATTGTAAAAGCAATATTAGTTAACCTGATATGTGTCGTGGATTGTTGTAGTGGATTTCCAGCATTATATAACGGGAAAACTTTTTTCCTCCAATAGGGGCACCGGCTTCGTCTGGATAGGAAATACCCTATGAAATATTATTTATTATTGAAATTTATTACTAATCGTTTCATTAAATGAAACGTGACGTCGGCATTAACAAAAAGACTAGTGATGCCCTACCTTCTTATGGCTGAAGTTTTTAAATTAAAAAGGAAGCTGCCTCATCAAGTTAAACGTTTATAAAATTTTATGACTTTTAAAAACTGGTATGTCTTAAGGCAAATACTAAGTAAGCGGTAAAGTCTACCAAAAATTGTGCCAACATGCAACAAATAACATAGAAATATGTCTCAGTCCACACACAAAGTTCACAAACAAAGTTAGGATTTTTATCTGCTTCATCCATTTTCATATTTCTTTTCATTTCTTGAGCATCCACTAATAAATTTTGTTAAGCGGAGGATGTCAACACGACAGTTTTGTCTTGTTTCTAAATTTGTTTATGGATTGGTGGGATATTGTGTGATGAAACGGTGAATGGACTAACAGGATGCTGTGAGTGGGGGATGGCAGATGTACTGGGGATGAGAATATTAAGTGATAAATTTTTTAAGGGAGTCTTGCCTCTCTTAGAATGCAAAATCGTGTAAGTTGTCTTGCTAACATTTAAAGAAATCTGATTTGCAGTTAACCACCGAGCTATTTTGTCAATTTCAACTTTGATTTTATGTAAAAGTTCCTGCAAATCGTAGCGTGACATGAACGCATTTGAACCATCTGCAACATGCAAACATTCTAAAACATTCTATTGAGAGGAGTTGTAGATGTTGTCAACATATATTAAGAAAAGCAACGGCCCTAAAATGGGGCCCTGCGGTACTGGATAATGTTGTGAAATAAAGAAATTAATTATTTACAAATTCATAATTACCTGATTTCAAAATCACATTAGTTAAGGCGCCACGTTACTTCTCTCTTAATTGTTTTATCAACACATCAGAAGTCTGTGTAAAATTTGCTCGAAAATCAAAACTTGCGAGGTACTGAGGGATCTCTAAATGTTATCCAATCTAGCTATGGTTGGTTGTTTCTTAATTAACGTCCCTTTCATTACTAGATGATTAGAACGCAAATCTAGCTATAACTTTGCAATATTTATCAGTGTGTCTAAGAAACTTTCCTTGGGGTGGCCAGTTTTGGTTATAACAACGTTTGGGGAAAATTGATTCTTTTGGGACACCTTAATGTATGGTTCTAAATTTCGGCTTCCTCCTGATTAAATAAGTAAATAAAATATTTCTAAAAGTCTTAAAACGCTTAATGACTTTTGATGATTTACTTTATTAGAAACCTTGAAAAAATATCCATTTGATATTCGAAATAAAAATTTTTAATTTTTAATAAAACTGTCAGTTGTTATTTTGACGAAATGGTTAATGTAACAATATCAAAATACCAACTTTTATAAGTTGCATCGCATTCAGGTGAAATAAAGCGAATAATTCATCAAAAAACCTTCGCCCCCATGGCCCAGGCTCCAAGGACTTTGGTGCAGCTTTCAAGTCCGAGGGGTCTTTCTGATTTCGAAGAACATGGAGCGTCGTAAGGAGGAAGGATCACGTGAGCCTCAACCTGGCAGTGGAAAACCTCCAAATGATGCACAATTCCTTGAGTTTCCTCATTGATTGCACCTTCAAACTAGAATAAGTTATTTACTTATTAAATTAACGGCATTAAATTATCGATTTATAATTAATTTTTTATTTATCAATTTATCGCTAGCGTTCTTAATTAAGTGCTAATGGAAACCAAGGTAAGTGATAAAATGAAAATGAAGTGAAGTAAATGATGTGCAAAGTGATGTTCCCCGATTCTGAATTTTAATAACTGATAACAATGTTCATAACAGTCACTTTAATAACGATACCTAAGTAATTACTGATTATAACACTCCATCTTAGTATGATTATTCAATATTCTATTTATTTATTTAAATCAGGGCGGTTACCTTTAACATTACCAAGGAACAAATAAGGAAAAAGAAAACAAACAAGGAATGGATAATTTACATTAATGCAACATTACCACCCACCTCGAAATAAGGAGGTTTTACTTAAGTTGCTATAACTCGCAGCAAATTCAAATTTTTAAAAAAGTAATACATGTACTTTTTTTACTTATTATATAATATATTGTAACCAACGAACGTTCATTGTTCAATGTTCGGCTCGACCCCGACAACGACGCGCCGTGGAAGCTCGCTAAGAGAAGGAAGAGAAGACAAGCATGATTCGAATCCGTGCTGCCATCGTGAGAGGATGTCTTAACCATTAGATCAAGGGTAATCAACTACATTTTATGAAGGGGAAAGTTATTTTTGATATTGGTGACCGAGGGCCAGATCTTTTAAGACTCTAGTTATCGTTTATCAGCATTTCATGCTCATTTTACTGCCAGTTAATTGTATACAAATTGCTTTTTATTTTATTATTTAATTTAACAGATTTTCGGGCCTCTTACAGCTGAGCTCTTCCTATCAAGGAAGTAATTTTTATTACATGGCTCATAAAAGATGATGTCCGTGAATTGTTTAAGTGATAAAAGTCAATTGATGTTATTAAATGATAGGTTCTGGAAAGAGGCTTAATGATACGGTTAACGACTGGATTTCCAATGGACACACGATTTTTGGAAGCGAATCAGATAATAGCGTGACAGTGAGCAGAAATTGTAGAGGGCTTCAGTCTGAGAGGGGACTTAAGATTCACCAGGCAAAGCTAAATGCGAAGGAAAGGTGGTAAAACATCGTTCTGGTGCAGCTGTGCATTCAGGTAAAACGCCGAACGATACCGGACCGGATTCACACCACAGTTCCGAGTGCGTTCGAGTTTCCGGCCTCACGGAAGACCTTCCAAGAGCTAGAATCAAGTTCCCTAGAGGAAATGAAAGATGTGGCTTTGGCTGTTGAAGTGATGGAGCCCGCATTGGCAAATGACGTAGAACGCGAATGAGCGGTTAATACGATATTATGCGCGCGGTCGGTGAGCCGGTAATTTTCAAAGTGAAGGCGACCGCCGCGAAATATAACGCTCAATTTGCATTACATGGTATCGATGTGTAAAGATCGCAACGAGTCTTTAGTCGATAACTATATAATGGGTGATGTTCTGAAGATGGCTAAAGTAGGGAAGTAACCGACAGGGACACCTGCCTGATCAAACTGGTGTGACCCACCCCTCGAGAACGTAAAGATTTTGGACCGAATCATCATCTGATGATTCACTTCCGGTACATTCCGTGGTAGGAGTTTCTTAGGAATTTCTGTCCTAAAAAGGGACAAGTAAAGATCTTAAAAGACTTGAATGTTTCTATTAGAGAGATGTCAGTCGCCCTACGAATGTTATAATCCGTTATTTAAGTGATCCTGAAAGTTATGGAACAATTTCCTCTCTATGAAAACTAAAACAAACTGGATGAACGTCACAGATGAGCTGTCCTCCGAGAATCTTCCAATGGAATTTGATCAACAATAGACTTAAAAATGAGTTAAATTTTGTAAAACAGTAGCCTGAAATTTGTCTGAAACTGAATTCAATATAAATAGAGTTTGAGAGCTAATTATTAAGAAAATCGATAAAATACATTATTGGCTTTGGTGTAAATTATAATTTGAAGATTTGATTTTAACAAATATGAAAATTTATGTTCCCTAGTGATTCTGATTGATCTGCGTAATTTTTGAATAATTCCAGTTTTTTCCAGTTTTTTTGAAATTCGGAAATGTGAAATATTCATCTGAATAAATTTGTTACATCTATGAATCTAATTTACTCGAGTATATTGTTTGAAAAATTCGCCTACATGATTCCCGCACATAAGAACGTAACTGGGCCGTATTTATGAAGCGGGTCATTTCACACCCCTTGGCGGGCCGCCAGTTGAATACCCCTGCATTAAACCTTGCGGGAGCACAGAGCGTTTTCGAATTAAAAATTGCTTATATTTGATATCCGTGCGCGCCAATAGAGATGTGCAATCAGTACGGTAACTTCACAATGTTCAATTTTAATGAAATTGTAAGTTTAAGCTATGATATTATTTTACAAACCCTGATGATGTGAAGTTTTGACTTGAAATGTGGAAGCTGTTGCAGAGAACACCAATATGTTGTTTCATCCAAGGGAACCTCAACCTGAATTTGACGATTCACGTCATCAAAATGTGTCTATAAGTTATTATGGTTAATTACGTAAATTAGCCATAATGAATTTAAATGTTCACCTAGTAAATACTTATCTAGCTATAAAATAAGAAATAATTGGATTCGTAACGCAAGAACATCATTTATTTCGTACTTGATTCACATGAACATGGAGCACTTGAACATCACTAGGAAGTTTGGGCTCAGGTAGTTGACTTTTCAGCAGCTGAACTCTGTTTAGTTTGATGTCTTCTTGCTTCAGTTTCATTCCGTTCTCCATCATTCGCGATGTTCTCTCAAGAAAAGCTATGACGTGCGTCGTTCCTCTCTGTAAATAATGCAATTTGTCAATATACCTAAGTATCTGTTCAGTGGCACAAAATCGGTCGAGGTAGGGGAAATTTTTTTATGTGTACATAAATATAACAGTAAAATTTAGTACTGGTCGCAAGTCGACCAATAGGAGAATTCTCAATGGAGTCTCCTGTCAAGTCGGCGCAGTGCCGCGGGTTAACCAATGGGAGAGCTTCTAACACGAGCTTCCTGGCAAGTCGGCGAGAACAAGGCCTATATAAGCAGCAAGCTCCGTCTTCGGTGGTGGTTATCGTACGTTTCGTCGTTCGTTGAAGGTGTTGGCTGGTGCGTGTAGGTCTTGGTTTGATACTGCTCGTCGACTCGTCGATATGGATTGGTACCGATACAATACCGGCAGGGACATCCGTCTGATCAACGGGTGCGGCCCGACCCCTGAGAGTGTCAGAGGATCCAAGGGCCGAAACGCTCAAAGAAGGGGTTTCCTCTCTGAGGATTCCTGCCGGAGCTCGGAAAGAGTTTCAGCTACTACTGGTGGATTAGCGGCAAACAATTAATTTCACGCTAAAGACACACAAGTAAAGCAAAGACACTAGCAAATTAGTTATCGAAACTTATAATATGTAATAAATGTTGATGTTGGAAGCTTTCCTAATTTACTGGAGCTGTATAATGACCAATAAATTATTTATGAATTATTATTATTTATTACTTATTAATTAATTACTTATGAATTATATGGATCTAGAAAAATATTAAGGGGCAAACTGATAGGGGTAGGGGTCCCCTCCTTTCCCTCGTGGCTACGCCTATGCATCTGATATACCTAATATAAATACCCAATAAAAAATACAGCAAAACGAACAGACATAATTTGGTAACAGAATATTTATTTACGATTAAGAAATAATGAATTTCTGAAGAACAACTTCATTTAAACATATTTTGTTAAAATAGCTCATCATTTCGAAGAAATTTAAAATATTGCGAGCTTATTTTAATAAAACATGTCAAAACAAAATTGAGCAGCTCTGTTGTAAGTAATAATTAATAAGGAATAATGAAACATGCTAACGTCAATAGAGTAGTCGTTAACATCGTCAGTCTCGTAACTCCTTTCGAATTCGATGATAACCTTATCACGTTTAACATCAACAGTAGTCAATTTATAGTCCTGTTGCTCGTCAGGTTGGATAATTTCTTCTTCATTTGTGTACATGTCCTAGTAAACAATTTATTTAACTTACTTTTTGATTTTGTATTCCTTATTGATATAATAATTTCTTATTGATATCATAATTATAGTCATCATCACATTAGGAGGAATTATCAGAAGCAGCAAGACATTTGCATATTTATAAAATAATAGCTGGTTGTCACAAATCGCAGCTGTCAACGATTTTCTGAATGTTAGATTTATGTTGGCTGTTTAATGTTTGATTATTATTTAGAGTGTCACTTATGACTGGATAAAAACAGAAATATTCAAAAATATTTTATTTTAAAACATGTTTCTTACTTAAATTTAAAAAGACTTATCACAAATATAAAAGTTAAGCTTATTACTCCAAATTAATTTTTTCCAAATTAATTCGCCTTAATGCATCATCAATGCATATAATCGATTAAAAGGCTTAGTTTGAATGGTTTGTAAACTTATTTCAAGTCATCCTAATGAATTTATAGCTGACATCAATGACCTAGTCTTATAAGAATTCACTTCACTACAGCCATCTTTATTGCTTCCAATATTTGAAATAAAATGATCCTTTATTGAGGGATTATTAGCCTTCGGACAGCATGCATTGACGTTCAGTACTAAAATGAGTCCAATAAAACGTTTAAAATGATTATATGAGAATTCAGTTTTAATGAAATTAAAATAAATTAAAACATTTAGTTTCAAAATTATGTCAATTAAAATTACTCTTCTCTTTATTAGACGGTGTTATGATGTTATGGTAACTTGACATTTTGTTTCATAATACACAGACTATGTTTACATCTTCTGGAAAATGCAGCCCATCAATCCCTTATCATTTTTCTAATCGCGGCCCCTGAAGAGTCGAGAGAACCTCGTCAAGGGTAAGCTTATGGACGAGAATCGGTAACGGATGAACCATTAAAGTATAAAGACGTTGATTTTAAAGTTGCAATTTTTTTTATTTACATCTTCAAACGACGACATCTTACCCGTTTGGGAAAATAATATAAAATGTAAGCACTGGGGTTTCTAAATAATTAAAAAGAAATTATGCAAAGAAAATGTGCCAAAAAAAACAATAAGGACTATTAGACTAAAAAATATACTGACTATTAGACTAGTAAGAAATGGTGGTAAGTCATAAATCTGCGATTGGAAGCCAGTGAACGTAGTGAATGATTAAATGATTTCTGAATTTCCTTTTTGATCGACGTTGGTTGCATTCGGGCTTCTATCTGCATCCAAAGATGTTTGTCCTGTTGAGAGACATCTATTGCTCTGATTGCAATTTAATGTAAGGTGTGGGATCGACTATCCAGAGTTTTGGCTTGCAATGAGTTTCAGTTCTAAGTGTGGCGCATTTGGCTGGATTGACTTCCAGTCCGACGCCATTAATTGCACTCTATTTGTGCCATCAGTCTTTTCATTCCAACGTCTTCTAAGGTATTTATAGTGTAATATTCTGCTTTTATTCAACTCCTTAAAATTATTTACAATGATACCATGGAAATTCAGTGATGAATGGAATTATTCAGCTGTAATTCCGTCATTTCTTAAATTACTACCAGTAACAGTAAGTATTTAACATCTATAAATATAAAACTTGTGTTTATTACTCTTTCATTAACTATCTAACTCAAACTCAATCAAAGTCCAAGGAAAATTGCAATCGCAAATAGTCGATCTTTTGAGTGGCTTATGTATCCGGGTAGGATGTGAAAGCACTTTTTAATCGATCTACCATTTGTGTAGCGCCACTACCCGCAGGCGCTCCCTGCGGTGCAGGCTGGGTTGCGAACACGACTCATTACGACTGTTGCCATTGCCGCCACATGCAGGAACGCAACCCGTTCGGCACGACAGAAACGTGCAGGTTGGCCGAATGGTTGAGGTCCGCTTTCCATATCCTTTATTAATCAGTGCGCTTTTCTCCATTCTATTGAGTTTTGCTTACGTGGTCCAATAATTCTATACTATCCGAATGAATAGCGCTCGATCTCAGTCATCTATTACGCAACTGGTCAAATTGGTCAAAACATGTAAATATAATCTACAAATATAAGTACGATATGTATATGTATAAGTATAAATAAATAAAGAAATCAATTATAAAAAGGTGAAATTGTTTCAGTAAGACACAAGCTTGCTGTAATATCATATTAAATTTCAAACTTTTCAATAATAATTAAAGTTATATCATACGATGCACCAAAATATTTCTCCTCTACATTGGCCAAAACAACGACAATATCCGGACGAGCTCCCCTTCGCTCTTCATGTCATCCCATGTTCCTGGTCCCGAGGTCCCATAGTGTCAGGTTTGGTGACCGCTCCTTCTACGACAGTGGTCCTAGAACATGGAATGCCCTCCCCGTTCATATTCTAAATGTCCCCACACCTGAGCTCTTTGGTGCTCAACTAAAGACTTATTTTTTTATGAGTGCTACTCATGACAAAATTACACTAGCCTACTATTTATGTTTTATTCGCATGTTTTTAATTTTAATTAATATTATCTATTTTTATTTCTGTATTTACTTATTCACTTGATTTTTTTTTAAATTTTTTTTTTATTCGACTGCTCTGGTTTGTTATGGTGCCTTTACATCCTAGGATATATAAGGCACTTTAAATATTGGCTGATTGAATTTGAATTTGAACTTGATATCAAGCGACAACCATTTAAGATAAATAATATTAATAAAAACAGAAATTAGAAATTATTAAAAATGATTGGAAAGCATTATGTTATCTTTCGTGAAGTAAATAGATGATAAAAAAAACCTGTAAGTGAGGTCCCGTGTCAGAATCAAACCAGAATAAGGCGAGATCGGCATTTTTGATATCACCGTAATTTGAAAAACCTATTCCTATTACGTCATCCAATTCCATTTCCACTTGAATGCGAAAATAAATGGCAAAGTTGAGATCATCAATGTCCCAGGACACCTTGACTGGCAGTTGAGGGTAATAAGTAAATTCGTAACGATATAAATTTGGTTCCAAAGAATCAATTTCATGAGCAACTCTTGCTCGGATGTTATGGACCAGTACAAACACAGACATCAGCACAGCGAGTTTTTGTCTCTTCATCAGTAGAGTCATCGTCGACGGTTTTCCTGGATGATTTCTTTCTGTTCGTGGTCTAAAAGAAATGTCTTAAATAGACTTTCAAACGTGCGTGCGCCTATTAAATTGATTTTGCTAAGAACAATTTTGCACAGTGCAAAACATCTTTAAAAAATCAATGGTTTTAAGTGTGAGTAATTATTACGATAGTATTTAAAATTTCGGGGCAACTTTTAAGCAATGTAAAAAAATTCACTACATAAAAAGTTTATGAGTGCCCATTCTGAATTTTGGAATTTTGTTCTTTTATAATGTTCTGAAAACATGAAAAAATAAATCAATAAAGAATTTTCGTACGAACTTACCTTAAGCCAGTTTAATAATTTTTAATTGTCAATATCTTTTTAAATATTAAAAATAAAATATTCTAAGTAAGTTGCCCAAACAGAGTCTTCAAATATCTTTAATTTGAGATACATTATCTTTCTATGTTTTCTAGAACCATACTTACAACTTCTCACCCATCGCGAGGTGTTGGCATTTGGTCAAATTTCAACAACCCATATTTCTGACACCGATTGACCAAGAAATCTAAAATTTTAAATTTTTAACTCACTCAAGAGCTGTAGATTAACAACTGTGTCCAATTTCAGCGAAATCCAGGATGATTTGACGTGGAATGCCCCACGGAATCCAGGGGAAATTAAGTATGAACTTCCAATAAAACGCCAGACTTCTGCAGGCCTCTTTGATCATATAAGAGTATAAATGCCCTCGCTGTATAGACTTGTCCTTAGGCAATTTCTCATTGTCTAAGTTACTCTTACTCTCCAGCTGGATATTGTATTTTGTAGCGTGGTCATTTTTATAAATGAAGTGTTATGGAAATAATCTTTCATTCCATTATAATACTGGGTTAGTTAATATATGTCATGTATAATATCATTTATGATATAACATTATATATCATTTTTATTCATAAATTAACCTGCGTTGCTGACATGCAGAAATGTCAAAACGCAAAGAAGCAAATGAAAGAAATTTCATGTGGATAAGCAAGAGAGCCCGAACTGATTCTGCAAGTTCTTTAGCTTTGGTTCAACATATTGACAATAAAGATGTTTCCGAGAGTGCTAAAATGAAAAATTACAGATGACGGCGGTGTTGCTGATGATTTGGAATCATGCAGCGACTGTAGTGTCAGATCAGCTTCCCGATTTGTGTCATCCTCATCCTACAATAAGTATTCGTGGATTGAAAAAAATGTTATTAGTCAACAAAACACATCATTCTTGTCTAGTAATGGTCAGCATACATTAACATTTTTAATTTGTTCTTTTCTTGAGAATATTGCAAGGATAGCGCAGGTATTTACATTATCATTTGCTAGTTTAATGTACCAGTTGTGCTTGGACATGCGAAAAGAGCTAACACACCAGGTGCCACTGGATCGGTGAAGTCTGCACCTCTGGCTCTTGGTTATCACCCCCCATTGATTACAAAATACAAAATCCTATATAAATCCCTGTCTACCAACGTTCATCATCATTGGTCGGATTACTCCTCTGTTAGCTTGTGCAAGTTCACTCGACTTTGCGCGCCCCCGCGCCGAGATTCGTTAGCCTCTTTTCAGGTCGCTGTTTATTAAACTAGATGCATACTTTACAAACTGATCCCTTGTTCTTCCAACCCCTTTCCCATTCGTTCCTCGGGCTCGTAGAGCGCACATCTTTTTGTCAGCTCCTCGCCTTCTCTCATGAGCATGTCCCACCCAAGTTAGCTGTCTGCGTATAGCCGTGAGAGTTAGAGGGATCTGGTTTAATCTTTCATAGAGTTCCTCATTATGGATGCCGTGGTTGCGTTTCAAGCCGAGCATTATTCGGTAGCAGTTAGTTGCAAAGGCGTTGATTTGGGTTTTCATTCTCCACGTTTCGCTTCCGTAGAATAGGACTGAGACACATGAGGCCTGAAGGATTCGCAATCTGAGTTGAATGCTTGTCTGTCATTTCCCATATTTTCTTGATCCTCCAAAAAGTGGCCTTTTCTAATTCACAGGTCTTTTCTCCCGTTTAATTTCAGCAATTCTTGTTCGTTTGTTCCTATGGCGATAAACTTTGTTTTGTCTACGTTTATCTCAAGACCCACTTTATTGGCCCATTTGCTGGTGTCCTCAAACTCCTGCGCCCGCACTATACTACTCTTCATGGGCGCTATGTAATCGGTATAGTCCAGGTCGTTTAGTCGTAAGGCTGGATGCCTGCTGGATTTCCTCAGGTGTCTTATGATGCCATGATCGTTTTAGTTTTAGTTTCATGAGTTTATCACTGTGATGAAGAGCGAGGGGGCAAGCACATTACCTTGCAGAATTCCAGTCGAGATGTTGAATTCCTTTGACATCTTATCGTTAATGAGGACTCGGCTAGTCGACCCCTCATAGAGTAGTCGGATAGCTTTTACCAGCTTTTCCGGTATTCCGTAGTGGAGTAGTATTGCTAACATGGTGTTGTGATTCACGGAGTCAAAGGCCTTCTTGAAATCGATGAAGGTGATGACCAGTGGCAGGCTCTTAGATGACTAATCATATGAACTTGCTGGATACAACTGCATGCTTTTTTGAAGCCCGTTTGGTTTGGCCTAAGCAGCCGGTCAACTATCGGCATTATTCGGTTGAGTAGCAGCTTGTTGTATACCTTTACAGCAATCGATATGAGCGAGATGCCTCTGTAGTTTGTCATCAGCTGGAGGTTGCCCTTCCTGGGAACTGGCAAGACAATAACGTAACGTAAAAGCAAATAAAAGTCATTATTGTAAAAATTAAATATTTTATAGCCTGGGCGGACTCCTGCAATTTCATTATTCGTGTTCTAATGTATGTTTTTTTAGTTTATTTTATTGAATCGCACTAAAAAGCCCACGCTGGTAATAGGAAGGACGTCAACTAAAGGGAGTTTTTTCCCTTAGGACGATCCTTTCCATTTTGAGTTCTCATTTGTACTTGTGTTTCTCTTTTCAACAAAAGGCACAAAAAATGAAAATAACCATTTAAGGAAGCGCTTCTATTTAACATGTCAAGAAATGTCTAAAGCAAACTAGCATTTAAATTTAGTATTTAATTGTTCCATAGCTGAGTATGCATGTAAAGCATGCCTATTCTAAAAGCAGAAATATCAATGAACATTTTGATGCATATCAGTCAGTCAAATCGTTGTAGTTATTGAATGAGAGGACTTGCTATTAAAATAGTTTTGTTAATTGTTCTAAAACTATGTCATGTGGTTCTGGGACACTCGGAAGTTGGTGAGAAGTTGCAGCGAGTAGCTTATCGTGGTGAAGTTGTCGATAGAAACTTTGTTGTAGAAAGACTGTAGTCAAGTTCCTTAATTGCTTAAAGTTGACAGTTATACTCAGTTGTTTATTAAACTATGAGCTGTTTTTACCATCCATTTACTTCCATTATTTACAATCCTTGCAAATCAATTTCATTAATTCAAAATAATTTCTACAAACAGAAAATCTTAATACAGTTGATATGTGAACATTTTTAACAAGAATTTTAAACGTACTTTCTAAATATTATAATCTCAAAGTTCTCAATTTTTGTTAAATTTGATTGCTAACTACACCTAGCTTAAAGACTAACCTTTTGCCATTATATAAGTGTCTAGTGGCGGAATACAAGGGGCATGGTTGCCAATAATTATTATTATTATCATCATCATCATCATCATCATAGCTGCCTTCGGCCGCTCGGCATAGCTCCTCCCCTCATTACGCTCATGAATATTATTGTATCATGAAGCGTCTTTGGACTATCGAGACGCAGCTGCAGATATCACATTATTTATCTTCTATTTTAATGCAATTCTTAACGGAACGCATGACAATACATGCTTTTTGTGGAGAAGAAGAATAAACCAAACTGTTCGTGCCTTGACAATTTCGAGATGTGACCTATTTCATGTCAAGAATCCGATAATAATTTGTATTTATATATAAAATAAATATTTGTAAAACAAAATTTAAAAAATGAAAACAAATAAAAACTTTTATGATTGCAGCTAAATTTTGAGTTTTTATTTACATCCCATCGCTGTATTTTGCGATCTTTTATCGCCACCGTCTTATTATCTCTCTTAAAATGTCGACAGTAAGTAACTTCTACCTAAGGTATTATGTTGGACACAAAGGGAAATTTGGTCACGAGTTTTTGGAATTTGAATTTAGGCCTGAAGGTTTGTAATTTTTAAAGATACGCCATTTTGGTGGCTTGATTAACCTAGATTCGCTGATTCGATGTGATATTTTGATATGATTCGCTGCTATTTATCTTTATCATATTGTTTATTTAATAACTTCTTAGTATTTTATATTTTGTTTGTAAATGCCACCGATAACTTATTGATTCGTGGCGTTTTTAGGAAGATTGAGATATGCCAATAACTCTAACTACAAGAATGATACTATGATCAGGAAAGAAGTGAGTTGGGAGATTACCTGCATGCATAAGCACTTCACATTAACAATAAAACGATTTGAAGGTTTTTGTTCACAAGAGTGTCATGCAAGAGTTGAGAAGAGTAATTGAGGATTCAGAAATCATGCAAGAAGATGATAACTTGTGGCCTCAGCCTGACAGAGTCGGGCGACAGGAATTAGAAATTGTCATGGACAATGAACACATTTCATTTACCACATCAAAAATTGGCTCTCTGATAGATGTTAACCAGAGCAAGTTAGTAACTTGATTCAAGAATTTCTTAATTGTTATATAATTAATGTCTTTATAATTAATATATAACATAATTCACATCATATCATTGATGTCTGTCACAAAACACTTATTAATGTGGTGTTGTAAGCTTAGTTGCAATTAGCACTTAGAATGAAATAAGATTTAACACGACATGTTTGAAGTTTATTTTAAACATTGCTTTTTTAGTGACCCTGAGGGACTAAGGACTTTTTACTATCTTGTCCAAGATCTCAAGTGTTTTGTATTTTCACTCATTGGACTTCACTTCAAGATCAACCCCATCTAATATCTTAATGACTGAAGAATTGTTCGTGGTTCTTTTTTGGACTTGCTTGGCAAATTGAATGACATTAAAATGTCTTTAACATATAACTGAATTTATGTTCTTCTTGATGGAGGAATTGGATGGAATTTTTATGATATTCTTATTGAAAGCAGTAAAAGTTATCAGGAATTAGTTACCCTTTTGATCTAGCTGTGTACCAGTAGGTGGTGTCCTATTACATTGGCTTGTCTTTGATCTGTCTTTTGATAATAGTTTTTAGGCCAAACCATTTATTCCTGGAGTTTATTATTTCAGTAGCAAATGACTTGATAATGATGAGTGGATTTGGTTGAGGAATATTGCAGGAAGTTGTATTTCTGCGTTGGCAAGAAATTTAGTTTGCCTTAACTGACATGGAAATATCAATAAAATCTCACCTTTGAAAAGGATATTTCAATGTTATTCCACTACATAGAAAGGAGTAATTAATGCTGCAGTTATTCAAGAATCTGGCTGATCAACATCTGAAGGAGTACCTAACCTTTTGTAACTCCAATAGATCTATAAAAGGGACCAATTAATTTCTTTTCCATTGAGCACATGGGGAAATAATAACAGTTACAAATTTTTGTGGGGAGATGTATTCAGACTTAGTAATATTAAGCCACAAACTGAACCCCCCCCACCTCTGAAATCAAGAAATCAAACCAGTGAGGGAGATGTGAATAATTTTAAAATTGATAAGTCTGTCACTGGCCACTACAAAGTGTCAAGGCAGAGACCTTGCTTTTATTTGGATATTTTAGATTAGGAAGAGAAATAGGGTGCTGCAGCTAAAACAAAAATCAGAAGGTGAAATGAAGAGGTTCTGAAAGAAGCTGGACACATTAAGGCATCACCGAAATTTATTAGACAAACTTTTCGCAGATTAATGGATTAAAGTGTCGCAACTAGCAACATGGATCTTTTGGTCTGGCCAACAGTCTAAGAAAAGATTTTTAAAAAATAAAAAAAGATAAAAGCATTACGAATCCAAAAAATAAATAAATTCTAAATACCGGTAGAGGAACATGGAGTAAAACGGGATAAAAGGGAGATCCTTTACTACAATAACAATTTCATTCACAATGATTACAAATTTGCATGAAAACTACACTATGGTGTATGAAGAACAAAATGACAGTGTAAAAGGATATTCGACAAATTTTTTTAAATAACTTTATGATTTTAAAAAACGTCCTAAATTTCCATGCACGGGACAAAATGGGATACATCTTAAAGCAGTCTTAATTAAGCTTTAAATGTTAAACATTAAAAAAAAACAACCTAAAGTGCGACAAATTAAATTAACAAATTAAAAATGAATTAATGTCTCAGTCCATACAAATTCAAAAAAGGTAATGCTTATCTGCTTCCATTCAGTCCTGCACTTGAGTAATGTTAATTTTCACGTGATATCTAAAAAAACATATAAAAGTATATTGTAAGAACAATATTTTGTCAGGTATAACATAAAATTATGCAAGTAAGTTAAGTAACTACTTAACTGGGGCAGTATCAGGTAGCCTCATTTTGCATCATCAAGCATATCCCATTTTGTCCTTTTGATAGTGGTACAGAAAACAAGTCCAAGCAAAAATAATGTTTAAAGATATAAACAATCAAGAATATCTTGAAGTCAATAAGATACTTTACCAACAGGATATGTTTTTAAGTTTATAACACTTATTGTTGGGGCACTGTCCTAAATATCAATCAAAAATAAGATCAACGTCGAAATATATTTGCGCCAAATTATACATACTCCTTACAAACTATCTCCACTGCAGATAAAAACAATTTTTAGTGGTGGGCTTCTTCTCACATGATCCATGGTCTTTAAGTGAGATGAGTAAAAGTTATTCTTGTGCTTTGCGATCTTGGTATCCTGTTATTGATAGATTTTTCACTTTAATTGTATGTTTCAGATAACAGGTATTAGAGCATATAATTTCAAACAAGTTTCCAGCTTCTTCGCTGTGTGAATGACTCAATCCTCGTTTCGAAGATCAGGGACATTGCCTGGAAATCAATCGCTCGATTATATGCGGAAACGTCTTTTCGGCATCAGTGATCTCAATTGAATGCTTCTTTTTTGAGGAAACACTCGAATGGATTGAAGTGCAAGCACGATCCATATTTGTGCTACCTAGCAAGCAGCGACTGAGGTTACATTTGATGTCCCCTTCAGGGAATTACGAACCAACAAAGAGCCCATTAGCGACCATCGATATAAAAGCCTCCTTCGGAATGATGCAGCGTCTTTTTCTTCACACCAAGGAAGCTGCTATGTGTTTTTGCCATGATGTTCCTAGTTAGCTAATTGGCTGCACAAATGACTTTTGAAATGGTTCGGCAAAGAACGTTCCTTCTTTTAATAATGTTGCAACCTTTTAGAAACAGAGTGGATTTATATTCAGTCGAACAGCAGTTCTCTCAACACGAATCGAACAAATCATTGATTGGGCAGCGGTTAAACGACATGGTTTATTATTCATCTTGGAGCTCTGAGTTGAAACTTCTAGAGAATGTCATGATCTCACATCGAGAAATTTTAAGACAACTTAGAAGGATCAAGACGAATACGAAACAGATCCTTCAGCAACTTCAGCATCGTTCAGCGAACAATTCAAACACAGAAACAACAAGTCTTCGTCATATGTTTGGAGTCACAAAGGTTCAGCCACTGCGTCCAGAAACATCAACACAATCTACCGACGATAAGCGATGTCCTTCTGGATTTGTCGGAGTGGCGAGTTGGTTTTCATGTTATAGATTCTCGAATTTCGTCTCGACGTGGCACGAAGCTCGTGAATATTGTTCAGCTTTTGACGCAAACTTGCTTTCTCTTGACTCACTCAAAGAAGCCCATGTGGTTGATTTCTTGATAAAAAGCAACGAAGGTAAAAAAGTCAGATTTTAATAACATTTGCAATGCCTTTACGATCTTAATTAGTAGTAATCGAATTAAATGTAATTTAACTAGAATTCTATGACAAGTTCAGTTGGTGGACAAGTGGGAACTTCATGGCACGCAATAACAAGTGGATGTGGACATCAAGACACCATTTCAGACCAATCACATTCTTCAGGTGGTACTCTGGCATGAACGAATCTTTGGTCTCTAAGTCTACAGATGCTCAACAAAAACATACAGTTCTAAGCGATGGATTGTCCGTTAAGATCGAAATGAACTGTTTAGTTTTACATAAACCATTTAACTATTACTGGAAAAATGAAGTCTGTAATAAGAAACACCACTTCATTTGTAAATTAAAGGCCATGGATGGTTGATTTAATTAAAAATGGTAGAAAATACAGTTGTCGCTTCTTTTTTTTTTCAGTATTCTTGCTTAGGAGGACAAATACATTCCAGCAGTTAATTCTAGTGTTACTTTAAATTAGAATTTGCTATATTTGAAACTTTTGAATTTATAATTATTTGCGAATCAGCGAAAACAAAATATACTGGAAATATTTAATTTTAACGGCAAGAATCTTCGAATCTTTGTTGATATTTACGCATTAGGATGGGCGGCTGTTGACAAGAAACGTTCAACACGAAAGACTCAAACGTTGTGATATGAAGACTATCTCATTTACAAAACCAAAGAGAAGCAAGAGGAATAAAAAGATTAAAGCAATTGATCCCTTCTATACGGGAGAAAGCATCAATGACAGGTTGTTCCTGTTTTACAACGCAAAATTGTTGATGCGCGATAATGACGATACATGTTATTAAGCTTTTCAGTGCAACTAGTAAAAATTAAGTATAAATTGCACAACAAAATTGCGGATCTATTTGTTTTATGTTTACTTTGTAATTTTCGTAAGGAAGGGATTTGTAAATATTGTTCCTCGATAAAGACGCTAATCTTGCTCAAGATTAATGATCCTTGCTTAACAAGGATCAAGCTTAATCTTTCCTGAAATGAATCTCCCATCACTGTCCAAATTTCCTTACTGAATATAGGGATTTAACAAAATTTAAATTTAAATGAAGATGAGCTTGCTGACTAGGTTGAAGAACTTAAAATAAACTTTAGAAGAAATAATGATATTTTTATTTGTATAGATTCCTACAAATTATATTTTTTTAAGATTAAAAATTCTTTTTGTTAGGATTCTTTATTGGGTGTAGATAATAGATGAGTTGAGTAAATTATTTACATAATAACTATTCCTAGGAAAAGATACATATGTTATATAACACATTTCAATACGCAATGTCGTGCAGGCTGGCCGAATGGATTGCGTTCCTGCATGCGGTTGTAATAGCAACATTCGTAATGTGTCGTGTTCGCAACCCAGTCTGCACCTCCAGGGAGTGCCCTCGGGTAGGGGCGCTATATAAATGGTAGATTGATTAAAGTGCCTTCGCATCCCATTCCGATACAAAACGCACTCAAAATATCGGCTAAATAAAAAAAAAATACAACAAATGTCGAATCAATGCGCTTTGACATTCAGCAAACAATTCAAGCACAGAAACAACAGCCATTATTGTTGCTCTTAGAAGTTTATGTATGTGACCAGTGTATCAGCAATTGAAAATGTTTGAATGTTAAGAATCTGTTCAAGTATCACAATAACATGATGTGATTGACTGAAATATTGTGTACTATTCAAAGAAACCAAATATTGAGCAAATCACTGCAGTTCAAAACAACTTCCTGAGTGATTAGTTTATAGGTTGAGTTCAACAAGGAGCTAAATATGGCACAGAAGTAATTAATGGTTCTAATATTATATTTTAACTGAGGTTTTTGTGGTTGAAATAATTTTACTATTGAAGCAAAGACAAATAAGTTGTTCTTTCATTGAAGAAAGAGGCAATTGATCAATATAAATAGCCAAATCAAATATATAAACCAAATCAATATAAATAGTTTTGGTTTCGTGGAGAATAAAGATTCGAAACAAAAGATGAAGCAATTGCCATGTCAATTCTTTTTGCTATGTCAGCTATTTAAAAGTTATTCAGTTTACATCCTGCGTGGAGAGCATTTTTAATGGATTATTAAACGATAACTAATATTACATTCGGGATTCCGTTGCATCGATATGAATGTGATCGTCGCATTGTAAAATCATTATTTTGCTTTTATGTATTTTGTCACAGAAAGAAAAGCAAGTTAAATGAGAAACCCAAGGAGCATGAGTCTGAATTTTCAAATAAGATGAAGGAATTTCTGGAGAGGAAATGTCAAGCATTGCAAAAGTGAGTTGAATTCATGTTGCCAACAACATAAGTTTGTTTACGCCCGGTTGCAATCAGGAAAAACAAAACACCAAAAGTGGATCAAGAAGTAGCAGAAGGTATTCAGTTCAAGCAGAGGAAAAGAGAAAAAGAGAAGGATTTCTTGAAGAGGATGGACTATGAAACACAACTTTTCATACAGAAGACAAAAATGGAGGATAAGTTCAAGGTTGTGAAAGTTTAATTTCTTTGGAAATAATTTTACTAATTTCAAGAAATATTTGGTAATCCATGTGCTATGAAGAGATATTTAATGATCAGATTACTATTTGTAAAAAACTCATTTTTATTTGATTAATTCATCAAGCTCGAAGTTTTATGTTTTGTGATGCATGCAAAGATTTGCAATTGTTTTATGATTTTGATTTCTCAAATGCTTTTTATAGAACTAAGATTTATCGCTTTGCTTTGATCAAATCCATGCCTGAATAAATGTATGAAGAATTGTAATGATTGAGAGATGTTGCAGTTCAATTCGCAGAAGGACGAGGAATTGTTTGGCACAGGAAAACCTAAAAAAATGAACAAAAATAAAAGGTTTGCATTGATATGAAGTTGTTATGTGAATGTGCAGCAGATGTTGTAGCTGATTGATTTGCAGGCACCTCCTCTCAAAAAAACAGAAGCAATCTGAGGATAAGTTCTTGAAACGAAGAGACAAATTGGAAGACTTTGAGCATTTGAGAGGTGATCATTTGTAAATTTGAATGTTTGTTTTACAATTCCTTGAATTAAGTTTTATTTATTTTACTGCTGTCCTTAAATTGTTTCCAAAGTTATTCCAATATAAATTCAAATGTATGCAAAAAACATTCCGAAACTTGATTGCAGATGAAATCAAATTTGGGGAGGTTGCTAAGGAGCCTCCTAACTTAAAATTTCACACTTTGAAGGGTGCTTCACAGAAGGTACTGACAAGAATTGTTCAATTCGTTTGGTTTTGATCGGATATCAAAGAAATTCATTTCAGGGATCAACAAGCCTTTTGCTGGACAAAGAATTTCCTGAACTCAAGAAAAAAGTAAAACCCCAAGTTCCTCAGACATTTTTGGATGAAGAAAGGGAAAGAGCTATTAACTTGTACAGGCAAATGAAAGCTAACAAAGTGAACAATTAGGCCGCTTTATTTCTGTGAATCTGCTGCGTTAACAAACCCAAGAACTGTTGCAGAGATGAGACTGAAGTCACTTAAATATCAGCA
This sequence comes from Hirudo medicinalis, assembly GCA_011800805.1. Classification (NCBI taxonomy): domain Eukaryota; kingdom Metazoa; phylum Annelida; class Clitellata; order Hirudinida; family Hirudinidae; genus Hirudo; species Hirudo medicinalis. The sequence goes on from MPNW01000057.1 coordinate 395,158, forward strand.
ACAAAATAAAATTGATGTGTTATGCTTGCTTGTATTGTGAAAATAACTAACGTGCAGGAGTATGTCAAACCATATTCGGCAGTCGAACCATCCGCAGGCATCCGTCACTGTCGGAGCATTGAAGCGCTATTGAATTTCAATACGCAAGTGCTCTTTAAAGAAAGCGAATGAGTGAAACGGAGTTAGTAAGATGTCTCGTTGTGATTTTGGAGTCAAATTGAAATGTGTCTTGAGTTTCATTTGCGATGTGCAGCGAGATTTAGTGTCACGAAATTGGTTAAAGTTCTTGAGTGCGATTCTGAACTGGCGCTGGTGGCCAAAGTTCGAACGATGAGGGAATTGGCTTGTTGTAATATGCACGAATGTGTGCTGATGAAAGCATCCAGCAATCCTATGAAAAGTGTTGAATTCGATTTTTTATTATTGGAAGTTGCTGTAAAAAAATTGTAGTAATAAACATATGTGGTCAGTGACCATTAACGCAGAAACAATCTAAGATTAAGGTCGACCAAGAAGAAATGTCACGTTTTTATGGGGATATTTTGCAGTTTTTTTGTCGGATATCCATGTATTGAAAATTAGAAAATTGCTTCATTCCTGCGCGAAAGAGGCGCATGAATTTTATAAGATATTTTTGGAAATGCGAGCTCTGGGAACTAATTTTTAAGGGCTGTCACACAAGTAAAAAAATGGTTTGTAGCACCCACTGAGAAACGCGAGTCATTGTTTTCTGGAGATGATGAAAAGGTGGTGCGGCTCATAAATATTCCGCGGACTGCCTGTTTATTTCACTTGGTTGAACAACGTTTTTTCGAGGGACTTGATTTTGCAGAGTGGATTTGAAGGTCATTTCTTGGACTTTTCAAGAAATTAGAATTTCCTGACATCTGGTGCCACCATATCCACCAAGATTTTGCGTTCGGATAACGCAGCGACTTATTGTCAGTTGTAGTAATTAAATGTTTTTGTCACAGTAAATGAATAATTCTTACTTTAAAATGTCATAAAAACATTAATACCTTTCCATTAGATTAAACTTTTTCTTTAAGAATGAAGAAGGCAAAAATAAACGACTGCTTTGAATAAAATAGAAAGCTAAATAAATATAGAAATAGGTTGAAAGATTATTTTAGATTTGTTTTTATGAACACAAAATTGCTTTTATTTTATTAATTAAATCAATTTGATTCATATTAGTTCTTATGAAAAAAATAATTAATTTAAAAAATAAAAACGGAGATTTATCTTGTTTATCATCCATTCACTTATAAAGATTTTCCAGTTTAAAACTCTGCCTTCGCTTAAATCCTTCGTGCACATTTATTTTCAAATAAATTGGGCATCTAATCAATTTACTCTCAACACAAGAATATAGTCTGATTGCATTCGCCAAGTGTTTTATTCTGATTGCCTCCTTTAAAACGCATTCAATTTTGGCTAATTTAACGTCAAAAAAGTCATATGTTTGGGAGGGGTTCAAAATGCGGGACATTTTAATTTTTTCATCCATCGCCTAAGATGAAAAATGAATTCGCATAATTTTTTGATTCTTTCCTCCAGAATAAAAAAAAAAAGCCTCAGACCAAACGTTCAAACGCTTTTTCCAATTCTTAAAATACGAGGAATCTAATTTATTTTCTCTTCGAATTTTGTCACGAAATCCTCCTGAAAACTGAAAGCAGATGAAATATGTGTTTGATTGATATGGATTTTATAAACCCTAAGATGGAATCCTTCACATTTCTTCGCAGTTTTCATGAAAAGCCTTAGGAAAGGAACGTGTACAATTAGCAGCAGCAACAACTTGTTAAAATATTTTTCCACAACTGGATTCATTGCTCGTAAATATGACATATAGACTGAATAGATTGTATCTTCGGAGAATCGAACAAAATTTCAATAAAAGCTAACGAAAAAACTTTTATTGAGAAAAGATAGGAAATTAAATGTGTTACCCTAAAAAGTTTATATCTAGGACACGAAAATGAATAATTTTCAACAAAATTTTATCTGCAGACAATTTTAAAATTACTCAAGACGACAAAATTGAACCTCGAATGGTCGAAATTTTCGACTTTAATTGATTCTCAGTGCATCATGCAGTTTCTTTGAGTACATCAGAAATACAAGCAGTTGCGAAATAAATAACACAATAATAAATGGAGTTGCGCAAATGTAAAAAGTTAAAAAAAATTATTTTCCCAGTCATGGCGTTACCATAGGAACCGTTAAATTGCAATAGTATCACGAAGTGATATCACAAAGTGAATCACGAAGAGCTTTTAATTGTCAATTTCTTTCCAAATAAAAAAAGGAGGGAATCTGTTATAACTTTTCCGATTGAACAAATTTTAAATTAGCTTTGATGTTGGATTGAAACAAAAATGCGAGGCTTTGATGCAAAGAAAATATTCCTCTCGATGCCCAAGTATTATGTGCCAAATCTCAAGAAAAGGAAATATTGCGTATGGGAGGAGGTTTGATTCTACCTCAAGAACTTAGGATTTATGAAAATCTAACTCAAAATCATTTGCAGTTGATTGCTCACAGCTTCTCAACTCGAACAATTTTCCTCAAAAACAAGCTCCCTTGTTACCGAAACTACACAGAAACTACACTCAAGTGAACTCAAAAAAGAATGAAATAAAACCAAAGACAAAATGCGTAAAATACTCAATAAGAATAAATGGAATGTTTTTCGCTCCACATTTGAGGACATTTTAAAATTAGTGTTATGCTTTTATAGTTTGCCTCTAGTTAATTGTTTGATTTGAACAGTTTGTTGAGTTTATTCTGGCTAACATGACCTCATTGGATTTTGGGAAGAATATCGATCGTCAGCATCATTTGGAAGCAATCGATAATAGATCAATTGTCTTCTCGGTCAAGATTCAGAAGTTTTAGCTTTTCCTCGGAGAATCAGATGAGAAACTACACATTTTCTAATTGAATAGAAGCACAACTTTCCTTAGACGGATGGATGCACTGATAGATGGATGAATTGATGGATGTAGCGATTTGAAGAACTAAAACCTTATACTAAGGACGTTGTTTGTCATCAATGAATGATCAATTTCAACCGGTCAAAAGATCAGTATTTTTTTGTTGACCAATCGGTTGGAGGGAGCGTGGCGTGCCTCAGAAGCTGATACGTCACGAACGGCCGTATAAAGTGTACACGACACAGCGCACGGTGCTTGATTTATCGCTACAAATCGAAGTGCATTAGGAGCCAAGAAAATATAAATGGTTATTACCGTTGGACGATAATTTGCATTCAGCATCTCAACTCCAAAGTGTCACTGTTGGATGGATGGCTGAGTGGCATTAGCAGCACAGAAATAACTGCATAAATATGAGCTCCTCTCGCACAAAGTTCTAAAAGAGCTGTCTTTAGCGTGCGTAGAAGGCGTTTTTGGATTATCGTTCACTAAATAAATTCAGACGATTTAAATGGTGAATAAATTGCAAATGAAGATATAAATATTAAATGTTTTTTAATTATCCAATTCAGCGTGTTATTACATTTATGCTGTTAAATATTAGATGCGAAAATATTAAGTTGCGAAAATGTTCGAAAAGTTCAAAATGAACATCCAGCTTAAGGAACTGCATGGTGAGTGATCTAAATGTCACCTAATGTCATCGAATGGACACAGTCTTGGACCATGGAAACTCGGGTCTTCCTCCGTGATGCCCCCAAAGATCAGCAGAGCTCATCAGACCATCACATCGCTGGTGAGGTGAGGAAAGTTGCCAAGCAAAGTACAATTGAAAAGAAGAAGTTGTTGCCGGTCAAAAGCGAAACTGTGACTTACATTCAGAGCGGAAACCACATCCATCACAGGGTTCTTCCGAGGACTTTAACGTCCTCGAACATAGTCTTTCCATGTGCAAGTTCCATCTCCTTAACACTACTGAAGTATTCGTCCAACCACGTCGATGCCAGGTATCGAGAAGATCCGAGATTTCGATCCATCCAGCAGCAACAGAAGCGAAAAAAGCATAAGAAGAAATTCGTGGCTACTCAGACGGATTCTGACTTTTCTGGCAGTTACAGGGAAGATTATTTGATCGAACCAGAGAAGAGGTGGAGGAATGAAATCTTGAGGGAGCGACTGAGAATCAACGTGAGTGGTCAGTGCTTTGAGACGCATTTGGAAATATTCGAACGACACCCGGACACGCTCCTTGGCAATCGAGAAAAACGCAAGCAATTCTTTGACAAGTCCAAGAACGAACTTTTTTTCGACAGACATCGTCCGAGTTTTGAAGCGATATTCTGCTACTACCAATACGGCGGTCGACTCAAAAGGCCAATCCACGTCCCCGATGATGTCTTCCTTGCGGAAATACTTTTCTATCAGTTAGAACACGGTGCAGTGGAGGAATACAAGAAGTCGGAGGGCTACACCTCAACGGAGATTCAACTGCCTAGCAATTCGTTCATGAGGAAAGTTTGGATGCTTTTTGAATATCCAGAGACGTCGAGAAGTGCTTTTGCGATTGCCCTCGTTTCAGTCGCAATCACTCTGATATCGATCGTCCTCTTCTGCATTGAAACTCTGCCGACATTTGCCACCACTCACTGTGTCAACGACGAGGCACCAAACTTTTTCGATCCATTTTTCATAATCGAAACCTTCTGCACGGTATGGTTCACTTTTGAGGCTCTCATTCGATTCTTGGTAAGTCCAAGTAAATTGGAATTTTGGAAAGACTTCAAGAACATAGTGGACGTAATGGCCATCCTACCTTACTATGTAACCCTTTTCAACGTTCTCTCAACCATGAGCTGCGAAGGAGCCAAATCCAGTGCCTCCCTGGCTTTCCTGAGGGTCATCCGTCTAGTGAGGATATTCAAGCTTACGAAGCACTCTGTAGGGCTTCAAGTACTCATTTTGACCTTCAAGGCGAGTCTGGAAGGCTTAGGTCTCTTTCTCGTGGCGCTGTGCGTCTGTCTGTTGGTCTTCTCTAGCGCCATCTATTACGCTGAACTAGGCACTCCATCCTCGCAGATTCACAGCATTCCCGATGCGTTCTGGTGGGCAATCATCACCATGACGACCGTGGGATACGGAGATAAAGTCCCAGTGGGGTACTTGGGAAAAATTGTGGGCGCTGCGTGCGCCATAACAGGAGTGCTGACGCTCGCCATTCCAGTGCCCATCATTACAGGTCACTTTAACAGATTCTATGCTCACAAGACTGGCCGAGGAAGACATGTCTGACATCTTCATTTTCATCTTCATAATCAATCATCACCATCGTAATCATTATCATCATCACCTTCGCATTCGTCTTTTGCTATTGTCAGGGTTTGAATAAAAATGTTTTTCATACTGCTTAATTTCAGCAAAGTTCATGTTCTTGGCAATATTCAGGTTGGTGGCGGTAGATCTTTTGGATTTTTAGGATGGATTTTTATGCCTTTTAACGCTCCGTCAGTTTAGCAAAACATTCGAAAAAGCCGCTCCACATCATTGATGTGACGCCATCGATCTCTTTGATTTTTCTGTTTTCTTCTCCTCTGAATGCTGCATATGAAACGCTGCTGATCTTTGTCGTGCTTACTGAGCAAATGTGGAGGAAATAATTGATCGTGATTTGAAAGAATTATCGAGCTGAAGTTTGCTCCATTTTGCTAACCCTAACCCTAACCCTGCTGTTATTGTTGCTGTTGTGTTAATGCAAATCATCCACCACTTTGTCTCAGTCCTTATTCTCCGTCGTTTGCAAAACTCGAACCACCGCGCTATGATGAATCCCCGATGATTTCGTTGTGCTAAATATTTAATCGCTCATTGTAATCATTGCACAGCGTTATTATTGAGTTCTTAGCGCTAATGGGAGTTAATTATCTCTCAATTTCGAGTTGTGAAGATATGAATGAAAAAGAATGAGAAGTGCAAATTGTGGATGAAGCTAGTGTTAAAATATTCAGGCTTATGATCATCGCATTTTGGCCTCAGAAAGTCCTGAAACATTTTAATGAGTGCCTGAAATAAGACTAAAATCTCTGAATTTTGATTAACTTTCTCCTCCAAAATCAAGGGAGGTGTTTTAACTTCCTGCCGAGAAAAGAAAAAAATCTTCCATTTTCTGCAGCTTTATTCTCCAAATGACCTGCCTTCTCTGCACGCCATCTTTTGTTACCGACGACACAAGAATTTCTAGACGCTTCGATAGCACGTTTCGCGGTCAAAATCATCCACCATTTTGTTTTGAAGGCAAAAATAACATCAGAAAAGTATTTTTGACCATCGAGCGTCAACATCTCGCGTGATAAATGCGCATCTGCATTTCAATAAATTTCAAAATTTGAAAGCACCAGAATATGGCGCATTGTAGTCCAGAAATTGTCTATTTTTTAGCCTCACCGGGATGTTTGCTGCTTTTGTGGAAATGAAAAAACCTCGCACGATTCTTCATGAATTCTCAAGAGAAGTGAAGATTCAATTGCTCCAAATTCAACTGAAAAAATAGATTTTTCTGAGGGATTTCATGACTTGACCGACCCATGTCGTTCGTTATGCACGTGGATTGTTCAGACTTCATTGTATCCATCCTTACGCACTTGGATTGTTCAGACATCATTGTATCTATCATCCATCCATCCATCCTTCCATCCATCCATCCTTCCATCCATCCTTCCATCCATCCTTCCATCCATCCTTCCATCCATCCATCCTTCCGTCCATCCGTAACCGACAGAAGCGGGATGTAGAGCGATGATAAAACTGAGAAATGCTGGTGGCGTGCCTGTTAATTGATGCGAATCAGTGTCGATTCTTTGAAGTTGGAGAGGATCATTGGACGTCGACACGAGTTCGACGATTAATGAAGTCCTCGTTGTAATCGAACTCTTCGAGGAGTGCAGCAGTGAAAACACTGCCTTCATTCGATGAGCAGAACTTTCTCGTAGACGTGGTTGATGAGTCTGCTGTAAACTGCTGACATGCGACCAGAGATTCATCCTGTACAGCGATTTGATTTCAGAGGTTTCAGTTGTTTATCACTGCATTTATTCATCGCATCATTAACATGTTACTGACATGTTATTATAATTATTCATCACTAACATGTTACTACATCATAATATTGTTTGATAATAATATTAATTCAGAATTACGCTCATTAACCCCAACACTTATTCATCAGGGCGTCTTTATGGCAGCTGTGATGTTGTAAAGATGATGTTGTAAAGATGATGTTGTAAAGATGATGTTGTAAAGATGATGTTGTAAAGACATTTTACAAACTCTTTGCCGACCAAATGATTCGTTCTTGTAAAATAAATTATTTCACAATGTTTTTTATGGTGAGCATGTTACAATATTATTGTTATTAATATTGTTATTATTATTATTATTATTATTATTATTATTATTATTATTATTATTATTATTAATATTATTGTTACAATATTTTTGTTAACAACATTTTAACAATAGCATTTTAACATTTTAATAACAACAATATTGTAACAATAATATTAATGTTAATATTATTATTATTATTATTAATATTATTATTATCAATATTATTATTATTAATATTATTGTTATAAATTATTGTTGTTATTAATATTAGTATTATTATTATTGTTACAATATTGTTGTTATTAATATTATTGTTATTATTACTAATATTATTGTTACAATATTGTTGTTATTAATATTATTGTTACAATATTGTTATTATTGTTATTATTATTATTATTATTATTATTATTAATATTATTATTATTATTATTATTACTATTGTTACAATATTATTGTTGTTATTAACATTATTATTATTATTGTTATTATTATTATTTTTAATATTATTGTTATAATATTATTGTTATTAATAACAATTAACACATCACAATTCCTCGTGAAAGAACATGGTCGTCAGGATGTAAGGTGCATGGAAAACAATTGTTTTGGAAGCCTCAGAAGAATTACGTGAATATGATCAAATTTAAAGATTCTCATTCATTCGTTCATTCATTCACTTATTCGTTCTATCGTTCATTCATGTAATAATGATGACGATGATGATGCTGATGATGCTGCTGCTACTGCTGCTGATGATGATGGTGATGATGATGATGATGACGACGATGATGACGATGATGACTATGATGACTATGATGACTATGATGACGATGACGATGACGATGATGGCTATGATGACGACGACGATGATGATGGTGATGATGATGATGATGATGATGATGATGATGATGATGATGACGACTACGACGACGACGATGATGATGATGATGATGATGAGGAGGAGGAGGAGGAGGAGGAGGTAATTATGACGATGGTAACAGTTGCGCAGGAGCAAACTTTCTCCTCCACGAGGAGCTGAAAAAAACCTGTCCAGTCTACCATTTCCTGCCAGTTTGAATTCCAGTCGGTGGATCAATTCCTTCGTGGAGTGTCACGCATGAATGACTCGAGTTGCGCAAATGTCACTGATCCCATTTCAACGTTGTGGATTAGATGTTTTGTTGTCGATAGATGAAGATAATCGTTATGGTGATAAAGGGCATGATTATCATCTTAAGATGACGTTGGTGTTGATGATTATGATATTGTTGGTGATGGTGTTGACTTTAAACTTCAAGGAAGCACATCAGATCGGAAACAGATTTCTACGTGATTCCCTCATCATCACTGGCATCGATATCATCGCCATCGTCACCATCGCAGACGAACGTCATCATCATCACCACCACCACCATCATCATCATCACCATCATCGTCATCATCATCATCATCATCATCATCATCATCATCATCATCATCATCATCATCATCATCATCATCGACATCATCATCATCATCATCATCATCATCGACATCGTTATTGGTTTGCTTTCCTTCTCCAAGATGGCATAAAAATATTTGAATTTCACTCGTTTTCAGGCCTTAAAAGCATGATTTATTAACTGGGCTTCATCGTCAACATCGTTCGATCTTGATATTGGAAATTGTTTTTGAGCCTAATCATAACAAAATCACATTTCCATCCATCAATCCATCCATCCATTCCATCCACCCATCTCTCTGGAGCTTTCTCCGATTCACAATCCCAAATCGTAAACAATCTGTCACGTGATTATGATGTATGCACCACGCATTGCCATCCTAACAGCGCATGCACAACTCACTAACATGCTGAAAAGGGGAGGAAATCCTCTGAAATCCTCTGAAATTCTCTGAAATTCTCTGAAATTCGAGCAACGAAAGCTTCTTAAGAGGCAGGTCAATTTGTCAAATTGATTTTCTTCAATTCAAAATGTTGGTCATCGTTGGAGTCCAGCGGAAGCAAATAATTCAATTCTCCTCCGCCATTTTTTCTTCCACACTTGGAATTGTTTCCGTGTCCATGGAAAGGAAGATTGTCGGTTGTTGTGGAGTTGGACTCGGGGGAAATGGAATAAGCACATGTTCCAACTGAAAAGCATGTCATCATCAAATGTCATCATCAGCGCGTTAATTCAACTTTCTGTCTGCAGAAGGTCAATCGATGGAACTGTGCATCATTTAAAATTACAAGTAATTCGATTTTAATTGTTAAATTAACAATTAATTAACCGATTAACTGATTAATTCCGACTTATAATTCCAATTTAACTTATTTTAATATCTTTCTGTTGTAAAATAACGAACAGAAGATGAAATAAATTTGAGAAGACAATGAAGCACGATTCTTTCGAACTCAGGAGCAGCATTTGCAAGGAATTCAACGTCCTTCCGTGGAAATGGAGAAAAATGTGCGAACGTCGAACGAACTCGCATTTGTGACATTCTCCAATGCATCGGTTGAATTGAAAGCATTTAATATTTCATTAATATTATCAATCAGTCTAATTTAAATATTAATCACTTATTTCATGATTTTCGACAAGAAATTCTCAAATTGAATGAATAAGGTGCGAATTGAATTCGTATCATGAATTATTATTATTATTATTATTATTATTATTATTATTATTATTACCACGATTAATTATTTACAATTTTGAATTTCAAGCCTCAATCGTGAAACGAAAAGGTTTAATCTTCTTGTTTTTCTTGAGTTCAAAGGTCACGGATTGGTGTTTCGACCTGCGTTGAATTGATACTTTTTATTACTTTTACACGGCTTGTATTCCTCGCCAATTGTTAACATGCTGAATAATAACATGGAAATATTAATTTATCAGTTTAACGTGGAATTTATTACGTCCAACAACTTAAGAAGTTATGCATGAAAACATTTCCTAACACGACCTGCGAGAAGAATAATTGAATAAATGATCGACAAAATAAATGAATAAATGAATAACTGAATAACTGAATAACTGAATAACTGAATATTTGTATAAATGATTATTCGATTAATTGCATAATTGATGTCGACTCTGATGAAACATTTCAATTCCACAAAGTTCAACAGAGAAACTGCGACCTTTCAAATTGTTCAAGGTCACATCAAGATGAGCTTCGGTTGAGTTTTGTTAATGAATTAAAACAAAATTAAAATAAATGTATAAAAATAAATTACAAATAAATATATTAATAATCAATAAATAAGTACATTCTTAATTAATAAGGAACTAATTAATTAACATCGATAAAACATTTAGAAATAAAACCTTAAATAACACGTAATTTCAAAGGTAATGAATGGATGAACGAACGAACGAACGAACGAACGAACGAACGAATGAATGAATGAATATTTGGATGACTAATTAATACAACTAATTCGTTAAATAATTGAAAAGTATTGGTAAATATTTATTAACTCATTTGAGGATCAGCAATTTGTTGTTCAACGATTAAATAAGTGACAAACGAATTAACATTCAATTGTCGACCATTTCATTCGATGCACGATGAACGTTTTCATGGAGGCTGAGTTTGTAATTAGGAATTACATTTTACGAATTGTTTGTTGAGTGATAAATTGTTAAATGATTATAAATTATTAACAATTGATCTGTTGACGGGTATTTAATGTTATTCTGTTAATAAGCTGGTTGCTTATTTGTAGAAAGTTGTCATCGACGTAAAAACTGCCATTCTGAATTTTTGTAGAATGAATTTTTGGAATTTATAAAAAATCCAAGAAAAGGTGGAAAATTTGATATTCAGGAATAAAACAAGCCAGCCAGGTAAGTGGGTGTTCATTGAACGTGATGAATAAAAGCCTTTTATTGGCCCAACGAACAGGTAAGAATTAAGTCTATCCAGGTAATGTATTGCAATTTCAGGTGTTTATTTCAAGAGGAGATTGCAAAAATCTATTAATAACAACACATTAGTAATATTAAGTGATGTGAATTAATTCGGTTAAGTTGTTTATTATTATTTAAGAGTTACATAATTTGGTGGTTCAAAATCATTTAAGATTTGTTTACACGTTCATCGGATATTCATTCTTATGGGTTGCCTTTTTCGGACAAATACATGTGTACATGTATATCCTGAAGCCTCTTCACTACGCTCAGAAAAGTTTCATTGAAATGTTCTGGTCCTCGCATATTTTCTTCAATTCCCGCCACCATTACATCCTCTGAGTTCATATCCACATTCATAATTCTTACAAATCATATATTTTAAATAAGTGAAATCAACTCATGTGGATTGTCAGACGTGCGTCTAATTTCTGTTGTTTGAACTGCTACTTTAAATTTGTGCACTTCTGATTGATTCCTTTTTTGACATTCGGCTTCAAATTATTTCATTGGAACAGACAGCCCATCTGCGGGAGTACATCCCTTCGGGCTGTCCTTTTGTACATAAATGTAGCGATATAAAATGTACAATGTACAAAATACAAGTTTTTTTTTTAAGAAACTGTACAATGTACAATGTACGATGTATAATGTACAATGTGCAATGTCTAATGTGCAATGCATAATGTACAATGCATAATGACCATGAAATATTAGATGAATTGTTGAATAAACTGGAGAACAAAATGTTTCAAATATTAATCAATTTGATTACAATCTTTATTTGAATCTGTTAAAAATAAATATTATTAACATTATTATTATTAGTATTATTATATTATATTTTACATATTATTATTAATATTAATATAAATTATTGTCAGAAATTTCGGGTCTCTATGTTATGTCAATTTAGTAATGGAAAGGCATAAAAAAAATCATATTGTAATATTTTAATGTTTCAAAACCCAGGCGGGCCTCTGGATTCCCTGGACTGCCCATCTTGTTCCACTCCCCTCTCGCCGAACCTGGTTATTGTTTTAAAGACGATTTCCATCCAAGGATCATTGCAGTCATTCCAATTGAATATATATGAATATATAGACCTTATTAGTGACAGTTATAAAAATAACATCATAATTTTTCGTAATTATATAATTATTTATATTAATAGCAATAATTCTTATGGTGATAATATTGTAATAACGACAGATATAATATTTCATTATTGGCAATAAACATTAACGGCTAACAACATTTTTACAGATTGTTATGACGGTTAAATGTTTGTGAATTTAGCAACCAAAATATCTGATAAATTAAACAATTTCAATAAAAATGAAACAATAATAATGTGAATGTTGTGAATACTCAACAATGTGAATGTTGTGATAGTTTTATTGATAATTAAGATAAATAAAACAAGTGGCAAAAGTGAAGGATTGACAGAAACGTGAAAAAAAGAATAAAACCATGTACATATTGATAACATCAGCTCTAAGGTGAGCAGATGTGTATCATGGTGTGGGAGTGTAATGTTAATATTGGTGTTATGATAATTTATTATTTTAATTGTTATTATTGTTGTGATAATTTATTATTGTTATTATTATTATTATTATTATTATTATTATTATAATTATTATTATTATTATTATATTAGNATCACATCACATCACATCACATCACATCACATCACATCACATCACATCACATCACATCACATCACATCACATCACATCACATCACATTACATTACATTACATCACATCACATTACATTACATTACATTATATTATATTATATTATATTATATTATATTATATTATTTATTAATTATTAATTAGCATTCATTGGTATCATACACTCTCTAAAATCTTTGAAACCCACGAAAAGCCCAAGACCCAGGATTATCCGTAAAATCTATAAGAATCATTTTTTTCTGTCAGACTGGAAAAGTTCTGTTTGCCCCGCAAAAGTGTCGAGAATTTATCTGAGAAGCACGATGGCCTAGGCCTCTGCATGATGGCAGCTCATCATCTTCCGAATGACAAGGCATTTCTTCAGCAACCCCACCAAGTCACAAACTCCTGACCTCCCTTGGTGTTTGATGTTATTTATGACCACAAAACTGAAGCCAATAAAGTAATACATTCTAATACCTAAATAACTTTTAACTGAATCATTTAAAACTGTGAACATATTTTGTATGTCTTGATTAACTGCAAATGACTGTATTATATTATATTAACAAAAATTAACAAAGAATTATGATTATTATCTGAAAATTTTGTTAAACTTGTTTTTCACATTTAAAATGTGTTTAAATAATTTTCTTTTGATTGATTAATAATTATTTTGTTATTTGATTCATGAGAAAAAAAAATAGGCGAGAAATTCATCATCAAAAACAAACGACAAGAAACTGACAGCTGAAGTTCACAAATGCATTCAGTATAATTGATATAATTAATAATTAATATTAATTATTTTTAATTAATTGATTAATAATAATGTATAATAACATATAATAATATTATTATAATAATTAATCACGTCACGTCACAATTATAATAATTAATTATTATAATAATATCATTGATAATTATTATATTAATACCATTATAATATTATAATACTATATAAAATATTAATTATTATTAATATTATAATTATAATTATTATAATATGTATTTATTATTATACTAAGTATTAATTAATTATAATAATTATTATATAGTAGTAGTATTATTAATTTAATAAATAATTTTAAATGAAATAAAATAATCTTAGAGAAATGCTACTAGCTTTATTACCAATTTGGTATTAATGCTATTTGTTAATTAATATGGCTTGGTATTACAAACGCAAATTTAAATTTTATTTAAAGACACATTTGAGTAACGATAAATTTTTAAGGGAAGAATATTCTGCGGAGGTGAATGATGGAAAATTACCCAACAGCAATCCTTCTTTTACACCTGCTTCACGGGTTAATTAAAGTATTTTTCACAATTCCTCCTGAAATATATTTGCTTTCTGCGTCAATCATGTTCCGATGAAGAAACCATGTTGTTTTTTGTGCACAATTTTAAAACAAATCACGATTTTTTACACTGATTTGAATTTAAGAAGCGTTTAAAAGTGACCTTATTAAAGACATTTCAAAATTGTATTGTTTAAATTTGACTGGTTGATGTTTCCCAAGAGAACTATTAATTGTTAATTGTTAACCTATATTTAAGATTTGATGGATAAGAGGGTATGTCAAAATATTCAGATAAACAATAAACAACTTTAAAATATAACATAATTTGATGGACCTATTAAAATTTATGGTATAATGGGCATAATAATAGTTATGAATGGTCCTTAACCTAATAAATACTTCAGTTGGATGGTTTTACGAATATTTCAAAGCTTAGAACATGACAAGAAATGGAAATATCTCAAAGCAAGTGCAGATCAATTTCTAGGCATCCCAAAGCAATTCCGAGTTGTCTGAAAATGTTAAGCATATTTTTCAAGAATTCCAAGTTTGAATGAACAAATAAGAACGAATTAACAATGTTAAGTAATTAATTAGTGAGTGGGAATTAATTAATTAAGGTAATTCAACATAAACATCTGAGAAGTCCTGACATCGGGTGATTGAAATAAAACTGAATTATTCTTTATTATACCTTGGATGACTCCTGGCCTTCTCAATTCCTGCAAGAGAAAGAATGCTCTCTGCAGAACATTCCTCAGCTAATAATAAATCAGAGTTTTTATCTACAGAAATAAGTTGAAAATAATTAAAGATGCAGCAATCATCCATTGTTATTCATTTTCCTCTGCACCTGTTACTTTGGGCGTATCACAGGGTTCCTCTTCTATTCTTGGTTTACGCTAATGATTTCATTCTTCCGAAATTTTAAGTTTCTACTGTTTGCCGATGATACGAATGTATTATTGTGTGATGCAAATTATTTGTCACTCAATGTAAAAAAAAAAGTTTATATGATATTCCACAATTCTAGGAAAAAGTTAGGCCTGGGTGACCTTTCTATACGTAATGCTGGTTCTCCCGTATCTCCTGTTGGCTTTTGAAGGTTCCCTCGGTCTTGTTGTGGATAAGCATCTCTCTTTCAAATTGCTTATTCATCATTTAATTAGTAAGATTTCAAGTTTATTGGCATAATTTCACATGCATTACGCATTACATACATACTATATGCATATATGCATACTATATTAATACAAAAGCAGCTATCACTTTGTCTACTCCCTTCTTTTCTCAACGTTCCGAGTGCTCCTGCGACTACCCGGATCTTGGTTTTCACTTGCGCTAAACATTAAACATCTGATTAATTTAAATCTCCAAATCCTTGTAATCGCTAATTTTATCAGTTTCTTTAAGCGCGATGTTTTTATCGTCAGGGACGGAAACATCAATTATCATACAAGAATTGGATTTTCTGTAGTGGATGACAATGTCAGGTCTGTTGGCTAAGATTTTTCTGTCAGAGATTAAAAGTCCCTTAACATGGCATTCTCGTTTATATTTACCACACTTCGGGGTGTGTGTTTATACCATTTGTTGGGAACTTCACAACTACTACCCAAAGAACATAGCAGGCCACCAATATGTGTGTGCAAAAATTCAATTGATGCCAGCATCGCGCAACCTGCCGTTACGTGGCTTAAGGTTTCTTGGGCCTTGCCACATTCTCTGCAATTACCATCTATCTGCTTCTTTAAAACCTTATGTTGATGGTATCTTATATATATTATATTGATCGAGTTTTCAGTTTCTCCTTTGAGCCTTGCATTTCTTAACCAAGCACAGCTTGCTTCTTTGTCAACAAAAGGTTTTTCAAGGCTGCAAAAAAGTTGTCCATGCATTGGTTTCTCCCGCAGTTCTCTTATTCTATTCTTCTCTAAGATGTCCTTTAGCATCACTTTCGCTGGTGTCATTATGTTCCAAATACTAATAATGTAGATGTTACTAAATAAAATCCTGGTTTAATATTATCTCTATTTATTTAAATGCAGAATTACGTTTCGTTCGACAGGTGGAACATCTTTCACCAGTTCGGGGCCTTGTGGAATGGATGAAATCATCTTCCACAATTTCATTTTCAAAAAATTTAACAAAAAATGATTGATTAGTTTATTTCATTTTAACAACATGATTGGTTTATTTTGTTAAACAAAGATCATTAACGAATCTCCTTTGTTATTTCGTTGGATTTTATATCAGTTTCTATGTTTTTAGATCGAGACATAAAATATTTAATTGAATAAATCTCTCTTATATCCTATCAAAAATTATGAATTTTAAATTATTGAGTTCCGTTTGACTGACGTCACTAACCGGTGGTAGAGGCGACAAAATCATCAATGAGTTTAAATGTTCAAGAAATGTTCTGCAACTTTCTGAAAATCAAACAATGGAAAAAAAAGTTCACATGGAAGACCAACAAACTCACGGAGAAGGATCAACGAAAGTCTCATTCGGGAGGCTTAAAATGTCAGTCGGGCAGCTTCATTCGCACTGAAGTTGCATGCAATTCAACGGTGTCAAGGAATGGTGAAAATGCAAAATATTAAAATATGAAGGGTTTCAGATTGTTCCACCTTTAATAATGACCTCGGACTACTCTACACTCAGAACGTCATTTGTTTTGCTTCACTGGTTTGTAAATATTAAAATATGAAATCATAACTGCTGAAACTGAAGTCTTCGGTGCTCTAAGGTCTGTAGGCCAAGAATTTTAAGACGTGTCATGGAAATCGACATAGAGAAGGAATGGACTTTGTGAATCGTCTTTGAACTTTCACAAATTTGTCCATGAGGTACTGATAGCGGGATTCCATACCGCTAATTCGAGTAACGGCCGCCAGACATAGGTGCAGAATGCCTTGGCTAGGATCACCTCGTTACCAGAGGAGAAGGACTTGATAATAAGACGTGATATCGAAAGAATTTAAAAAAAAAGAGTAGAGCTTCCTCCGTAAGCCACATGCAACGCACAACTCACACTTAAGGACTTTAAAATATGAAACCCAGAGTTTTTGATTTTTTCTTAATTATAAGGATGCACTTATTCCCCAATAACCAATAATGTGACCCAAATATTTTTTGATATATTTGACCATTATACATTACAATCATATGCATGCCATGTTATAAATGTGCATTTATGTTTGAATTTTGAAGCTCTGTTTTTGTGTCTTTTTAAATTAATTGTTCCTTGTTGAATACAAGAGAGGAAGTGCATATTTTAACACAAGTTAACAACAATAGCGAGTAATA